>JALDNG010000008.1:465000-675000 GCA_024349245.1 Neodontobutis hainanensis | reverse complement strand
TAAGCAAAGTTTTAAAAGGGGGAGGGATTTCAAAGAGTGATTTTGACCGGCAACTCATAAAACAATTCTGCAGGGGTTGTTGGGATGATATTTTGATCGCAAGCCTCCATTTGGAACAAAAGAAACTCAAGCCACCCCCTTTCTCTGAACTATTGCTGTTACTGAGAACTGAGGAGGACAAGCAGGCAGCAAAGTCCACCCGTATGAAACAGCACTTGGGACTCACAAAATTAAAGGTGCAATCTAACCCCTTAAACGCTTATCCCAACACACAGAACCAAGCTGCTGCTGATGAAAATTATGCTCAAACGTCTACAAAGAAACTTCAAAAACAAATAGCACAACTGCAAGAACAGTTAACGTCCTGAAAGCTTCAATTGAAAAGGCAAATGCAGAGAAATACCAAGCAAAAGCTCCCAAAGCTCAAAAGAAACAACGGCCAAAGGAGACAGATACACAGAACTCTCAGTCAAACAGCGACGGCTTTGGTAGAAGAAACCAAAAGCCCCGCCCCTGGTACTGTTTCAACTGTGGCGAGGATGGCCATATAGCTCCCTCCTGCGACAATGAGCCAAAACCCAGTGTTGTTGAAGGTAAACGCAAAGAGCTTAAAGCAAAGCAAAAAGCTTGGGAGGACCAATGTAAACCTGATTTAAACTAAATTCTGGTCCAGTTGAGGGACAAACTGGCACCAACAATGAAACCAGTCCCACACTAAAAAACACAACGAAGCCATCTTTGCACACACTAACAAGTAAGCGCCATTCTAGCTTTCCAAAAGGCTTAATTGGCCGGAAATGCATAGCTAATATAAACATAGCTGGAGTGAGTTGCAATTCCTTGTTAGATTCGGATCACAGGTCACGACTATTTCACATTCTTTTTACCAGAGTCACCTGTCTGATCTTCCTATTCAACCTATCAGTGACTTAGATGTTGAGGGTGCAAATGGACAAGCTGTACCTTATGTTGGCTATGTAGAAGTTCAGATTAGCTTTCCAAAAGAGTTCATTGAGTCAGAGCCTCAAATCTCTACATTAGCTTTAATTGTCCCAGATTTACGATCCAGCTTAGATTTGCCCATTTTAATTGGTACAAATGCTCTTGATGTGCTATATGAAGAACATTGTATAGACAATACTAATTTGTCTTCTGTCTATGGCTATAGTCAGATTTTGAGCATCCTTCAGCACAGATATGAAACAAAAAGTACAGGGAAACTTGGCCTAATGACACTGAGGGGCAACATACCACGCATCATCTCAGCTCATGAAAAGGTGTGTCTCGAAAGCTTGGCCCACCTAAGTTCTCCACTTACAGACAAATGGGCAATAGTTGAGCAGCCAACTACCTCAGCCCTTCCAGGTGGAATTTTTGTTGATTGCTGCCTGATCACACTGCCAAGTCAAAGCCCATACAAACATCATGTTTGGATCCGAAACGAAACAGATCATGACATTATGCTTCCTAGCAACTGCGTTCTTGCCGAACTGCACATTGCAGAGCAAGTTTATGACATTCAGAGTTTGTCTGACACCAACTCAGCAGGTTGTTGTAGCCTATCCGCAGATTTCCCCAGTTCAACTCCTAAGGAGCGGTTAGCATTTGATTTTGGAGACTCCCCTCTGCCTGAGGAATGGAAAAGTAGGATCACACAGAGTCTAAGAGCCTACAGTGATGTTTTTGCGTGTCACGATCTTGACTTTGGCCATGCCACTAAAGTAAAACACAAAATAAAGCTCAAAGATGAGACACCAATAAAACAAAGATCGAGACCTATTCATCCCAATGACTACGAAGCAGTTAGGAAACACCTCAAAATGCTTCTTGATGCCGGGGTTATAAGGCCATCAGAATCCCCTTATTCATCCCCCATTGTTGTAGTTAAGAAAAAGACTGGCGAAGTTCGCCTTTGCGTGGACTACCGTAAGATCAATGTCCAAACAATCAAAGACGCTTACGCGTTGCCAAATCTTGAAGAGACCTTCTCAGCTCTGTCTGGTTCAAACTGGTTCTCTGTCATGGACTTAAAGTCAGGCTATTACCAGATAGAGATGGAGGAAGAGGACAAGCCTAAAACAGCGTTTGTTTGCCCTCTGGGGTTTTATGAGTTCAATCGAATGCCTCAGGGCATCACCAACGCTCCTAGCACATTTCAGAGGTTAATGGAGCGGTGCATGGGAGACATTAATCTCCGGGAAGTGCTCGTCTTCTTAGACGATTTGATTGTTTTCTCAAGTACCCTAGAGCAACATGAACAGAGGCTAAAACGTGTTTTGGATCGTCTTCGGGAATATGGCTTAAAGTTATCCCCCTCAAAATGCCGTTTTTTCCAGACATCTGTAAAATATTTGGGCCATATTGTCTCAAAAAATGGGGTAGAAACTGACCCTGAAAAGGTAGCGGCTATCAAGACCTGGCCTGCACCTCAGAACTTAAAGCAGCTCAAGTCCTTTTTAGGTTTCACCGGTTACTATCGCCGATTTGTTAAAGATTATTCAAAGATAGTCCGGCCCTAAATGATCTTACATGCGGCTACCCACCTGTCAGAAAAGGTCAGAAAAAGGGAAACCCTTCCAAATATTACAACCCCCGTGAACTGTTTGCCAACAGATGGACACAGGCTTGTCAGTCTGCCTTTGAATGCATCAAACAGAAACTAACATCATCTCCTATATTAGGGTTTGCCAACCCTAGGCTCCAGTATGTTTTGCACACTGACGCTAGCACAACAGGCTTAGGTGCTGCTCTGTATCAGGAGCAAGATGGAAACATGCGTGTCATTGCCTATGCAAGTAGAGGGCTGACACCAAGCGAGTCTAGATATCCAGCTCACAAGCTAGAATTTCTAGCTCTGAAATGGTCCATAGTCGAAAAATTCCACGACTATCTCTACGGTAACGAAGTTCACAGTCATAACGGATAATAATCCACTCACTTATATTCTGACCACAGCAAAGCTTGATGCAGCGAGCTATCGCTGGTTAGCAGCACTCTCCACCTTTAATTTTCAAATCAAATATAGAGCTGGAAAAGCTAATCAGGATGCCGATGGCCTATCAAGGAGGCCCCATCAGACGCTGGCTGCAGATTGTGTGACATTGGAAGAGGAAGACCGGATAAACCAACTCACTTCACGCCTCCTCGGATACCCACAAAACTCAAATGACATGTGTTCTGACACTGTGGCAGCAGTATGTCATAAGCATCTTGTCAATGAGGAAAACAAAAACTCACCTCATGTCATTCTGGTTGAGTCCTTGGCCATGAATGCAGATGCTATTCCAGATGCGTACAGTGATGCAGAGACATCTGGTCAAGCAGCTGTCCCCTTGTTTTCTGAACATGAGCTTGAAGAACACCAAAGATCAGACTCAAACATAAATCATATCATTCAGCTACTGGAAACATGCACAGATGCCCCGCGTGACACCAGGGCTGAAGCATTGGAAATCAAACTGATGCTGCGAGAATGGAAACGATTGGAACTGAGGAATGGCCTTTTGTTCAGGAAGAGACAGTGCAACTCTGAGACAACTTACCAGCTTGTACTTCCTGTTTCCCTGAGATCCACTGTTCTAAAGCTACTCCATGACGATATGGGCCACATGGGGTGGGAGAGGACACATGAACTAATAAGATCAAGGTTCTATTGGCCTAAAATGGGGACTGACATTGAAAACAAAATCAAAAACTGTGGGCGTTGTGTTAGGAGAAAGTCCATGCCTGAAAAGGCAGCTCCTTTAGTTAACATCAAAACTACGCGACCAATGGAATTGGTCTGCATGGATTTTCTTTCTATTGAGCCTGATAGTAAAAACACAAAAGATGTGTTGGTCATCACAGACCATTTTACAAGATATGCAGTCTCCTTGCCCACTCGAGATCAAAAGGCTAGTACAGTTGCGAAAAATCTGTGGGAAAACTTCTTGGTGCACTATGGGTTTCCAGAACGCCTTCATAGCGACCAAGGGAGGGATTTTGAATCGCATGTGATAAAGGAGCTATGTGCCATGACAGGGATCAAAAAGGTGAGAACCAGCCCATATCACCCAAGAGGAAACCCTGTTGAGCGATTTAATCGCACTCTCCTTAGTATGTTAGGTACTCTGAGAGACGATCAAAAGGTCCATTGGCGTGATTTTGTTAAACCTCTCACACACGCCTATAACTGTTCCAAAAATGAGGTCACTGGCTTTAGCCCTTATGAGTTAATGTTTGGTCGTAAGCCCAAGTTACCAGTTGATCTTGCCTTTGGGTTGCCAGTTGTAGGAGACACAATGACCTCCCATTCTCAATATGTCCGTAATCTGAAAGTTAAGTTAGAGGAAAGCTACCAGATAGCTCTCGAAAACTCCAAAAAAGTAGCAAAAAGAAACAAAAACAGATTTGATCAGAAAGTTCGAGAGTCCACACTCCAAGTTGGCGACAGGGTTTTAGTCAAAAATGTCCGTTTGCGCAACAAGCATAAACTTGCTGACAAATGGGAGCCCAATGTGTACCGTGTTATAAAACAAAAAGAAAATATACCGGTGTATGTTGTCCAACCAGAGAAAGGCGATGGTCCCACTAGAACTCTCCATCGCGACCTTTTGCTTGCGTGCGGAAATCTCTCAGACATTGAAGACAACGAAACTAAACCCAAGGCACTACATCGCCCTAAAACCCGACAAAGCCCAACTAATACTCAGGACATTGAAATGTCGGACTCAGAGGAGGAATTTGAATTAATTTCGGACATCCCCAAATTCAACCGGAAACATTCATTAAGAATTGTGACACAGAACCGAACTCTCCAGATGTGCAAATGGAAGCAACAGACCAAGTGGTCTCGAGTTTATCATCCCCACTGCATGATTTTTTGCCACCTCCAGTTGCAATAGTTGAGACCAACTTGGGTGGAGACGAGGAGGATCAAGATATTCAAGATGGAAATAAACAGCTTGAAGAGAAATCTTGTTCAAATGACACTGAAGGAGATCATTTTAGTCAAGAGAAAAGCGACCCAGATGTTGCTGATATGGAGCAAGAACAAAATGTTACTAATCAACAAACTATGCAGACAAGTGAGTCAATCTCTGACACACCAACTGTGAGAAAATCCGAAAGATTACGACGAGCCCCAGGACGCTTTCATTACCCAGAGTTGGGTCAACCCCTAATATCATTTGCCCAAAAGTTTTTAGATAACTTTAACCAAGCCCTTGAAGCCTTTGGTAGCTATGAAAACCCTCAGATCTATAATGTTTGAACTAAGCATTTAAGAACATGAAGGGACTCATGTGTTCAAGGGGGGAGGGTGTAACCCATGTGAATACATGGTTACTAATGTTATCGCCTAAAACTCATAATTCCAACATAACTTGAACGCACCACTCAAGACCTATTTCCCTTGAACGTATCTTGTGCACACGCGGCCTGCAACTAGCTAGAGACGGCAGTAAGACACAGAGGGAAATTGAACAAGATACACAAGCCTTTAAAGTGTCTTACTCTCAATCAAACCGAGCGGAGTGTATTTGTTTTCTTGGAAACTCTGGCTGGTTTTTTTAGTGGTCCTGAAATTGATCTTGGAGTTGTATGCTGAAGTTGATGGCGAGCCAGACCCAGTGAGAACTCTTGCTGAATCCTGGAGCAGTGTGGCCAGCTGTTCAGGTTTCCGGAAAAGATTGTCAGACCTGACCACTTCATTGGATCCCAGATAAGAAACAATCAATGCACTTTGTTTTGAAAGAAACAATTTTGAAAAGGACACATTCATAAATCCTACATTCAGAATACACTGAATGACAAAGACATTTCTGCTTTTATTTTATTAAGAGCTCTACACCTTTGTTTTGCACTGGATACTGTGCCACTGTTCAATTGTAATAAATCTGCCGGCTGTTAAACTTTAAATTCTCTCTCATTTATATTACTCCTCTAGAACCTAGAATACCACCTTAGCCTAAATACATTAAGCAAGTGTTACACCATGTTGAATTTTTATTTTACATTATGATGTTAGGGTTTTTAATATGTTATGCTGTCTCTAGTTTTAGCTTTACATTTCCCATATCCTCAAATACCACCCACTCACGAAAGAGATATTAGCCTAGTATTCAGTGACAGGAGGTTTGAGCACAGCCTTCTTGTGTCTGTCTTATTTTTCTCAGCTGTTCAGTGTGTTTATCACTGCAAAGCGTGGAGATATGTCAGACTATGACAAAGCAGCTTCCTAGAACATGCAGAATGCATAACCAGAGTGTTTGTTGAAACACATCCTTGCCTTATTGTCCTTGACCATGTCCTTTTCAGTCCACATCTCATCTCTGTCAGATTGCTCAACTCAGAGAGACGTAGAAAACAGAGCTGGCTGTTTCAAAAGCTCTTTGAACTTTAAGACCGACAGACACCATTCACTGAATTCAATATAAATCTGTCTTGACAGCATCCATTCTCACCATAAATAACGCACTTCAAAGAGTGAACAAGAAATTGAAGGGTCATGGCATATTTTCCAAACTAGATGCGCTCATGTTTACGTCTGTCATAGCTTTTCAACAGTTCAACTTCTAAGAAACCAATTTTTGGACTATGCCACAGCCACAACATTTAATAATCAATCACACAAGATGGATGAAAAAATAGTGTGTGTGTGTGTGTGTGTGTGTGTGTGTGTGTGTGTGTGTGTGTGTGTGTGTGTGTGTGTGTGTGTGTGTGTGTGTGTGTGTGTGTGTGTGTGTGTGTGTGTGTGTGTGTGTGTGTGTGTGTGTGTGTGAGACAGAAAACAGGAAGCCAAATACATAAGCAGTTAATTTTACCAGTGCAGGATAAATTTCTTTTTAAAAAGCACATTTGTCTGTAACTTAGAGAATGCTTTATCCTGAGTGTGACAAATCCAGCAGCTTACAAAAGCACTATTAGCAGAGCAGTGGCTTCTGACAGCGGCCCAATGAGAAATTGAAGGGCTTGCTTTCTCCTTAACCAATGACAAGAATACAGATTTTTGTTCAAAGTGCACAAGCGCTAAGGATTTAAGCCAAAGATGATCCCACTACTCATTTGATTGATGCCCTCTGCACTTCCCACCTGCATTAAAGTGAGTCATCTGAAACATCTAAATATCAAATGTGAGAAAGAAGGGCATTTGCCAAAGTTAGACATGACATACAACTGCAGTGTCACTGGGCACGGACATTGTGCTGACCACAGCAGCACACTTATCCGCGGTGCAAGGCCATGCATAAGTTTAAACATCCTTTAAGTAAATGGATTTTTTTTTCCTATTTCTGCCCTTTTCACTATCATTCACTACCTGCCACACTCCTTTTATATAAAGTTAGTTCTGGCACTAAGAGCCTCATACTGACAGGAAGTCAGGACAGAGCGTCTCAACATGGCAGCAAAATGCAGGGTGGGAAGACAGATTGTTCAGATACATGACAACTGTGAGCATTACACCACAGGACAAAAAATAGAGCTACTGAACTATGTGTTTGAATCCATCTTCTTCATTCACACATTAATCTGCCACATTTTTATTGCTTAAATAACAGACTAACTACGGCTTTGAAAAAAATAAGGTAAACATTTAGTGGGGGAGGCACTATATTCATTTGACACTTTTTATGTACTCCAGACTCCCCTGCATGCTCTCCTTCCTATATCCGCTTCACCTCCACGCCCATACTCTCTTTACTTTCTGCTCTAACAAGCACTCTGATTTCCCCTGGAAATCTGCACTCTGTAAAGTTTCATGAGAACTATGCTAGTGGGGTTTTAATATAAGCAAATAACAGCTATTAGCATCAACAACAGTTTGTTTTAAAGAGTAAAATTGTCTGGCAATAGAGTGTACAGGGATAAAAGATTATCCATAGCTTGTCCATTGCTCTCTATATCGCTGGTGTGAGCTCACAAATATAGTCAATACTAATTAGCCTAGTTAAAGGTCAGAAGAGGCCCCCAGTGGAAGTCTTGTACAGTAGGGACCAGTGTGAGAAGAGTTCAACACTGAGGCTTGAAGAGGTACACCATCATCATTTATTTTTCAAGACGTGCCAGCGGTGACTCTTTACTAATCACCAGATGTAATTACAGTGATTGAGAAGTGTCTAAAGTCTAAATGAATTGCTCTTTCTAACAATGCCTATCATGCAGTGAACAGAGAGTCTGAGAGAATGTAAAACTGATTGGCATGCTTGGGGTGTGAATTTTCCAGCACCATGGAGAGAGTCATTAGGGTTAAAAGTGAAAAGAAATTATAGCAATTGAGTTTTTTGTTATAATAAACTATAACCCCTGCCCAAAATTACACACATTTTGAGGTTTGGACTTTTTTTCCACGCTTAGTATAATGCAAAGGAAAAACAAGAATTGCCCATTACTATTTTTAGATCTAGCCAATTTTTTTTTTTTGTAAATGTTAAATGGACATTTTAATGGGGCTGAATCAGTCAAAGCTTAATTGGCATCATCTTTTCTGCTACACTTGGACACTGAAGGACATTTAGAAACAACCACATCCCTTTTATGGGTCAGACTCCTTAAATAAGTCACAAAGTTTACAATTTGGGAAAGATAGCCTCACTCTGCCAGGGAGCCTTGATCAATGTTATCTGCACAGCATTGAATGTGGTACAGAGCAGCCTGGGGCCAAGCCAGTGTAGCTGCCACGGTGCCCTCATTACAGTAATGATCTCCCACGTGAGGCCCCATCATTGTACAAGCACTCAAATACATTGCACTTTCTTTATCTTCTTCTCCCTAACAAAAACAGACATGCAAAAGACATGAAGCAGTGACACTATCAAGGAATCCAAACAGTTATAATTGACTAGAATGAAGGGAAACAAATCACAATGTTAATATTCCAAGCATGGCTCCTTTGGGTTATTGGCTTCTAACTTTACATAAATGGGCTTCAGGATTGATCTTGTGTCACACCTGTGTCTTCGTCAATGGTGAAAGTGCCCAGTCCGCTGCCTCCTCTGACAGAGTACCTCAACTGGCCATCTCTTCCCCTGTCGTCGTCTCTAGCACTGACCGTCAAGACACTTGTGCCCATACGAGAGTTCTCCTTCACTGAGCCTTTCACAGCAAATTCTGGGAAGTAGGGTGCATACAGATTCTCGTTGACATCCACCACCTAAACAAATATAAAGATTAGTGTAATGTCGAATCATTTCACAGAGAACATTCTGTTCAGTTCTATGGCACATGAATTGTAATCTGCTACAGTCCATATCAAGCCTACTGAAATGTTTTTGACCCACAAATGCATCTTAGTTTTGAATAAACGTAATAAGAAAACAATTGTTACAAGTGCTCTCTTGAAGACACAGAAATTAAATGTTATTAATTAATATAATTTATTTTCCACTACTAATGATTTTGTCCTGAACTAGCCAAACAATATGTGATGTGAAGGCATGTGAAGGCAATAATAGTGTGAGAGCAAACTAATTTTAGTTGTCATTTCAGCAACAGTTTATATAGTACTCACTCTACAGCACAATAGACTGGAATCAATATACAAGACACAGCCTAGAGTAAATTAATGATTATGGTAAAACTCTTAATTGATGAAACTACTCATTAGAAAACAGTTAAAAATGTGCATTGTGTGTTACGCACCTCCACCTCCACAAATGTCTGAGCATTTAGACCAGGCACTCCCCTGTCTTCAGCCAATACACTTAAGTTGAAAAGCTGTTGTTTTTCAAAGTCCAACTCCATCCTTATCCTCAAAGCCCCACTTATAGGATCAATCTGTACAAAACATTACAAGCCCATGCATTAGAAACGGCTAATAAAACTGTTAAGTGCTCTTTACACAAATCTAATTACAAATGGTGGAAAGCAACATTAAAACTTTCACTGCAAATGAAAAATACCTACCTCAAAAGTGCCACCAAAGTCATTAATCAGTGAGTATCGGACCTGTCCTCCAGGACCGACATCTGGGTCCTGGGCCTGTATCCAAGTAATCACAGCTCCGGGTGGGAGGTCCTCCAGAACTCTGGCACTATAACTTCTGGGGATGAAAGCTGGAGCACAATCATTGACATCCTCCACTATGATACTTAAAGTAGTCACTGATGATCTCCGTGTGCCTCTCTCAGCTTTGTCTCTCACTTCAATCTTCAACGTAAATGTGGGAAAGGTCTCCCTGTCCAAGCTTCCAGCCACAAACACACTTCCAGTTTCGCTGTCAATACCAAACTGAGGGACACTAGTGAGCATAATAAAAGACAGCTGTCCATTCTGGCCCATGTCTCTGTCAAATGCAGTAATGGTAATAATTTCTATACCTATGACTGAATTTTCCAAAACAATTGCAGAATAGCTGTCTTGTAGTAACAGTGGGTCATTGTCATTTGCATCCTCAATGATTACAGTAAGTAAGCGCCAGCTGGACATTTGTGGATAGCCCTGGTCATAGATGGTAATATTGAGGAAATAACGGTCTGTCGTCTCACGGTCAAGTGGCTGTAATACAGTTATCTGACCATTCTCCATATCGATCTTAAAGCAGTTGTCTTTATTGCCATCCGATATGGAAAAGAGAACACGACCATTGAAGCCTGTGTCACTATCTCGTGCTCTCACCTGAAAAACGCTGCCACCAACAGCCAGGTCTTCTCGCACTAAAATACTCGTGGGCAAGGCTTCAAACTGTGGGGCCTGTGTGTTTATTGAGAAAATGTCTGTTGTGTACCTTTCCTCAAATCTCGGTTTTGCCATAGCTGAGACTTTGGAGAGCATTTTTTCAGCCAACAGCTGGGCTACCCTGGTCTCCTTGCAATTAAAGCCCCCAGGTGGCATCCTACCTCTCACGACAGATACATTGACAAATGTAGGCTCTGAGACCATCTCACCATCTGTTGCAACTATTTTCAAGTTAAATATTCCATTTTTTAAATTAACTACAGTTAATGGTCTTTTCAAGGATAGAGCACCAGAATCTGGGTTCAAATTAAAGTAGTTTAATTCATTTCCAGACACTATCTGGTACCTCACTAATCCAAGCTCATCCATGTCAACAGCAGACATTGTGACAATAGTCTGGTTGACAGGAAAATCACGGCTAATCATACCTCTGCAAGAGACTTTCTCAAAAAGAGGTGCGTTGTCATTAATATTTCTCAGACGAATGGTGACATTAACTTCACTTTCCCTTCTGTATGGAGAACCCCAATCTGAGGCCCTCACAGCAAAA
Organism: Neodontobutis hainanensis; assembly: GCA_024349245.1. Taxonomy (NCBI): domain Eukaryota; kingdom Metazoa; phylum Chordata; class Actinopteri; order Gobiiformes; family Odontobutidae; genus Neodontobutis; species Neodontobutis hainanensis. Next base: position 663,797 of record JALDNG010000008.1, on the reverse strand, counting down.
GTATAGACATCTTCTGCTGATTCAAAATCCAGGTCTCTTGTGTTTCTCACCTCCCCTGTGCCCTGGTCTATGCTGAATGGCAGGTCCTGATCATTACTGATTGTGTGGGTTATGTATCCGTTCTCGCCTTTATCAGCATCCACAGCAGATACTGTAATAACCACAGTGCCTACAGGTAAGCTTTCGTTCACTGCAACATCATAAAATGGCCTGTTGAATACTGGACTGTTATCATTAGAATCCTCTATGATTATTTTAACTCTTGCTCGTTGCTGGCTGACAATATCAACTACCTCCATCTCCATGAAATCCTGTGATATCCCTGTCAGCTGCCTTGTGGTCATAATAACCCCAGTCAAAGGGTTTATATCAAAGTACATTGGATCTGAGAGCCTGGTGAAGCTGTAATTGACACTCGGAGGAGCTGGGGAGATTTTCACCACCTCAACAAAAGTGCTTGGGGGAGCTATTTCACTCAGCTTGACTACATAAACATCTCTCTCAAAATTCACCACCACTGGTAAAGGCTTTGTAACCAACAACTGAATAACTTCAATATCAGAATACTTAGGAGGTAAACCCCTGTCTTTAGCTTGTAAAGTTAAGTTGCAACCATAAGAGAATTTGTTCCAATCAATCAAGTCCAACGCTTTAACTCTATACATGTTCCCAGTTGGGGATCGCTCTACTACAAACTGTTCAAAGGGGTCACCCTCAATGATAGATACCCCTTCTATATCTCCAGATACCCCTTCATCTTTGTCCTCCACAGTTATAACAGCATATACAGGGTCCTTGTCGTCCCATGAGGGTATAACAACAACGGCATTGAGAATAGGAGCAAATTCATTAAGACGCACCACAGTTAGGACCAGCTTAGCCGTACTGCTAATACCACTGTTCCCATACAGTTTCATCCCCCGGTCGACTACTTGCACCTCAACCTCATAGCGATCTTGTTTGTCAATCCTGGGTCGTCTTGTCAGTGTGATGATCCCGCTGGTTGGATGAACAGCAAAAAGCTCCACTCTTGTTTTGAAGAAATAGTAAAACTCTCCATTGGAGCCTATGTCAGCATCTGTAGCTGTAACCCGTCCAATGCTGGTGCCCAGGGGGGCACTCTCAGGAATGACAAATGAATAAGAGGTTGGGGAAAATAGAGGCCGGAGATCATTAGTATCCAGAACTTTGATATAAACAGTGGCTAAGGCCTCCAGACCCCCTTGGGCAGATGCTTTTACTGTCAGAGTGTAATTGTCTTGAACTTCTCGATTCAGTATGGCGCCACTGCCTCCGTTAGTGCGTATACGAAGGAAGCAAAAGTCTCCCAGTACAAAGTCTTCGGCCTGAAAGATTCCCTCACTGTCCCCAGACTGAATGGAATATTTGATGTCTAAGGATCGTGGGGGACTGAGTACAATGCCCATTTTCATATCACTCCATGTATATGTTCTTGCAGCAGAGTTTTCAAAAATTGAGGCATTGTACGCTGGCTGGGTATAAAGCAGAATGGCCTGTCCTGTCCTTGGTTCTTGTAAAAACTGGAGACTTGTAAAGGGCAAAGTAAGAAGGAGAAAGCAGAAAATAAAGTGGAAACAAAAAAAAATGCTGGACAGATGAAGCATAATTCTCCACCGACAGGACTTCATTACTATTCCATCATCCAGTAACCCTGCATTTGAAAAGAATAACAGAAAAACAGATGCATATTCAGGTGATTAGCTGTTTGAGACGTACACACACTAAAATGTTGATAGAGGACTATGAAACAGAAGTTGCAAACACATTTCAGGGACTTATGACTTGTGGGATATGACAGCATATTCAATGGTGGGCTCAAACAGTTTGTATTGAAACAGAGACTACTGCAGACGAGATACTTCACAGCAAAAGATCGGCATGTCTTTAAACCAAATCACATCAAAGCATTGCACTCACTCAGCCTCAGTAAAACGCAGTGTTACCACAGAAAACAGAAAATCAGGAACAATGGCAGTTACTAACTCACTTGTGCATAATACAACACTAGATGTTTTTTTTCTTTCCTTTGCTTAGTTTTTTAGAGTTTTGCTTACTTTTGTATGTCAAAATATATTACTCATTTTACCATAGTCCTTAAAACTGAAAATTCTTGCACTCTTTAAGACACTGACTGCCACTAACAATAAATTAGCACTAAATAAACATCCAGTATACGATTAAATAAAGTTTAAGGAATGCAATTAATATAGCCATAGGCTTACAAAATGCATGAAATGAGTAGTTTATAAATACAGAACCGAATGCACCACATGTCCAACAGTGTGGACGGACTAATGGTCAATCACACTTTTATTTCTACTGATGGTGACAACTACGGTTGCCAATGAAATACATTTAGCTACAAACTGGATATAATTCAGCGACTGAAATCCCCCGCAGGAGGTACTGTCCCGTGGAATAGCCTACTGGACAACCAATTTCTCCTAAATTCCTACAGATCAAACTCGACGTGCTCCACGCACAAGTCACGAGTTAAAAAGCGTAAATCTGTAGCTTGATAATCTTACCTTGGCTTTAAACAAAGGTCCTTAGTGAAAGTGAATTCTGTCTCACCCTCTGGCCGACTACAAAATTAAAAAAGAAGCAATAGTGACTCAGATGTCATTGATGAAAATGTATGTGCAAATCCCGGCAGGCTGGTGACTAGCTGGCTGCAGGCATCCTCGTAAAACTAAATATCTATTGCCCCAGTTTCGTGCACCTGACTACTGTAACACAGAGTGCAGAAGCATGGGACATTCCGCCACGAACTGAACAAGATATGCAAAAAAATGATGTCAAAAGTATTATGTGTTCCCCTTCTAGTGTGATGAAGTCAAAAATACGTTTGACAAAAATACAATTATGGATACAGCAAGTTTGAAAGCGGACAGCATCAGTTTTCGCTTGTAACTGGCTCTCGTCGGATGGAGAAGTGTTGCTCGACTCGGCTCGAGTTGCGTGAGCGCCGATATTTGCCGAGTGTTTCCGAATGCCTTCGTAAACACCCGGAAGTACGGCCAAAACCCAGAGGCGAGCATTTCGAGCGCAGTCGGCTGTGTATCATTCTCACATTCCCTTCGTTTTAAGCGCTTATTTACTCATCTCACGATCCAAGTAAATCGTCTCATCCTCCACTATGTCAGTGTTATGTTACAATAAGGGATGTGGACAGCGGTTTGACCCAGAAAACAATCCTGAAGGTGAGCAATGCTAACTTTTTCACGTAATGCTAGGTTCAAATATGTTAGCGAGCTAACCTCATATTATCTGGAAACTTCTAGCATCCAGGCTGGATGGGCTTTTACAGCTAACCTATTATTATGTTGTGGGAGCTCAAAAAGTCTCTTGTCCATTTACCATTTTTAATACAACAATTCAGATTCAGCTTTAGATAAGAAATGGCGGTATAGTAAGCGGAGCTTCTTTAATTTAACTTAGACTCTAATAGTTAACTTTGGAGTCACATTGCCGCAGACAGGAAGTACAATAGCGCTACAGTTAACTTTTTTATGTTAAGCGTTACTTGTTTTTGAAAATAAAAAAATGTAATTGTTTTAATAATCAAACACTGTTCAAATCTAGCTAGATAACTATAAACATTAGCTTTAGTTCATTTTACAACCAACAAAGACATTACTAGAAGGCGGTGGCTAAGTAGTGTTAAGTTAGTGTGGAAGAAAATTGGTTTTTGAAGGACACATGTGTTCATTTTGATTTTTAGAATGAAACAAACATTTAATAGCTTATTCTTTTTGGACCCCATTGCAACTGAACTAAAAACAGGCCGTCCTTGAGAGACTATTTCAATTTTGCTTTAGATTTCAATGTCCACTTAAAATTTTTCAGATGTGTGGGTTTACAACAGGGATATTAGTTTTATAATATATAAAAGTTTGAGATTTTATTTCTTTTGCAGCACTTATAGATAGATCAAAAGTTATTAGTGCTGAGGAATTGTATTTATAAATAGTTAAGCATCTTGTCATAAACCTGACAATTTTAATTAAAAATGACTTCTTGAACTCAAGTTTCTGCTCTTGCCAAGATAATGTTTCTTTATACAACCTTGCTGTGTATTTAAAGCCCTTTTTTCCTTTATTTTTTTTCTTTTAAATATAATTGAACTTTTAAAGGGGCAATGTTGCCCACACAGCAACACCTCAAATGAGTCTTCTATTCACTTCCTTTAGAAATGTCTACCTCCTTCATCTCCTGGTAATATAACAAATACTCAATGCACAAGTCAGGTCTAATTTCCATTTTAATAGGATGCCACTTCATATCAAATGGAGCGAATTATTATCTTGTGTTAGGTATTTGTATGTGGTATATCACACCCAAGGGTGCTGAGGGGACCTAACTTAGGCCACAAAGAAAATAGCTGATTTATTATGTTATTAGAATGATTTAAATCAGTGATTTGTTTTCAAGGGCAGCCCTTGCGAAGGGCTTAAATATAGTGCTTTATTTTCACTTTTAGGCAGTTCTTTCTTTGAGAGTGTATGGCATTATGATTGGTTTAAGTTTAGTCAATGTCCTCCAAATGGAGTTGTCACAAGTAATTTGATAGGTTGGCATAGGTTTGATAGGTTTTATTTTTTTGTGTGTGATGAGGTGGGTAACTTTGCATATCATTTATGTTTTATCTCTAATTAAATCTTTGTTTTTTTACAGATGGATGTACCTATCACCCAGGGGTCCCTGTATTCCATGATGCATTAAAGGTAATTAACTATAATAATAATGCATTACGTTTGTGTTTTATTTATTTTTTTTGGTTTATATTAACTTAGCATATTTTCCCAAGGGTTGGTCTTGTTGCAAGAGAAGAACCACAGACTTCTCAGACTTCCTCAGCATTGTTGTAAGTTCACTTTAAATCAGTTTATCCCATCATGCCTGGTTTCTATTGTCTATTGTTTGACCACTTTTGCTGCAGCTGTATTGATCCTAAAACATTGACCATGTGCATACAGGGCTGTACTAAAGGCCCCCACAACAAAGAGAAGCCCCCTGAGCCGGTGAAGCCCGATGTGACATCGTCTGGAGAAAAGAAAGAAACGGATGAACAAAAACCAAAGTTTAATGAGTACATCATCTCTGCACCAAAGCCTCAAGAGGCAATAAGAAGACCAAGGTTGTATATACTACAGACTCCCGTTTTAAACAACAATATAAAGATACACTACGCTATTTTGGTTGTGAAATAGTTTATAGATGTCAAGGTTTGGTGATATTGTTCCAAATTAAAATATTTTAATGATTGAATCTACAACCAGATGTGGTTGCTTGTTACTTTTTTTGTTTACTCCAGCAAGCATTCTATATCTGCCACATTTAATGTGAATAAGGCATAAGTTAACAAAAACAGAGTTAACATTACATTGTTAGATTGTGTTAGAAACAGCGCGTTTCTTACTCAGCGAAGCAAAATTTGTTCTTACTGTTACATGCCCCATTTTATTTCTTACAGCCCGGATGAGCCAATGGTGAGAATGCAGAAAAAAGTGGCCTCTTCCCTCAAAAAGCTCTAGAAAAGCTGAAGCTGTCTGAAAATACAGCTGAAAGTAAAGGTGAGAACATTTTGTCTTATACTTTTGCTGTTCACTTCTGTCCTTCGCTTCTAAGGCTGCCATCCATTTGTAGTAGACAGGAAGGACATTTTGACAGGGAATTGAAATGGGTTGCAATGGGGAATATGCCATCACCAGTTTCATTCGCATTATAGCTTTGATGAAAACTTGACAGGACAGCACAACGCATGACAGCTACTGGGTTTCTAAGATGCTCTTCAGAGTTAAAGTGTCAATTCCTTGACAGCATCTTTCTGTCTGTCTGGCTCTCTAGAGGAAGACAGCGACGAGATCAAGATTGGAACATCCTGTAAAAATGGAGGATGCACCAAAGTAGGTCAACGTGTCATGGTGTAATACATATTCACACTTCTGTAGCAAATCTGTAGCAAACATCTGTTGGGTGTTGGTGTCAGGTTCTTCTTGTTGCGCAATTCCTAAATATCATAAAAGGATTTTCACTCACAGCGGAACCTTAGATTTTGACCTTATCTGTTCCTTCTTGGAGTCTTTACACTGTTCCCTATAATATGTTTTGTACTCTTCACCTTCAGGTAAAATACACTTTACCAAATTGATATTCCCAGTATAGTTCCCTAACTTCTCAATCTACTTTAAACAAGTGGGAAAGCAGCTACAATCTATTTTATGCTTTGTCCACCTCCATATTTGGAGCTAAATTCAGAGTGATTTAAGATAATCTGGCCCGAAGGGGAAAAAGTGTCAAAAAAGTGAAAAACTTAAGTTTAAGTAAATTCAAAGAGACATGTTATGATGAATGTGTAAGCGAGGGTTTAATTAAATGAATAATTGTTCATCAACTGATTGAAAACCATGAGATATTCTCATAAGGACTGCCTGTTTTTAGGTAATTTAATCAGTTATAATGGGTTCCTAAAATGATAACAAGCTATTAAAAGCTTTTGTTACCTTTTTATTTATTTTATTTTTTTCTGAAATCAAAATTAACTCTCTTAAGTGGAAACTTTTTTTATGTTTCTGACCACACATTTGTTGTTGGTTTCAGAGTTTTGAAGGACCTGCAAGCAATTCAGATATCTGTATGTACCACTCTGGATTCCCCATTTTTCATGAGGGGTCAGTATTAAACTCCGATTGATTTTCTTTCTCTCGTGTTGACTTGTTTTGAGTATAAATATTTTGCTGTTAAAGAAGCAACAGTATAAACTCTAGTATTTTCCTGTTTTTGTTGTTTACTGCTTCTTTAGAATGCCATGTTATTGACTGCAGTAATTCCAGTGGGATTGTTTTTTGTTGCTTCGACAGAATGAAATACTGGAGCTGCTGTAAGAGGAAAACGTCGGATTTTAACACCTTCCTCTCTCAAGAGGGTTGTACCAAGGGAACACATCTATGGAGGAAAAAAGATGCGGTAGGCATTGCTGTAGACATGTGTATAGAGTGTGTATCTGTAGGGAGTTGTAACTCCATCTAGTGGTGTGAAATAAATATTTTACAGCCGCAGAGGCCAGTTCAGTAGATGTGTTGTTTTTACCTTTTTGTAGGATCATAAATTAGTCCCTTGTCGGTTTGACTGGCATCAAACAGGAACTCATGTTATCATCTCAATCTACGCTAAGAACGCCATCCCAGAACTGAGCTACGTGGATGCAAACAGCACCACTGTAAGTAGCTGTATGAACATATGTTACTGTATGTGGTTTGTGAAATACCTAATTTTCTCTAATTTTTCCACAGATCAATATTCATGTTATATTTGAAGGAGAGAAGGAATTTAAGCAGAACATCAGTCTGTGGGGAGTAAGTGTATTATTCCATGTGTCTTGAAATGTAAACTTTTAGTGTCTTTAAGGCCAATAAATAATTAAAACATAGTTCAATGATTGTCTTTCTAAATCACTGTTGTCATGCTCTATTTTTCTTTAAGGTGATTGACGTGAATAAGAGTATAGTGAACATGATGGCAGCCAAGATCGAAATTGCCATGAGGAAGTCAGAGCCTATGTCATGGGCTCGCCTGGACCTGCCACCTCCTGTTGCACCAAAAGAGATTGAGAAGAAGGAGGAAACTGAAAGCGAGGATGAAGATGAAAGTTGAGAAATTACAATAAATTATATGGGCATTTTTTTAAGCTGGATTGTAACATGCGGTCGTTTCTTTACATTTCCAACAGTGAACTCTTTAGCTGTCATCAATTCTGGTCTCTTCTCAGCTCTGCAATGTTCAATGTACTCATATACTTCTATTAAATAAGTACAACACTTTTAATAGTCAGGTAGAGAGGTAATGACATCTATTGATGTTGATCAAAACGTGCATGTGCTTCACTCAGACATTTTGGGTCCATAAACTTCATTAAATTAAGGACCATATTTGTGACAATGTTATCTTTTGAAATAATTATTTTAAAATGTTCCTTTTGTACCTTGCTGCTTTCACAGAATATTTTGTTAGATTTCTAATTTAATTTCTCTATTTGACCAAATTTTCACTTTTTTTCCATTGGTGTCAGACTACGTACTGTTTTCATGAACATGTGGATATGATGCTAAAGTTGCTTTCTATCGTCACAAGAATAAAATTCAGATTTTCTAAAATCTCCAGACTCTCATCATACAAGTTTGAGTATTAAACTATAACAATTTTGATCCAAATTGATCTTCAGTAAACACAAGCATGCTGTGATCGTCTAAAAAATACATTTTCCAATTTGATGGCAATTTCTTTACAATGTATATTCTGTATATTTATTGATTTTCATTATTTCACTTACAAAACACTATTATACTCAATATATATATTTGAGAATGATGTTTACTTAAAAGTACTATAACATGAACAGCATGCATAAGGGTGAAGAATGTATAAAGAATGTGGCTCAATAACATAGTGACCATAACCCTAAAAAAAAATAAACTTTTGTGATAAGTTTTTGAATTTTGTGATGTTTCAGCACACTTGTGACAAATATTAATGACCTATGTGGCTGTTGAGAACTGGTGTTACTCTACTTGAACTACACAAGATCTAAAATGCACCTCATGAATTCAACTGAGGGTGACCTTTCAAGTAAAGAGTGTGAACCACATACCCATGACTTTTACAAATGTCATTCGGTATTACCTGTTCTCTAAAATTTGAAGCTTGAAAATTCAAATGTTCCTATGCCCTATGAAGGTGTCCCGAACTTTGGCTTTATGCAGATATTTCCTTTTGTAACACCTCACACCTCAAACACACAATTCAATTTAAATGTTAATCAAATGTCTCGTCTGTGAACCACATGAATATCATAAAAAGCCCTCAAGGCTTTTGTGAAGAGTCAGTGTGTGATGTAAGTATTTCATAAAGCTCTTTTGGGCACAGTGGGTGATGCAATACAAATACTAAAAACTTCTGAAAGAGCTTTAAATGATAAGACAGTTGTAGCAGAAGAAAAGAAATTATGGCTTTTAATAGATGCGCACTTAATACGCAGAGAGCTGAATTTAACATAGATTAGAAAGAAAGTAATAGTTATTTCCACAATACAATTACAAACCCGATTCCAAAAAAGTTGGGACACATTGACAAATTGTGAATAAAAACAGAATGTAATGATGTAGAAGTTTCAAATTTCAATATTTTATTCAGAATACAGCATAGATGATATATTAAATGTTTAAACTGAGAAATCTTTGTATCATTTTTAAGGAAAAAATAAGTTGATTTTAAATTTCATGGCATCAACACATCTCAAAAAAGTTGGGACAAGGCCATGTTCACCTCGGTGTGGCATCCCCTCTTCTTTTTAGAACAGTCTGCAAACGTCTGGGGACTGAGGAGACATGTTGCTCAAGTTTAGGAATGTTGTCCCATTCTTGTCTAATACAGGCTTCTAGTTGCTCAACTGTCTTAGGTCTTCTTTGTCACATCTTCCTCTTTATGATGCGATGGCAGGCTGGCCATTTCAGGACCGGATCCTTCTTCTACGCAGCCATGATGTTGTAATTGATGCAGTATGTGTCTGGCATTGTCATGTTGGAAAATGCAAGACCTTTCCTGAAAGAGATGACGTCTGGATGGTAGCATTTGTTGTCCTAGAACATCAATACCTTTCAGCATTGATGGTGCCTTTCCAGATGTGCAAGCTGCCCGTGCCACACGCCCTCATGCCCCCATCCCATCAGAGATGTAGGCTTCTGAACTGAGCGCTGATGACAACTTGGGTTGTGCTTACGCACAGAGATTGGGACAAATCTCTGAATCTTTGCATTATATTACTGTAGATGATGATAACTTTAAACTTTTTGCAATTTTTCTCTGAGAAACTTCTTTCTGATATTGCTCCACTATTTTTCGCTGCAGCATTGGGGAAATGCCCATCTTGACTTCTGAGAGACACTGCCACTCTGAGAGGTTCTTTTTAAACCCAAGCACGTTGCCAGTTGACCAAATAAGTTGCAAATTGGTCCTCCAGCTGTTCCTTATGTACATTTAACTTGTCCGGTCTCTGATTGCTGCCAACTTTTTTGGAATGTGTAGCTCTCATGAAATCCAAAATGAGCCAATATCTAGCATTACATTTCAAAATGTCTCACTTTCAACATTTGATATGTTATCTATGTTGTATTATGAATAAAATATAAAAACTTTGAAACTTCCACATTAGTTCATTCTGTTTTTATTCACAATTTGTACAGTGTACAACTTTTTGGGAATTGGGTTTGTACATACATATCCACAATGCTTTGATATTCAAATGTATAGACTTTTCTATGTTATGTCCCTCACATTGTACTTTGGTAATTATGACCATTTTCCTCTTTATCTGGACTAAATATGAGAGGCTCCCTTTCTGGTAGCACAAATAGATTTCTCCATCTCTGCACATGTAGCCAAGTGGCACCTCTGTAACGCCCCTTTGCAGTCACAATAACGGCAGCCAATGCCACAGTTAAGAGTCCTCCACACAGCCCTGCAAGCAGCAGCCAGGGCCACACGTCCTGCAGCTCCTCCAGATAAGGACGTATGGACTCTGACAGCCTCTGATCTGGAAAGAAGTAAAGAAAATGTAGTGAATTTCCGTATTGCAGTTAAGCAAAACTTAAATTGATCGAAACAATATACTGAGGACCTACTCGCATCAAGTAGATGTGAATATTCATATCCCAGGTCCTTGCTTGAAATGAAGAACTCTCTGTTTCTATGCAGAGGGAAAAAGGGCACCATGAAGTATCCGCCATTGTGCCCAATGGGGGTATTAGAGTCTGGATACTGGGATGGAGATGGTCTATGCCTCCTTAGCCACTCCTCATAAATGCTTTTATGAAAAAAAAAATAGTGAGAGGAGATTAAAAGAACAAACTTAAAGTATTTGTGTGCTGATGAGATTGCCCTTACCTGTCGACAAATGCATGGTGTAGAAGAAATATGGGGTCATTCGCAGAGCCCTGTACAGAGGACATGGACCCATTCATGAAGACATGAAGAGCAGCATGCAAGGCCATACGAGAACTGTTTCCCAGCCCTGTGCGGGGGTCTCCGAATCCTGCAGGACATAACAAATGTTACAGATTAACAGCACCTCAGAGTAAATGAAGACAGATGGTGTTTGTGGCACAGTTCATCTGACCTTCCAGAGTGTTCCTGAAGCTCATGTTGGCGGTGCGGTCCATAGCTCCGGTGTCATAATTGGTTAAACTGAGAGCAAACTCCACATCTGCCGAGGTTGGTAATCGCTCAACCACGTTACGATTATGGTTGCCAGGGTTACGACGCAGCGGGCCCTCTTGTCTGGCATCACATAGGACACCTCTGTTGTTGTAGTCTTCAGCTCGGGAGCACAACACCTGGAACAAACACATGATGTGCACATGCAGGACTGTAAATGAATCACAAGGGGGACATATAGACAGTGAATCATTCTCATTACATTACACTTGTGTTATAGCGGCTGAAAACACTATGGATAACGGAAGGTTAATTATATGGTCTACTTAGTAAGGTCTGTTGTTTTGGTTTAAGCCAAAGACAAACAAAGTATTCATAACTTCTCTTCCTAATAATGAACATACTATTTTTGCATGTTTTTGCCTTATATCATTAAAGGAAACTCATATGCCCTATGCCCAAATGTTACTAAAATAAAAAGACTGGCTTTAATCATTAAAAATGCTATATTTTTTCAGATATAAGGATTATTGCAAATGAGAACTGGATTCTTGACATGTTTTTCAGGCGGTAAGTGAATGTTAAAATAAATTTGTGGCTTTCAAACCTGCTCAAAACTACTTTGACTAACTGTATGTATCCCAAAGTTAAAACGTAAGACCCTGGAAACAGTTGGAGTGGTTTGTAAAGTGTGTATTAACAAAAACATGTATAAAAATGTCTTTCCTGCCCTAGACTTTTTTTTATAATTTATATGTTCAACATGTGTTGGTTGTAAGGTATGTAAAGTTTTAACATTATGCATTATGTAGGTGCATCAGAATAAAAGGTAACTACAAAAGGACTGTCTTAGCTGTGTTTTACCTTCCACGAAGAGAACACTGATCCTGGGCTGAGAAAGCTGGGGACTTGGGGGTTTTGGGCTCCCATTAGCTCATCTGTGCACACATCACAGCCCTGGGCATCCCTCCAGTCCCAGTACGGGATGGTGAAACTCATGTCTCCAGTCAGCTTCCTGATCTCGCGCTCCCAATGGAGAAGGTAAACACGGTGCCAGGGAAGAAATCCTGGCGCCCAGTGTCCAAAGTCTACATTAGTCCAGACATTTCCAGGCCCACCCAAGAGGGCTTTTCGGGATACAAAGTAATGCATCCACACAAACACATCATAAACAGACACCTCAGCAAATAAAGGATTGGAACCACTCTCCATTTCTTGGTAGGTGCCAGTGGCAACAACATATTCTGCACTAATAGTCTGCTTGGCTAAATTCAGATAGGACAAAAGCCGGACTTTCTCTGCTCTGGACAAGTGGAAAATGTTCCTCCTGAGAGACTCCCTCCTTTCATTACAGTTCTCCCCAAAGTAACCAAACTTACATTCTCCACAGCTGTAGCCCATAAAGTTTGCTGCGCACTGGCACGTCCTGTTGTAGAAAACAAGTGGCCACTTCTCCCTATCATCCAGGCCTGAGAAGGGGTACTGAGGCCCATCCGGTTCATCAGACACCACTACGTCCCGGCAGAAGCCCCGGCCTGAGTTGGCTCCACAAGCCGACCTGTCTCCATCCCACGGCGGGCAGCACTCTTTGGAGAGCAGGGCTTCCCGAGTGGCACACAAACGGGGGAACTGTTGAAAACAAGGTACAAGACATACCATAAAGCTAGCAAGTCCTAACAGCCACATCACCTCGAAATTACTCGCTGTAACAGCCATGTAACAAGACTGAAATCAACCAAATGAGCATTAACTTTGAAATGCCATGTGATGTTTGACCGGGGCTTAAATTCCTGACCCCTTTGTGAGGCAGTCACATGTTGCACAGCCCTAGGATAAGCTGAATAATGAAGCTATTAGCGTGAATAAAATACTGATAAATAAAATCAATAACAACACTTTAGCAATGGTGCCTCCCACCTGAGATCAAACAGTAGCATGTATATTTCAGTATTGTATTAAATATAAGCATTGTTTTGCCTTTTTCTTTTTTTATTTGATTTTTAACAAAAGTTTTTTTTAACTAAATCTAGTTCTTTACCTAAGGGTTCTACAATTTCAAATGAGTTCATTTGCAAATACACATAAATGCCATTTTGGAAATCAGTGAACTAAGAGCCCTGTTTTTAAAGCCCAAATCCATTTTAGTGGTCCTATTTGAACAATGCCACTCAAATTTGGTTTGATGGATGTCATCTTTGGCAAATAATAAAATCAATAAAAAAAATGACAATTTATAAAAACTGAGTTGTCTGCTTTTGCAAATGAACTCTCCTAACATTTTTTTAAAACTAATAATGGATCATACAAATGATGAAACTGCATGTATTTGATGAGGGTTTGTATTAAATCATGATCTGGATGACGTTTGTTATGTGGTTTTGACCTTTAACTGTCATGTTATTGAAAGAATGTGTGGAATTTACTGATTACGGTTTACCTTGATGTCTCACTTCGACCAGCTCCGTTTGTTGACCAGTGCTTATTAAACACCAGCAGCACAGATATTCTCTGTCAGTGGCTCAAAGAAATAATCCTAAAGCCTTAAATGCATATGGCTCGTTGTGGGCAAATGTCTTACTTTCTTTTGTGCATTGCAACTGTTACGGTGGTAACGCCTGAATTACGGAAAATGAAGTCATTGTTGAAATTAGTTTGCTTTTAATTTTACCGGAGTTCAGATCAGAAAAGCGTATTTTATGTCAGATAAAGCATGTCACAAGATTCAATGTCAAGTGGTAGGCTACTAAACAAGGCAGTCATTGATAACAAGTTCAAAGTTAATGCACTCAGTGGAGTCATGTAATAAAAACATCACCTCAGGAAACACGTGTCGTTATGCATTTGCTCAATACATTCATCCCCTAAGGGAGATTTACAGGAGTACCTTCCAACTGTGACATTTAAAGCTCTTGCAGCTTAACACTGGAGCTTTACTAATTGTATTGAATCTGTCAAAATTGAATTATTTTAACAATCCAGCTTGTTGATTATAAATGCCAATATAACAGTTGTGAAAGAAGTGCCTGTGTAATTTCTCACTTCATACATCTCTTTGTTTTTCTTGTTCCAAGAAATTTTCTTTGACTGTTTGATCAAACCATCTCTGATTCTGATCAGAAATCAAACAAGACCTTTATTCAGAAAAGACAAACGATCAAAGTGTGTGCACTCAGTAAACTCTGTGATAAGAATGTTGCATCTAAAAAACTATTTGTGCATATACAATATAATACAATGCACTACAGTCACCCCTGAGGCGCTGTCTTGAGTTTTCTTGGTAAAGTTGCTTCACATTATTCTTGTGACAGTGATAAGCAGACAGTTTTTAATTGTAAACACCAGAGGGCACTAAATTACAAAGTATGTCTTAAGATCTCCATTCAAATTATTTTCTTTTCATGTGTAAAGATGATTTTGGCTGTATCTTCAGATAAACTATGTCACAAGATACAAAGAAAAGATAAAGGTTAGATTAAAATTTAACAACAGTCAACGCAGATGCGCTCAGTGGGCTGTAAGAAAGAAGTGCCTCTATTTCTAGTTTTCCTTAGAGAAGGTGTCTTGATTAAAATTTCTGGTAAAGTATTCTCAGATGTACACCTTTAACTTGGAACTGAATTCTCAAAATCACTGTGGCTAACTGGATTTCTGTCTGTGGGCTCTGTTTCCAGAAGAGGGCGCCTGAAGCTCAAAATATGACGTTGGGTCGTATTCTTTAGAACTAAACTGTCATGTGGTTTTCTTTAGCGTACGGAAAAATGACTTTAAGCATTACTTTTTCATGTCTCCTCGTCTAAACTGCATAACTTGACATTTAACTTGCAGACATTTTTATAACAAATATATTTTATGCACCCGTATCACGTTACTTTAGTATCCTACCTTTCTCTGACATGGATGTTATCTTAATAATGTCTATTTTAAAACACAATGAAGAGCAGTAATTGCAAAATACTTTTCACAAAACAGAAGGAGCTCTTCTTGACCCAACACAGGTCATAAACAAAGCATGAACTCTGCTATTTTCCTTCATCGAGAACACAGCCTAAATGGGTTTTTGACGTGCAGAAGTAATATCTGCCTCCATTTGCCTGGGACCAGTGTCATTTTCTCCATTCATCTCGTACTTACATCTCTGCTTCCAGTGCGTAACTGATAGCTCTCCTGACTTTAGCTCAGTTGCAGTGACTGTCAAAGCTCGCTGCTGTGTGCTGTTTGAGAGTAGGAGGATGAGGAGGATGAGGAGGAGTGGGGCTCGGCGTGCGTCAGAAAGTCAAACATGTTCCAATAACAGAGTGACTATATTATCTGCTGCTATTTGCAGTTTGCTGTAGCCAGGCGCCAGAGCCAGCATGAGCAACCCCCTCTGCGCTTTAAGCTTATTCTGTGCTTAAAACGGACTAAGACAATGGCACCTGGACGGCATTTGACGGTAACAAGGTATGGAGAAGTTTGTTTTTTTTAGTTGATGTTGACATATCAATGACGGTATGGTTGTTAATATTACAATTGCTTTGCATTTTTTATTGACAAACACCGAGACGGAAAACAAATTGGTGTAATTTAGAAGGTTTGTTTTTACTGATGTGACCAGGGTCATATAATGGGGAATGACGTATCGTCTAGAGCAGGGATAGAACCCACAACCCATGGTCGCTGCTGCAGGTGGAAGTCCCATTGCATTTCAATGATTATTATGTTACAATTGTAGAACTGAAATGTCAAATACCAAATAATGTCAAATGAGGACTCCTTTGTTTTAATTATTTGTTAGTATCTGACCTATTGTTTATCAGAAATTATTATCATATCTTTTTTTTATTTAGGATTGTAACTCCTGGCAATGGGTCCACCATGCCAAAAACAAACAATTTATCAGAACAGGAGCTTTAAAAGGAGGCAGGATGGCAGCAGGCGTGCATGCGGTGAATACTCGGACTTTGCAGACATGGGCAGTCCATTTCTGTCTGTTGATGGTGAATATGTTACTGGAAGCTGATCTGAGCCTGCTGGGCCTAAAACACCAGGTCGGGGTCATTGCTCAGAACAATGAGAGGAGAGTATTGGCTCATATGCCCGGTGACATCATCATAGGAGCACTCTTCTCCGTCCACCACCAGCCACCTGCAGACAAGGTAAATCGTATTTCATGCTTTATTTATCCCATTTGGGAAATTTGGGGCATCATTTTAGGAGCAGTGCAGCCATTGATTAGGGCCTGAGGGTTAGGTCTGTATGTGATATGGACTTAATGCTTTCCACTGGCTGTTACTCTTTGCATAGGTTCATGAGCGCAAGTGCGGCGCGATCCGTGAGCAGTATGGAATCCAGAGAGTGGAGGCTATGATGCACACTTTGGATAGAATTAATGCAGACCCCTATATCCTTCCTAACATCTCCCTCGGCTGTGAGATCAGGTTTGAAACATTGGCTACTTCTAGTCTCTTGCTCGAATCTTATTCCCCTCTATCTTGCCAAAATAATATTAACTCCATCTTCCTACACCAGGGACTCATGCTGGCATTCAGCAGTGGCCTTGGAACAAAGTATTGAGTTTATTCGGGACACTCTGGTGTCCAACGAGGAGGAGGACAACCCGGGAAGGTGCACTGTGGAGGCTGGGAGTCTGTTGCTTCAAGGAAAAAAACCCATTGTGGGTCTGATTGGTCCAGGGTCCAGTTCTGTGGCCATCCAAGTCCAGAATCTGCTCCAGCTCTTTAACATCCCACAGATTGCCTACTCTGCCACTAGTATGGATCTTAGTGACAAGGTATCAGCCTTATTAAACATTTACATAAGCAACATTTCATAAAACTTCTGGAAGAAAACACTGAACAGAATTAGACGTTAAATGCAGTGTGTAAATGTGGAACAGGTTTACACACTTATACTTGCTTGTGGACGTGTTACTTCTCAACAGAGCTTGTATAAATATTTCATGAGGGTGGTGCCATCAGATATGCAACAGGCCAGAGCCATGGTTGACATAGTGAAGAAATACAACTGGAGCTATGTGTCTGCAATCCACACAGAAGGTAAGCATATTTTTGTCTCACATACGCAGCAAAGCTTGATGTGAGTTATTAGGTCAAGGTACAGTTTTCATGCCTGTATTATCAATTAGCTTAAATAGTTATTACAGCAGAAACATATACTACAGTTGCATACAGAAGTTTTCTCATATCTGTTGACCCGTGTGTTGCCTTACACATTATGCAGTGACAATTTAAATAATAAAATCTCAGCTGCAACTATCATATAAACATATATGTCAATATTTCACATCATTCTCTTTCAAAGGACTCCCTTGTGAAAAATAATTGTAATCTGAATTGGACTGTCTTGGTTAAATGAAGGTTAAATAAAAACAGTGTTTTTGTTTAAATGAGTCTATTAATAATCTTTAGCTTGTATAATGCCACGTGTTAATAGTAATAATATTGAATAACTTATGTATTTCTACAACCTGCATGTATAAATACACCCAATAAGTCTCTGTGTTATTCTCCTTAGGTAATTATGGTGAGAGTGGCATGGAGGCCTTTAAGGACATGGCGGCCAAAGAGGGAATCTGCATCGCACACTCTGATAAAATATACAGTAACGCTGGGGAGCAAAGGTTTGACAAGCTTTTGCAAAAACTCAGAGGTCACTTGCCCAAAGCCAGAGTAGTGGCTTGTTTCTGTGAGGGCATGACGGTTAGAGGGATACTGATGGCCATGAGACGACAGCGTCTGGTGGGAGAGTTTCTCCTGGTTGGAAGGTATTTGTAATTAGATTACCAGAGATGTATTTTTGCATTAAGTGTGGTGCAATTATTTCCAGCTCCAAATAGGATTTGGTCATTTGTTTGCACATTAGTGAATTGCTTGTGACTGTTTATCTTTGTGTGTATCTATGTTCATCTAGGTTTTGTTAAGACCTTCAACAACAAAGTGTTACTGTGGAGACCATCTTTGTCCTGTCATTATTTTCCACATTACCATCTTCATTCCATCCAATGGTAAAGTATTATCATAAGCAGTATCTAAGCAATTAAAACAGGCAAATAAACAGGGGATGATTTAGCAAGAGGACTCAGTCTCCAAGAATACCATGTTTTATTTTAAGGTTTTTGCTCTCTGGCTCACGCTCATCCCTCGTGTTCTATAAATGCCTTTCCTCATTAAGAGCTACATATGTAGGCTGTCGCTCAAATCTGACGGTACGAAACATAAAGTAACCTTGAACTACATACTGCATAAAAAAGTCACACAGCATTACTATGCAAAGGAGGTACTTATTTTTAATCCACCTGCTGTGTAATAAGAACTAATAACATACAATGTATTGTTGTTGAGTAATTATGTCATTCAGACATTCATTCTTCAGTTTATATAGATTTATAGTTTTCATACACAGTCCATTATTATCTTTGCCTCATTACATAATTTGTGTGGATGCTTATTTCACTGAATACTGGGAATATTGGAGAGTGGATGGCCACCAAGCTAGAAGTTATTATGCTCCTGTTAAACTGGACTCTAACAAAGCTGTATTCACACTCTTTTTCTTTTCCCACACATATTGTTAGTCATTAGTCTCTTTAGGCACATTTTTAGGAAGCTGACTAAATATAGGAAACTCACAATCCAATACCACTAGAAAGTTCTTAAATGTTCACTGAAAAAGTCTAGCTGAACTTGAGCACAATCCATCTGTGTGAGGTGAAATGAGTTTGTATAAACTAAGTGTGGTGTGCATACACTGGTGTCTTCAGGCTTGTAGGAGGTATGGATTCATGCTGCGTACTGCACTCTGCCTTCATCGGTCACTGCGTGGGTAACAGAGCTCTCTTTCAAGTGTGATTCAAACTATCCAGAGTCAAAGCCTTGCTTTTCATATCCATCAATACATTTTTATACCACTGTTCCATTTCGGTGTTTCCTTCTCTAAGGATGTGTTATGAAATGATCTTCTACCTCACCAAGAGAAACAAGAATCATAAAAAAACGCCCACACAACTGTTGTGTAACTGCAGTTTGGTTAGCTAAGTTTTGTAAAATGACTTCTTGCTTTTTTTAGTCATTCCAGAGATGTGCAATATCTACAAATTTATGCAATTCATGTGTGGAGGTGTAATCAGCATTTTGTCTTTGCAGATTTCAGACATGTGCTCAATGGGAGACACCATAATAGAATTGAGACTTATTTATTAATAGTTCCCTGAGGATACAATAAAGCCTACTGTTTTTTGGATAACAATCACAGAATGAGATGCACATGCTACACGTTTGTATTTCTTCTGTCTCATCCAGTGACGGCTGGGCAGACAGGTACGATGTGACTGATGGCTACCAGAGAGAGGCAGCAGGCGGGATCACCATAAAGTTAAAGTCTGCGTATGTGACCTGGTTTGACGATTATTACCTGAACTTGAAGCCAGACGCCAACATTAGAAACCCATGGTTCCCTGAGTTCTGGCAACACCGCTTTCAGTGCAGGCTGAGGGGGCACCCACAGGAGAATACCATATACAACCGCACCTGCACATGTCAGTACCACTTATTGGTCTTTTATCCTGAGATCATTCATTCACCTCTTATAAAGTCATATTGTTCTCAGAGTCAGTGTTTCTTCCTCTTTTCTGTCTCAGGGAGAGAATCTTTGCGCCATCAGTATGCCCAAGACACAAAGATGGGATTTGTCATAAATGCCATCTATTCAATGGCTTATGGACTACATGCCATGCAGCAGTCCCTTTGTCCAGGATTTAAGGTACACAGCAATCCTTAAAGTGCATATTTAACCAATAAGGTGATGGCATAATGCATAACACAACTACTACGTCTTTGCTTATCTCAACAAATAGTAAAAGCAACAATCAGTAGTCATGCATACACTAGTCATTGGGTAGGTATATCTTGATGTTTACATTGCTGCACCAGGTCATTCTAATCATAAGAAACATTGTCAGATCCATGTCTTTGATGTTTTTTAATATTCAGCTGTCATGTCATTTTATTTTGTTTTTCTTTGATGTCAGGGATTGTGTGACAACATGCGACCCATCGATGGCCGTAAACTGTTAGAGTTTCTCATGAAAACAAACTTTACTGGTGTCTCTGGAGAAACCATTCTCTTCGACCAGAATGGAGACTCACCTGGGAGGTAAGAAACATAAACTTAGACTTATAGGAAGGAAGGATTTAAGGATGGAAAGAAGGTTGGGGGGTTAGAAAATAACTCATAAATGAGGCCCAATGCTGTTTTATGTAAACTTTATGTGTTTCCCAGGTATGAAATCATGAACTTCAAGCTTATTAGAGAAGATGAATATGGTTACATCCATGTGGGGAGCTGGGATCAGGGCGGACTAAAGATGAATGATGAAGAAATCTGGAGCAATGACAGTGATATCATTCAATCGGTTTGCTCTGAGCCCTGCCAGAAAGGACAGATCAAAGTAAGAACCATTCAGTGAAAACAAAGCATTATGTTTAAACAATGAGAACAAATATGAACCTCACTATTAAATTTACCTGCCCACAACACCCAAGACTCATCAAATTCATTTATTTAGTCATTTACATTTATCAAAAGTAATTGTTCAATGAGTAGCCTTGATTTTGGTAAAATTCTTAAGATTTTCTAATATGAGAGAAACATTCAAAAGGTTCCTCTATTTAATATTCTGTATAGGTTGTCCTTATTCTCTCCCCTGTCAGAGAAATACTAATCTGCCAGCTCTGCAGTCAGAGTGTAAGATTAGCTACAGGAAAGTGTCATAAGAGCTTTGAGACCCTTCTGTCTCCAGGTGATCCGTAAAGGAGAGGTGAGCTGTTGTTGGACCTGCACACCCTGCAAGGAGAACGAGTTTGTGTTCGACGAGTACACTTGTCAAGCCTGCACCCTCGGCTCCTGGCCCACAGATGACCTTACTGGTAAAAACATTTGTTTATTTGTTATGTGTGATACTTACAGAAGTGAGATTTCATAACAGGGCCTGTCAAGCTTTCAATCTAGGTCACACAGTTATGATGAGCCTTCATATTATCCACCTACATCTTACAAACAAGACACAGAAACACTGGCAAACACAGATACTTTTGTAGTCACATAGTCACATAGTGAGAGATTGGAAATGTTGCCAGAATAAGGATTTGGCTCAAGATAAGACCACTTCATTTCCAAACACTGTTGGAAATCTCCACTTGTAATTGTTACAGTTCGTGTGAAGCTTGGGGAAAAATAAGGAAAACTGTTTGTGTGACTCTGTATCGTCTTATATTTTCAGGCTGTGAGCCGATCCCAGTGCAGTATCTTCAATGGGGGGATCCAGAGCCAATCGCTGCAGTGGTCTTTGCCTGTTTAGGACTCATGGCCACACTATTTGTCACTTCTGTTTTCATAAAGTAAACTGCTTACTCTATTTACATTGATTTAATACATTTACATATATTTGTGTATTATTTCACAAAGAAAGACTCACAATGTCATCTGGCATGTTGTAATTTTGTAGATTTTGGGATACTCCGGTAGTCAAGTCGTCTAGTCGAGAGTTATGCTACATAATCTTAGCTGGAATATGTTTGGGATACCTGTGCACCTTCAGCCTTATCGCCAAGCCCCACATCATCTATTGCTACCTCCAAAGGTTGGGCATTGGACTGTCTCCTGCCATGAGTTACTCTGCTCTTGTCACCAAGGTATGTGACTGTTGTGTGGTTACTCCTGTAAAATAAGAATATTGTCTTGTTTGGAGTATTTTCTAGATGTTTTGCTGTTTAGACATGTCAGGTAACTGGATAAAACTGGATATAGCCTAAATACAAGGTAATGTGTGAATAATTCTAAGCTTAAGCTCCATTTATGTGAGTGGCAGATCAAAAGGCGCTATGGAAGGGGCTGTTTTAAATGTGGGCAGAGGTTCCTGTTTATGATATTTCAAGTGAGATGGACATTGTTGACATGAATTATCCATCACCATTTAATTGTTTTTTGACACAGACTAACCGTATAGCGAGGATCCTGGCAGGCAGCAAGAAGAAGATCTGCACCAAGAAACCACGCTTTATGTCTGCCTGTGCACAGCTGATCATCGCCTTCCTTCTCATTCTGCTGCAGCTGGGGATCATTGTGGCACTGCTTATCATTGAGCCACCACAGGTCTGTGTATCTTTCGAAAAAAAAGGAATTCAGACTTTTAGAGTTGCCTAAAAGCTTTATTATTTTTCTCCTAGGTGATCTATGACTACCCAAGCATCCGTGAGGTGCACCTCATCTGTAACCTGACCACACTGGGAGTGGTGGCTCCACTTGGCTACAATGGCCTTCTGATCCTCAGTTGTACCTTCTATGCCTTCAAAGTACTTCCACTAATCAAAACTTTTTACTAAATTGAAATCTAATTACCATATTAACTCAAGCTTTTTCTTCACAGACCCGCAATGTTCCTGCTAACTTCAATGAGGCCAAGTATATTGCCTTCACCATGTACACCACTTGTATCATCTGGTTGGCTTTTGTTCCTATTTACTTTGGCTCCAACTACAAGATCATAACTATGTGCTTTAGTGTCAGCCTCAGTGCCACAGTGGCACTCTGCTGCATGTTTGTCCCAAAGGTGAGTACTATTGTATTGCTGTGTCTATATGCTAATGGGTTTTTAATGACAATTTGTGTATCAGGTGTACATTATGCTTGCCAAACCTGAGAAGAATGTACGCAGTGCTTTCACAACTTCTACAGTGGTGCGGATGCATGTGGGGGACGCCAAAAAAGCTGCCAAAGTCGGCAAGTCCTCTAGCAGCATGGCCAACTTGTTTAGGCGGCGCGGTTCTACACAGGACAATATCAGGTACGTTAATAAGCTAATATCACTCACTAAACTTACAGACACAGGCACTTTAATCATTGACCAAGAATAATTATTAAAATAAAAGGTTAAATGTTGGTCTCACTGAGCTAACAGAATATACGCGCTGTCCTAGCTGTATCCACAGCAACAGGCTGACTGTAAAGCCAAGATAAAAAGCTCCCTGAACTGAGAAAAGGTGACCTCATTTGGGTTAAACACTCCCAGTGGAGAACTTTCTTTAAGAATTTCTCTTTCGAGGGAAGGTTAAAGAAATAGAGGTAGCTGTAAAATGACAGTGAAAGTAACACTGGGGGATGGTACACATCAGCACCAAGAAGCAGTAGTATACTTTAGTTTTTGTTAACTATATTTTGTAGTTACACAGACCTAACTAATGCTTATCAGTGTGTAGGTATTAAAATATGTTGCCTGTTCATATTTTATTTGTATATTCATGTGAATAATAACCAGTTAGTCATTTATGAGTAATTATTGCTTAAAGTTCCATATTTTTTTAACACTTTTTCTTTGTTTTGCAGTTCAAATGGAAAATCTGTAACATGGGCGCAAAACGAGCGAAGCTATAGACCCAACTTGTGGAAACGCATGACTTTCCATGTCAAGAAAAAGGACATCATAGAAACAAACCAGACAGCCATCATCAAACCATTCTCTAAAGGCAGAAACACACCTGGAGACATAGGTATACCACAGGACTACGAAGAGCCACAGGGTCCTCAGTCTTTTAATTGTTCCCCCTCCCAGTCGCCTTTAAATACAATCAGTCAACATGCAGCCAAGGCTAAAAGTTTCCCTGGCGGAGAGGAGGAAGAAGAAGCTTTGACTGCATATATGGCTGACCATTCAGGGGGAGTGAGGAGGAGGGGAGGGGACAGCAGCCAGAACGCCACCTTGTTGGACTGTGGGGACATTAGTGCCATGGGAGTGGGGGACATTGGGATGGGGATGATTAGTGGTCAACCTCAAAGCATAACTATCATGGACCAAATCAGCTGTGTGGTTAATCGTTTCACAGCCAACATCAGCGAGCTCAACACTATGATGCTGCCGGGGGGAGCCAGCATTAGCACCATCAACTCCAATAGTGCTCTGCCTACACCTGCGGATACAAACCCCTGCCCTCCACAACAGTACCTCACACCCAAAAGCACCGTCACCACATACGCAGAGGTGACAGCTGTACCCGGTTTCTGTGAAAACCGAGCAGAGAAGGTTTACCTGACTGGTGTCGGTGTGAGCGGCAGACGAGTCAAGGACAGAGAGGAGCTGGCTGCACTGACGCCTCCATCGCCGTTCAGAGACTCTCTGGGATCAAACAGCAGCTCTCCACATTCACTGTCTCCTGCTTCGGACGCAGACTACGACCAGCTGTTGCTGAGACACTACAGCCAGAGCTCCTCGTCGCTCTAAACCATTGTACAATACACTACATCACACTGTACTCTTTTTGAAGAAGATATTTCCGTTCTTGGATGCCTGAGGTTTTTGTCATTGTATAATAGGCTATACAATGTAATTTCAGAAAAGATGACAAACTGACACACACAAAGGGCATTTAAAAGCACATAAAAGCATACATTTTTATCTGCTTTTTAATATTTTAGGTAAATTCAATTTCAGCTGAATAGCCGTGTGAGAGTGAAATAAATTCATGCTTAAATTCAAAAATGAAGTCCTATTCCCAGCAAATTAGTTAGTAAAGATAAAGATTGTTACTATTAAAATAAGATGCTATGCTAAAAGCTGTATGGCTATTTCAGATACTTGATAAATTGATAAAACGCACTTTGGCAGGTCAGCTGCAGTCATTAGTTTAGAGCTACAACATATGCTAGTAGTCAAAAAGTATGTAGCCTAGATTTGTAGATGAACCCCTTAGAACAGTTCAAATGTGGGTATTGGATAAAATGTTTATAACGTGTTTTTTTTTATGCTTTTTGATTCCTTACATTGAGTGGCTTGTACATTAATGCAACTATCTTTGTTTAGTTTTAGTTAGTGCTGGTAAAAGAAAACTTAAGTCAGAGTATATTTAACAATATTCAGTGAAATTTCTGTAAAAATGCTGACAATGTCGCTGTTGACTTTGTATCCAGTCTAGTGTTTCAGAAAGAATTAATTTTATAAGGATTTTTCATCCATTACAATGTGGATACCTCGGTAGAAATGATTAGACATTAAAAACCAAGAGCCTACGAACGGAAAACCTCTTCATGATGTAGATGAACGTAAAAAGGACATTGTATGAAGTGGACCAAAACAATCTTCCACCTCAGGAAGTGTCACCTAAATGTCTTATGGCTTTTATTTGTTATAATATAATATTTCTCGTTTGCATGATACCATGTTTTCTACACTTAAGTTAAGCTTGTAAATGAGACTTTGAACATAGCATATGAAACCATTTTATTAGCAGTAGCATTAGTTAGTTAAAGTGCAGAGGTGCTGATTGATTGTGAATCCTAACCAGAAGAAAGAACATAACTGTTAAAGACATTTTTGCAAAGCATGCTCAGGTTGAAATTATGCTTTCAAACATGTTAGAGAAAAATAAATTCGATGTATGGAGAAAATATCTAAAGGACTAACTTCTGTTATTATAAGTTCTCTTTTCAGTGTATGTTTACATTGGATTTACACTGAAGATATGATTTATGAATATTTGAATATGCTACAAAGTAAAACTCAGTCCAGTAAAAAACTCCAGTAACTAATGAATGTAATATACAGTACACATTACATACATAACACTCTTGCTCTTCTTAGCTTTTTATATAAACTGACCATAAAGTGTAAACCCCTGCATTTCACATCACATTAAAGTTTTTAACCAAAAAGATTTTGAACTTTTGCTGGCAACATCTTTAAAGAAGGCACTCAAACAAGCCAAAAAAAAAAAAATGAGAATTGCATAATGAAAATCATGTTTATTGGCAAAGACATTTTAATAGTGATGTCTTTTTCAAAGAGCAGTGTTATAACTGTGTTATTTGATGTTATTCATGGTGCTAAGTCAAATGACAACACCACAAGTATTAATGCTAACTCAAATTGTGATCTGAAGGCACTCTTTGATATGAATGTTGAATGTTCAAAGAAACAGATATTCACAAGATCGTGTTCCTTAAGATGTGCTAATTTAGACTTTTTCATTGACATCTTTTTGTTTATTGACATTAAGTAATATGTGCCATGTGTTATATGAAGACAGAGCATTGGACTGTAAAATACATGTACAGTTTACTGTGTAGCTTACTTGATCTTTTTTAACAACACCTAACACCAGCCCACCTGCCTCCTATGAGAGATTTGTGGTTTGAAGTCTACAGCAACACATTTTTATAATCACAGCGTTACTCATCAAACTTGGCTTACACGTCCAAGGTTTTTAACTCCTCACTGCTGCTTCTTGTGGGTTTGCTGCCCTCTAAACATTTTTCTGTCTCTCATTTTTAAGCAAATATTTCACAAATAAACATAACAATGAGACAAAACTAACACTGAACACGGTCATATTTTGTGTGACGCAAATGGTTTGAGAAGAGGGACTGGCCTAAACCGGTTTTAGACCTCATTTTGATGAGTGTTCTTTTTTTTAACAATAAGTTCACTGTTTTTTCATTTTTGTGTTATGGCTCAATTCATAAAAACGTAGAAAGGTTTTGAATTTATCTATATTTTAAACAGCAGTTTTAACCCTGTTTGACTTAAGCATATACCCACTTGTTCAAAGTAGGCTACTCTGAAGCCATTTAAAAGTTGTACCTGGCTTTACATGTCTGGCTAAAAAAAAATACGCTTGTTCGAAACTTGCTGTAAACTTTCTGTTTACGGATTGGTGATAATGATGGTGGATATTCGGTGACATAAGTACATAACACAGAAGACACCGTGCGCAGCCGTGCGTCTCCTCGAGCTTAGGGCGGCGTGGCGACTAACGAGGTCACAAGTTCCCGAGTCCAGCCCCTGAGCTGATCACGCACTTCCCCACAGAGCACTGGGGACAGGAGCGAGCCTGAGAAAGACCAGTATTGGTGCTACACAGAAGTAACAACATAGATCAGCTGACGCGCAGCAGGAGAGATGAACAACCACCACACGCCGCCGAACGGAAGGCAGGGTCTCCGGAAGGAGCACCTGTACAAGGTGTTAGTCATCGGGGACTTGGGGGTCGGCAAGACGTCCATTATCAGGCGTTACGTCCACCAGACCTACTCCACCAACTACAGGGCCACCATCGGAGTGGACTTTGCCCTCAAGGTGCTCAACTGGGACTCAGAGACCATCAGACTCCAGCTGTGGGACATAGCAGGTGGGACATTGCTGTGTCCATAATTGAAACCACGGGTTGCGCCTAATGTCATCCTGTGGTATTCATTTAGTTAGCGGCTGTTTTTTTTTTGCCTGTAGCTACCTGTTTTCTCGTTTAAGACTTTCAACTCTCAGGAATGATTTGAATGATCTGTAGCGCAGTATAAGTCAAATAAATGTAGAGACATTTAGTAAGAGGCGTGAGTTTTAAATGAACGTGTCACAGAAGATGCCGAGTCACTTTGGAGAAGTGCTTTTCAAAGACACGCGCACACGCGCACACGCACAGGGAGGTAGAGGTCGCTGCTCAGGGAAGACCACCAGGCTGTCATCAGTCATTCATTCAAGGTATGGCCTCATGTGATAGGAGCATGTGAGGGAGAATTAAAGGCCAGAAACAGGAGTGTCATTGTGTGCCAAATAAAAATAAAACATTATTGCTTAGTCACTCACACACACACAGGCAGGCACATGCTTTAAATGCTCAGTTTGTCTGCGCCAAATGAAATTATGAATGATAAGTGACTTAACAGAGCAGATTGTATTCTCTTGTCCACCTACATGTTCAGGATTGTTCTAGTTTGTTAAACATGATTAAGCAGAAAATTTGTGTTGTGCTTATGTAACGCTGCAGAGGCCTCAGTGACAGTGTCTTAGACAAACATACCGCAAACATTCATGGATTGTCTTACTTGAAAATAGAGGAAGTTCTCCCTCAAACTTCCTCTTAGTAAAGACTTAACTGAACCAAACCAACTTCAGGTAACAAAGTGCAGCCATGAAGCAAAAGACAAGAAATGAAAGAACAGAATATTTTAAGCTCTTTAAACACTGTTATGCCTAAGAGTGAAATTTAGGTGCCGTGAAAGAAAAGCAAAGTCTAAAACAAACTCTTGCCTTGAGTCTGTTGCCTGGTACAATGTGACAGCCAGTCTTTAAGAATGTGCTGTCTCAAGGAAATGCAGGCATTCTTAAGGCAGTGCTAATGCCAGTTGCATTACTTTTCTAGTTTATGCGTGTAGACACAAATGTTTACATCATTTAATGACTTTTAAGTGCCCAGCCACATGTTGCTATATTATGGCTTTGTTCCTCGCAGGTCAGGAGCGTTTCGGCAACATGACGCGAGTATACTACCGTGAAGCCATGGGAGCTTTGATAGTGTTTGATGTGACTCGACCAACGACTTTTGAGGCGGTCATAAAGTGGAAAGAAGACCTGGACTCCAAACTAATGTTGGCTAATGGACAGAGTATTGCCACTGTGTTGCTGGCAAACAAGTGTGACCAGGGCAGAGAGCTGACCAACAACTGCATCAAAATGGACCAGTTCTGCAAAGACCACGGCTTCGTCGGATGGTTTGAGACTTCTGCTAAGGTATAACTGTTTGCTTTGTGCACTTTGAGAACACTCTTTCAGCAGAAGTCCTCTCACCTTTGTGTTTACTCATCACATGCTTGACGAAAAGCTCTGGACTGTAAAAGTCTGTAGCAGTTTTCTCTTTTCCCACTCAGGTGATTTTAATCAGTAGAAAAAGCCCACCACAGAGCAACACTGGAATTTCATGTGCGTGTGGAAAGTGGCTCTGTGAGATGAATTTAAAAACAGTGTCAGAACAAGTCACAGATGTGAGAATATTAAAAGTAATACTGATTGTTGACTTAAAGGGCATGCTTGGTGATAAAATAGGGGTGAATTAACTCTTAAGTGTTTCCCTGTTTCTATGTTTAAACAATAAAGACTCCTACGCTGCAAGCACAAAACTACACGTTTTATAAAGATGGCCTTTATTTGTGCATTGATTGTTGACACAAGAGTGGTAATGCACTCAAATGTGCTGCCATTCTTGTAGCATAAAGATGTTACATTCTCAGAGGTTAAAGGTTACAAGGTTTAGTCACATTTAAAGTGTATTAAGCAAACACTGACTTCCTTTAACTGCATTTTAGAAGTGTATATAGCAGACAGAAGGGTCTATGGGTATTGTTCACATGAACGTGGCAGCAGGTCAGTCATTTATTTAGCTTTTTCATTTTTTCTTTCTTTTTTTTCTGTCTTTTTTTCTTTCTTTCTTTTTTCTTTCTTCCTTTCATTAATTCTCTGATGAATGCAGGGAATATGCATAAGAAGGCTAGATAAGATACTGTATATAGCACACTGTGACACATCGATGTTAAACACTGTTGTGTTTGCTTTAGGACAACCTCAACATCAACGAAGCCGCAAACTTCCTGGTGAAACACATTATGGCAACAGAGAATGACATCCTGAAGTCAGTGGTGCCAGACACAATCTCGCCTCAGATTGACTCCAACAGGCAGATGAGCTGCAGTGGATGCCTCAAGTAGCCAAGGACACTTAACAGGAGGCACCTTAAGCGGACTAAGGAGAAAACTCCACATTGGGGCGGCACCTGGCCTCTGTGCTCCAAGTCAGCGTTGGTTATTTAAGTCTGTTTTCAGATCACCAATAAGACAAGAGTGAACATACAAACTAATGTCACTTGAAAATACATGTACATTTTAGTAACTCGCACACCCTTCACTGTGAGTTTTTTA
Organism: Neodontobutis hainanensis; assembly: GCA_024349245.1. Taxonomy (NCBI): domain Eukaryota; kingdom Metazoa; phylum Chordata; class Actinopteri; order Gobiiformes; family Odontobutidae; genus Neodontobutis; species Neodontobutis hainanensis. The sequence continues at coordinate 633,836 of JALDNG010000008.1, read as the reverse complement.
AAGACAACCAACACCACATGCCAAGGCATTTGTAAGCAGCTATGTTTTTTTAAATATTCAAGACTTTTTTAGCATTAACCGATTCGAATAAACATAAGAGCCACTCATCATTGCTCCATTTGTCATCTTAGCTGACCCTTTTTGTGTGTTTAAGTACTTAAATGAATAACTTTACTTTTTTGTTATACTGAAAATTTGCTCATCTTATGTTTTATGTAGTATTCTTTTTTTCAGTGCTCGTTATGTAATATATTATTTAGCTCTTATTGTCATGCTGCCTTACATTCAGGAGCTTGTCTGACTTGTTTGCAGTCAAGCATATAATGTCTATTTGCTAAAGGAACTAAATCCTTGTGCCATTTTGTAATGTTTGCTCTCCATGCTGAAATGGACCATCTTCCTAAGAAGAAATTATAATAAATAGGTTGGCTGTGTAGATTGGTAACTCTAGGAGTTGCCAAAGTCCATCCATCTGTATCCATGGTAACTAGTCGTTCTCTGACATCTGTGTGAAGCTTTCCTCTGCACACACTCACATTTCTGTATTATCCTGCCATTTTTATCCATCATTGTCCTCTTAACACCCACTCTATTCTATTTGAGAGCCTTTCTTGAAGAACTGAACCTGTCCCCTTTTAAACGGCTTCTTATTTTTGGACAACAGAAGAATTGAGGGCTGGCTTTGTTCACAATGACACCCTTTCAAAAAAAAAAAAAAATGCCACATTGGCATTTGCCTCAGTTGTTGTAATTTAACAGTGTTACTTTTCATGATGTTTCTTGGGTAGATTATTGCTTTGTTTTTGAACCACAGTACCACATGTGAGGGATCTTTGACCAAGGGTTATTCTGACCTTTTTCTAACTGTGGTGTGTTACCTTAAGGCTCATAAACGCCACAATGTCAGGTGATTTCTTTGAGATCACATATACTTTTACTGTGCTCATCATCAGTCTTTTTTTTTACTTACACGTGCTTTACAAATACATAGAGATAATAGAGCGTGTAGACAAAAGTTGTGTTTATGCTTTTAACATTAACAAATGGCTCATCAGCATTTGTTAATGTTCTGCTAAGCACGATCACAATGGTGGCTTGTTTTATTATCTCATTCCCTGGTGGTTATTTACATTATTTACAGCTGAGCATGGATCATTTAAACAGTGCTCACTTCAGGATTACTCTTTAACAGTTTATGCTTGGCTAATGTCGAGGAGTGTGACCTCATGTGAGTTTAGAGTCACACTACAGCCGACCCATTCAGCCAATGTGGACTGAGACAATAGTGTGGGAACTGCTTTTGAGTGTGTGGGAATGTAAACTTAAAGGACTGCTTTGTTTTTTATTTATTTATAGGAAAAATAAATTAACTAATGTCATCATTTTCTGTCCTGTCTCCTCTTATTTGCCCCCACACTGATATAACGTGTACGATATAAGCTGAAAAATGCACTCATCTGAATTGTGAGTGATGTCTGCTTCACCACAGGAGAGTGTCACTGTTTGGCAGGGAACCATATTGATTTTATTACTGAAAGTTTGGGCCAGTATGTGTCTGTGTGTCCTCAGGCTGATCCAGGACCCACAGGTTCTCATTAGAAAGCCACATGACCGCCGGACGGATTAGATTTGGTTGTCTGCTTTTGGCTTATGTCAAGACAACACCAACAAAAAGTCCATAACTAAATGAGTACATTCACCTCAGCTTGGTATGCCACTTGTCCCCAAGTAACAATTTACAGTGCCATAGTGCCATGTGTTTACACAGAATACTTTTTACTCTAAATGAGCTGAAACTACAATTGTTTTTGCCAGCTGCAACAGTAGTGGATTTATAGGCCAACATATTGTGCACTGTGTTATTTCCCAGCTCTGCCAGAGTACCACCTACAGAAAACACCCACATCTCCTCCCAGAGCGGAGGCGCAGGTAGTGAGAGCAGGGATACAAGCTTAAAGCAACGAGAAAGAGTCTAAGTAATAATCTGGTACACATAGCAACACATAATTAGAAATAAAAATTACTTTCAAAATTTTGCAAAGATCAATTCAATGATCCACTGAGTCACTGAGCAACTTGTCTAAATATATGGCGTCACAGTCTGTCAACTTCTGTGAGTAGAATAAATGCTGCTGTGGCGCCATCTGTTGTCCATTCAGTCAAACTGTCACGCTATGCCTACAAATGTCACTTAGTGCCACTCAAGACCCTTTCCCAGAAAAATGACCTCTCATTAAGATGATGGTCACCTTTGAACCTTTAACCTGGGAAACTCTCAGTAAGTGCAGTCAACATTCAATAGGCCTGACCCCTGCACCAAAGCTGCTGATTTTATTTTAGGCTGATAGGTTGCCCCATTGATTTTTGTACTGTTAAATGTTTTGCTGTTGACACTGCATTCTTACAGTAAATGAGACAAGGACAAACAATGGGCACAACACAATAGGTTTGAAAGAGGTGTCATAAAAAGACTTGCTGAACACATGCCATTCATCCAAACTGGCACGTTTATGCACGAGTTTACAGATATGGGCTATTCAATTGACATGGACGAAGGAAAATACTTGCTCTGGTTTCATTTGTTGTTTTATTTCTAATTAGCTTTTGGTTGATTAGTTGGAGAATGTAGTTTGTTTGTGAAAATATGTTACAGTATTAAAAACAACAAAATAATTCTTAATTCTGAAGTAATTAACATTATTACAGCTCTCAGTTACTGGAGGTCTATACACCGTCACTAGAGGGCACTAAGCACCAGCTACTAGACACTCCAATGCTTGTTTGCACTTCTTACACTCTTCTCCTTCCAAGGAAGTGTAACCTGCATCGTAATACATTTTTAATAGCCTCTTGTGTCATGTCACTGTTCTAAGGAAAAAAAAAACGACAATTCGTTGAATTCGTTGAACAAAAACTAAATTCAATTGACATTTGAGAGCTGCATCTAATAAATTAATAGTCAAATCATAAAAAAAAAACATAGAAAAGGTCATGTAAAAAGGCATAGGCTATAAAGAATGTAGAACGTGAACGATTTACAATCAGACCAAGAGAAACCTCTTGTGGCCGAACTGAGAAAGAAATTGATGCTTTTCAGGGAAGAGCTGTGTCAGCGTGGTCAGCTGAGAGGAGTCTACCACAATGACTTGAGCACAAGGTAAACATAATACTCTGTGAAATCATGCCGTGTCATGGTTATTCTGCTTGTTGTGACTACAAGTCCATAACCCTGGGGTGCACTGGAATGGACACATTCATAGTGCTACATTACACTGAAAAAACAAAACACTGTACTGGACAAATAAGATTAAAATTGCTTGTATCAAATTGTGTTCATATTCTCCCTGAGTGTATTTCGTCCAAAAGAAGTGTTTAAATTATGAGCTGTGACAGTGCTTAGTTGTGCTGGCTAATTTAATTATTCTTCCATTTGTTGCATTATTCATAGATGGATAATGTATTTCTGACTGATCTAAATAAAACATCCAGTTTCAAACAAAATACTACTTTGTAAATGTAAGCTGAATGTAACAAAGTTGTGCTTATCAAACTGTAACTTTCTTTTAAACTTTAAGACATGTGGTGATCATTGACTGTGCTTGTGTCGTTGTCTCCTGCTTATTAGGTTCCTATGTTTTGGTCCCTGGGTGCTGACTGTTGGTGCAGGACAAATCCTCTTCAGGACGTCCAGTAGAGGAGGGCTGTGTGATTGGTTTGGGCTGATGTGACCGCAGTGAGTCTATGGAGGGCACATATGAGGTCAGAGGGCAGTCAGCAGACGTGTACTTGGCCAACGCTTGCAGCTGCTCGGGCTGCAGGTTAGCTTCGCTGCACACCCTTTGGCACAAGGCCGAGACACTGTGACAGGTTTCTGACTTGATCTGACTCAGTTGGCTCTTCTCTCGGATCAGCTTCTCCCGCTCGGTTTTCTGGGACATTCAACACACACACACACACACACATTAGATTAGACACACACACTAGAAGAGAAAACAGGATGATGATTGCAGTGCTCACCAGTTTATTGATTTCACACTGCAGACTGTAAATGCAGTCTAGTTTACGTTTGCGACAGCGCTGAGCCGCAAGGCGATTTTTGCTTCTGCGCCTCATATCGCGCACCAAATCCAGCTGTTCACGGGTAAAGACCTGTTTGTCCAAAAGCTCCTGGAAATCATTTCTGCTCATCTCAATTATTTGGTCCACGGGGTAAGGCAACTGCACCTGGAGACAACAAGTCAGTTGCAGTAGGCCTACACAAGAGTTTATAGAGATTGCAGGCATTGTTTAGATCAGATTTGGTTATTTTATTTGTCATTAATTACTTTTCTGAGCCACAGTAGGCTTTCATGTGTAGTTCACGTTCACATACGTGTCAAAGCATGCTTGTTGTGTTAATTATTTACTGTTAAAATCAGAAGGTCACAGCAGAGGTCATACACTAAATCACTGCCTCGGTTAATGTCTACACTACTCCACAGTTCACTGAGGCTATAAACATTTAAACTTGACACGACCTCTAGATGCAGTGATACAGGGCAACCTTCCATGTTGTAGTTTCTGCTACGTGTGGACACGGATAACTCCCTGACTGAGCTGTCAAGTTCAGTTGAGTTGGACTCTGAACAGCATATGTACCCAGTCTCACCACTTTCACTGTTAATTATTAGCTTGACCCCACAACGAGTCAGCTCTTTGTTAATTTAACTCACATGTGACACAAGGTACTTAAATGCTTATCTAAAACACACAAAGTGGACTAATCTACTGGCAGTTGGAGCTCAATGACGTTTATTGACACAGCTAAATTTTCAACCAATGTAAAGCTTCAGAGGTATTGTATTGTTTGTGTAGGGTTTACCTCACCTGCTTGGCTCTTTCTCTTGCATAAGCCTCACTGTATCCCTCTGCTTCTGTCTCTGAATCTTCTCCAGAGTTGAGAGAAGAAACCCCAGATTGTGAAGCCCCCTCAAAATCAGAAGACCCCACACCTTTCCAGCAACTTGTGCTCGGGTCTAGATCTTGGAGAAATGAGGAGCTGACGTTTAGATGAATGTTGAGCCAGTCTGAGGTGCTTTCCTTCTTAGCTGCATCAGATGAACATTTGGCATCTGAATCTTGGACACACACATCTGATTTAGCCCCCTCTCGATGTGCACTGCCTTCTCCTTGTTCTGTACTTTCCATGAAGCCTCTTTCATGCAACTGTTCCTTAGCTTTTAGCATAGATCCTTTCTTTGCTGTACTCAAGTCACTTGTTTTCTTGTCGTCTTCCCCAAAGTTTATAACAGACCTTTGTTGACCTAGTGACCCAATGAGTCCTTGCTTCTTACAAAAATCCTCTTGGGTGCAGTGATGCAACACTAACCCATTACCTTGCCCTATGACGGATTCCTTGACATTGCGTGAAGCTTCAGTGTGTTGTTGCTGTTGCTGGATTTCAATTTCTTGTAGTTTCTTATCATGTGTCCCCTCAGTTTTATTTTTCTCATCAATCAAAACCCCTCTCTCATTATTAACCATTTCTTCTTCCTGTCCGCCTAGTTTTAAGAAACAGTTTCCAGTTTCATTCTGACTGGGGCATGGCAGGTCATAAACAGGCTTTGTTACTGTCACTGGATGATGCTGACTTTTCTCTGCAACACAAGCCTCCTTACAACAAGCTAGCTGGAACTTGCGATACTTTGGGCATTGTCTAACGTTGTCATTACCCCCCTCGGTCACAGGTGTAGGAGGTCTCACAATGCTTTGACTTCCCGTTTTGATGTTCACTGATTTGTTACACAACAAAGATGCTTCCTCTTGAGATGGTGAGTCAGCAACTGGTTTTACTTCTTTGTCATCCAACAGCAACTCATCTTGGTCTGTATAAGACCTGTCCTTTAATAACCTCTTGCATTTTTTCTTGCAGCATGTCTTTCTCACAAAAGTGGCCTTGGTGCTGGAGAAGAATTTGGGGAGTAGGAAATCAAAACATGCACCGTCTAGGTCTTTAAAGCCAAGAACTGAAGCACTGGTTTGAATGTCTAAAACATTTTCTTTTCCAAAAGGGAGTTTGGATGTGTAGGCAAACTTTAACAAAGGCTCAAAACCAGCTGCGGTCACCTGGAAGACAAGATACACAAAAAGTCCAAATTAAATGGTAGAAAAACTGATGGCACAAACACAATTACACATACAAACAAAAGACTAATGGCTAATAATGTTTAACAAATTCTTGAAATGCATATTTGTAAAAAAATAATGGTTAATATTTGAGAAATACAAAGATAATATTTTTGTTCAATAAATTAAAGAAGTAAAAACTAATGTGCTTTTATTTGCAAGAAACACTGTAATTTTTATTGTAAAATGTAGAACCTTAAAATAATACTATCATATACAATTGTATCTTTTAATCTTTTAAAACTTTAAAAAAAAGTTAGTGTTGCTTTAATTACAAGAGGATGTTTGCAGTAAAGCACTGGATCGAAAGTAGAAGCCGACATTTGTTCCATTTCACTTTTTTCACAGTTCCACTTTTCTGATCACTCTTATTGAGCTACGGATCATGCTTGTTGTATAGATTTTTGGCATGAGGTTACATCTCACCTCAGGTGGCAGAGTGATGACCACATTGTGATTGGTGAGAGAGGAGATCCTCTGTGAGAAGTATTCACTGCATGAAGCGAGCACCGAGCGGTGAGCCCTGAAGCTATGTCCCTCTGCCACAACTGTAACATCACAAAGTATGTCCCGACACCGCTGCTCATTCAGGCAATGCAGAACATGACAGGAATGCACTGAAGACTCAAATGTAAACACAGATGACCGGTTGGAGACTGCCATCAGGGACTTCAACATTTAAAGAAAGACACAAAAACACATTCATCTCAGATAAATTGATTAGATATAGCCATAAATTACCACAAAATGCTTACCCACACAGGTGACCTGGTATATCCAAGATGAATTGGTGGCAGGAAGTCACAGTTGTTAAGGCCACATGGTTATTTCTAAAAAGGAATGCTGTCCAGTCAGGCAACGTTTTCCAGAAAGCGTTATCTCAACTCGGCTACAAACTAAAAACTGAGTTAGTCATATGCTGTGTGTATGTGTGTGAGTAACAGAGGGAGGGCGAAAACAGACACAGGGAGGTGGAGTGTGTGTGTGTGTGTGTGTGTGTGTGTGTGTGTGTGTGTGTGTGTGTGTGTGTGTGTGTGTTGCACAACAGCTTTGGGAGTGTAATAGAGCAAGAGCTGACTCATGCACTCCAGCTGATAAAGGATGAGCGAGCAGTTTTTTCCCATCGTAACCAATCCTGTCCCTGCATGTGTCTGGTAAACTGTAAGGCCTTTCCCGGAAAATCCCTTTATAGAGTTACTCAGAATACAATTCAGAGATTAAAGAGAAGGTTTGAAATAAAAACTGTTTCTACAAGATAATCTTTATGTGCGTTTATATTAGCTTACACACTTAGCCTCATACATAATACATTTTTAAGAATGAGCTGGTTAACAGAATGTCCCCATATTTAGTTTCAGACTAGCCCATCCCTGTTTTTAGACAGAAAGGTCCTATAAGAACAAAGTATAGAAGAACAGTCACAACAACAACAAAAATTAAAATAAAGATAGATTTTAAATTAAAATTTTACTTTTGTGTTATTTTATGTATGTTTGTGGTTGCATCTGTGCATCATAACATGTCATATTCAACTACAGATGATAAAGTTATGTATTCATCACTGCAGTGCATTTTTGATGTCACGAGTTTAGCAGACAAACACATAAAAGGAAGAAGACTCTGATTGTGCTCACCAGCCAATAAGAGGCTGCTTCTTTATTCTTATGGAAAAAAAGATGACTTCCCTTTTCCATATAAATGCTGCCTTAAACAACAGATCTCAACACATTTAGAGAAATGAAACAAAGGAAGTGATACAGGTGTCAGAACAAGTTATATTTATTAATAGACACACACTGTTTAACTCATTGTCTACAGCCGTCAGGTTAAACACGACACATAGAAAAACAAACAACGTTTACAGGTTTGTGGCACAGCAAAAAACCCTTCTTATTTATGCTGTTCCTCACAAGAGCCTTTAAATCTCTTTCTTACATAAGAGAGCAGAGGGAGACAGCGTTAGGATTCAACATTTGGACCACATCATACCAACTGTATGATTGTTTTGGTAGAACAATTAAATCTCCACAGGACCTGAAGCTCATATAGGATTATAAAGTCATGTTCACAGTAGGACTTAGTCAATACGACGCCAGCATGTTCCGTAATGTCACATAAAAACAAAAACAGTATGAGAAATGTGCCAGAGTGTAAAGAAAGTAGAGGCACAAAAGCTTTAATTAATATTGCTGATGATGACATTGTGTTTGAGGTTACACAACTTACTCAGTGTAGATAAGAACCCTTATTTAATGTTCGTCCTGTTGTTTTTGTGCAATGTCAAAAGTGGGCCATCTGGCCAATCAGCTTTAAATTAGACAAAGTTAGACTGGTTTTGAGACTTAAACTAGAACAGCATGTTGTAGTTGATGTTGTTATTAGAATAAAATCTGAATCTATGAATACCTTGATTTTGGGGAATTGAGGCTTTGTCATGTCCAAAGACATGCATGTACAACAACTCTAAAGTGTCCCTAGTGAATGAATGTGAGAGTGAATGATTGTCTGTCACTGTCTGTCTCTAAATGTTAGCCCTGCGACTAATTGGCCATTGTCCAGGGTGTAACCTGCCTCAGGCCCAAAGTTGCTGGGATAGGCTCCAGTCATCCGCGACACTAACGAGACTAAGCGGTAGAAAATGAATGAATGACCCACACTAATGCTTTTTTATTTCAGTCTTAATAAATAAGGCTGATAATGCATAGTTTGAAATGAGCTGATCATCCATAATTCTATATTGTTTTTCATCTGCAGATCAAATCAGAATTAAAATCCATTTGTACACCCATGACCTAGATTCCATAAAAATAAAGTTCAGTGAAAGTGATTTTAAAGAGTCTCAGAATAGACTTGGCTTTGAGCAATGGGCAAAATAGTAATTTCCATAAAAAACTAATAAAAATTCCCTAAAAAAATCAAGCAGAGAAGCATGTATTTAGCATGTTCACAGACAAAAGTGCAGCTTTTTGGGCACATCATCATTGAATGGCATCAGGTTCTGCGGAGGTCAGAGGTCACGAAGAGTCCCGCCTTATTTGATTGGTCAAGCAGAGCATCTCCAGCTGCTGCGCTCGTTCATTGTGGACAGTCACCAAGGTGCGGTTTTCTTCTACTAGACGTCGAAACTCCTCCTCCAGACGTGCAATCTCCATGGCAACCTGCTCATCCTCCACCATCTCTGCCAGAAGCTTACGCCTACATAAAAGAGAGATTGTAGTTTGACAAACAGGATGTCATATCATAATACCGACTTTATATTTAGAGCCATTCAATGACAGTGGAGCAATGTTAATTGCTCACTTCTTTCTCTCATCCCATGTTACTGTGAAACACCTCCCCACCATGAACATGCATAATAATAATTTACTTAAAAAGCTTCTTTATAACATGAATACAGAAGAAGGGTTGAGCTGGGAAAATACCATTGAGCCTCCATGTTTCTGGTTCCCATCAGCAAAGACTGCACTGGGCAAAATATGTCTAATTGATTTTTTTATTATTTTGAGCAGTGACCATGTTGTTTCCCTGAAGCTCTTTGAAGCTGATCCTTTGAACCAATCTGCATCTTCATAACTCTTTATCATCAAAACATAAATATTGTACACAACGTATTCTCTAATATAAAAATATGGATGTCTTCCTCACCAACAACTGCCTATATCAGCTTTAACTCAGTAAACTGGTCATTGTGAGAGAAAGTCTAATTTAGACAAACAACATGCCGTCATCAAATGACGCCCTTTGCAGTGATTGCCTTTAGAGTTTTGATGCGGTCTAAGTGAACACAAATGTATGTGTGTGGCATAGCATCACGCCTGGGAGCGTGTGAATGCCAGTGTTGTATTACAACATGTAAGTGCCAAATAGCATTACAACATGATAACAAAGTAAAGAAACATTTTTTTTTTTTCAGAAACTGACCTCTATTTACCAATCAAATAGTAATCACATTATTAAAGTAATAGACTTTAACCTAACCTTAATCATTTCTTGAAATACGTTTGCACATAAAGGATGACATTGCATTTTTGGAATAGTATCCTTGGTAGTGTTTATGCTTTTGAGGTTTAGTGTAATGCATTAGATTCTATGACCACATTTTGGAAAACCCCAGGAAAGCCTAAAAGTGTCGTTCCTGTTGTCATCCTAACTTTTGTAGTTTTTTAATGCAACATTCCTCTGTGCAGAAAGAAAATACAGTGTCAGATAATTCATTAACTGGGTTTAGATGAAGGGAATGCATTACGTCAGTGAGTGTCCTTAACCAATATTGATTTACTACTTTTGTGTTTATTTATTTATTGTGTGTTGTGTGTGTGGATGATGTGATGTAGATGTGGTGCTGGGGTAAGACAAAGAGCCTTGAAAATCCCTTTGCTAAGACTAGCCACAGCTGTTGAGGACACAGGGGACAGTGTGCCTTGTGTATCAGCCTGTGTCACACACTGTGTGCCTTTGTACAGCATGCAATACATCTTCACGTGGGATTTCAGGTGGACTAGAATTAATGAAGTATGTGTGACTCTACCCTGCATCCCCTCTGATATATGTGCTCTTCATTTGCTCTTCATTTTCATCAGCAACCTAGTCAGCCAGTCATGTAAATGCATGACTACTGCATATTTAATATTTATTATTATTACATGCCACCAAGTTAAATATTCATTTAAATACAGTAATTGCTCTAGATAAATAAATACTGTGCCATCTAGTGGACATTTCAGAAACAAAGATTGAATTTCAAGCGTTACAAGCTCAGTGTAATTCTTCTTTGAAAGGCTTACTTGCGGTCTTCCAGCACAGCAATCTCATGTTTAACATGATGAAACTCTCTGGCCATTCTGCAGTGTTCCTTGTACACCTGGACACTCTCCCTTAAAGACACACAAGGGGGCACTGGCTGCACAAGATAGGAAAAAGATAAATTGCTTTTAGAGAAAACACCTTTTGTTAAATAAAAAACATTTTCTGTAAATAAATAAAATCCTGGTTCACTGGTGAAAGAGAGTTATTGACTGACCTGGCTTACAGCTATGGCTCCTATTTAATACCACATCCATGTGCACTTTACCCCAGCAGTGGCCCTTGTTGAAGGATAATTCAATGATAACCATAATAGCAAGCACTAAAACACTGCCCATAAAGCTTTCCAGTTTTACATCAGCATTTTATAACAGGGTATTTGTTTACTTTTAAAGTTTTTCAGAATTAACTATTTAATGATTAGTTTATTAAGACAGTTTTTTTAAATTCTTATGTTCAATGTAATTATTGTGTTTTCATATTTTAAAACTAACAATCTTCTTATAGAGTGTGTGTTAAACATTATATTCACCTGCAAGCGCTGTTCAAGATCAGGGAAAGTGTGTGATAGCTCATCTTCATCTTTTACATCTAGCAAATAAAAATAAAAATCAGTTAGTTCACAATTATTTTTTATCATTAATCAATTTGACTGCATGATTAAAACTGACCCATAATGAACCATTCATTTCTAATATGGAGTCTCATCTATTCCTAATATTATATATAATACCATGATTAAACACATTTTATGGCCCAAAAAATGCTCAGAATGCTTTGGTCTGGATCAGCACACAGCCTGAGAGTCATAGCTGTAGCATTTAGAGCTCTCTGTCTTTTAAGTGCAGCCAGTGACCCGTACAACAGACAGGTGTTTTAGTCCTTTTCTAAAATGGCCCAAAGTGTAACTGTAAAAGGAGCCTTTTATATGACATGGCAACGCAAACCAAAACAGAGCAACACTTCCAAATGAGCCATGTCCTCTTGTCTGAACAGCTGTAATGAGCTGTCAAAATGAAAGACATGCGGCAGTGCTACTATGTGAGCAGAGAAATATTCAGGAAGCGCAGAAGACAGGCCAGATGTATGGACGGAAAGGGACACAGACAGACAGATACAGACAGGTTGTCTGCAATAGTGTCTGCCTCATCAGAAATGTCCCCCTGGAGTTTGTGGAACACATGTGGAGAATCCTGGGGTGATGCAACATTCTAAAAGCAGGAGTATTAGAGAAGCGGCCCACAGCCATGGGGCCAATTATGATGTGGAATAAATACAGTTCTCATGCTTTGGATTGACAGTGGGGGGCTACAGCTATGTCTGGCATGAAGTCATGAAGGGCTGACGGGATGATCCTCGCCTGCAGCAGAGGTCTCAGTTTGCCCGCTGAGAAACACCAAGTTCAGAAAGCAAAAATAAAAAGAGTATATCCAAGCATATATGCCCTATTCCAAATGGCTTTGGACTGGGGCATTAACGTTTAACACAGTGCATATGGGCATTTATTTATACCGTTCAATAAACTTTGGTTGTTTAATATTATAAAAGCCTGTAAAGTTATAAATAACCAATGTACTAGGACAAAATGTAAAAAAAAACATAACAAGGAGGGAAATTAGTACAATTGTGGCCCATCTCTAAGTAATAGAGGCATAGTTCAAGAAAAGTAATTTACTAGCTTTTACTGCATCTAACGTCCAAAGAGAAAAGCCAAGGGCTTTCAGGGATGGGAGGAGTAACACTGCAAGTGTTAACTGCCCATAAATATAGGCCACTGTTCTAAAAGTTGAACAGTGAATCAGGCTGCAGGACACTGTTAGTATTAGAGGGGAAACCTGACTCTGCTATTGCATCTCTGCAGCTGCTGCCCCAGGGCCTGGCCCCAGTGCAGTAAAACATCCTGACAGACAGCACCCTGCACCTTAGGTAGAGCCAGCCTCACACTTTATACGAGTGTGTGAGGGACAGGCAGGGTCACTCAGGGGAAGGCAAAGTCACTCATGCATTCTTTGGGTAAAAAAATAAAACAAGATGTGTCATTCATGTTTGATCCTTAGTGTACAATTGGACAAGCATGCATGTGTGGTTTGTTTTTATTATGCCGTGGTCCTACAGAAATAGAGAGAGCACCTGTTTCAACGGCAGCGTAGAAGAATGAACAGAGTTAAAGTGATAGGGTGTGAGGGGCGGAGGCCGCTCAATACAGATTGTGCTTGGACTGTTTTGGTGGGAAGAATGTCCTGTATGTGCTCTATGCATACATGAAATTCAGTGAGCGTAGAGTCCTGCACTGTTTCTTGAGTCAAACAACCATTTGGAGTAACTAAAAATGAGATGTTTTTTTTTTACTTTTTGTAAACCAAATATTAAATAAAAAAGGAATTGCTGTTATCTAAATTTTGTTAGCCCGATATGTGTCAAAAGTGGCTAGAAATGGAAAATATACCTGATGTGTCGCTGAGGCTGAAGGCAATTCTAACTTCAGATTTGTCAGGGGACACTCTTCTGGTTGAGGTGATCATTTATCCCTTTAAGAGAGAAACACAGTTTTAGCACAAAGTAAGTGACTGACACAATACGAAAAGGACAGTGCCGGATTGCATTTTGAGAAGCAGCCCACAAATATACCAGAGATTGGTTATTAGTGACAAAAACCATAAACTTGGTTTAATATTTATTACATTTTTATCTCTCTTTAGCACAGGCCTTTCCTTTTTTATCTCATGTGACTAATAATCAATAAATATAATAGTGAATTAAATTGTTAACTTATATTTAGTGCTTCACATGACCAAGGACACTGTCTGTAAACAAAAGCCATACAACAGACACAAAGAGCATCAGTTTGGGCAGTAACTGGGGATTGTATGCCTTGTTTAAGACGAAACAAAGTAAGTTTTAGCAGTTGAATATAAGTGCTTAAATAGTGCTTCATGTTTGTGTCGCCCATTAGTTCCAGTTGACTGTTATAAAGATAATGACGTATAATGACAAATACTATGTGTGCAAAGGCTGGAAGTGTGATCTTTACTCACATCTTTTGGGGAGAAATTAGTAAGTGTAGAACAATATAACCAAGTCTATTACTGGAAGAGAAAACAACGACAACCAGCTAGGCATCTCCTTGTTTAGAAAGAATGAGAGCCTGTGGATTCTTTAATAAAGCACATGGTTAAACTGGCAAAGTATAGGGCTCTATAAGACCACGTGCCTGCACGAACAAACACACAGCCACCAGTCGCACCATGCATTAGAGTAGCAGTGGGATTAAACAATTAGGGGGCTTTGAAAGAGAGGGTCTGGGGTTTAGGTTTAGGTTTTCAAGCAGTGAAGGTACAGGCTTTTTATATCAGGGTATTTGTCTCTTCTAACCCCTGTAAATCCTGTGCTGCTCATAACAAGGGTTAGACTTTTACCAAGAGCAATTCCAGTTTTTATTCACGTAAAGACAAACAAACCATAATCTTTGCAATTCATATTTAGTTTCACAGTTTGCATAAAGTTGATAATAACAAAAACAAGGCATCCTTTCTCAACAATGTAAACTTGGTTTGTCTGGTTTTGTGTCAGAAGTGGAAAATGTATCTGATGATGTCTGAAAATGAATGCGAGGTTATTAAAGCATTGAAAATACAAGTCATTTTAATGGGTAAACAGAGCATGGCTAAGAGATGACCATTACCTGAAGAAGAACAAGCACGGTCCAGGAATACCCGTGTCCTTGAACACCTTTACTATCTGCTGCCTTCTCTAATGATTCCTGATGAACTATTTCAAAAATGCAATGTCTCTCAGCTCCAGTAAAGATGGGGCAACTTTCAAACAATCTCCACTTGTCTAGTATCCCCACCAAGGTGTCCAGTGGCAGACTGGTGCCAGAGTAAAAGACTAGAGAAGCTCTTAGGTTTGTACACTCACATGTTATCCAGCAAAGACTGCAGCCACGCGGCGAAGGGTAACGCACAAGGTGTAGTGAGCAGAGGAATGGCACACTGCACTGTCCCCCCTTTGGCAGCCCCCAACCCAATTAAATGTCTCAGATGACATGACTTTAGCTCACAAAAATGCCCATAGCCTCAGCCTGGATTTGATTGACATAGTCATACCGCTGGGAGGCTATGCAAGTGTTGTGCAATGAGGCAGTTTAATTTTACTTTATATACAGTTTGTTGTAGCATATTGTTATTTTTTTCTAACATGTAAGAGCATATTAATCCTATATAACCTGTATTACCTACCTATATAACCTATATTATTAGGCTATTATATTAGGATATTATAAAAAAAATAAAAATAAAAAAAATTCTAGTCATTGTGCCATTCACTGCAGGGTCCTTTAGACTTTGCAGAACCGCATTTTAAAGTGACTAAATAATACTCAAGTAAAGTAACCTGTATTATTTTTCAACCAATTGTTACAGCCAGTCATCAGCAGTAAAAGCAGGCAGGTAAGTTGAGGCGAAGTTATATGAATGAACCATGGATGAAGAGGAATCTTCATACATGAAACTGTATCAGCCTACTATTGTTTTTTTTTCTCTCTCTCTGTTGCCCTCTTAAATGCTGCTGCAGTCGCCTACATGCCACATCATGTCTCTTTGTTTTTGCAACAAGAGTAAAACTAAACATTACATCATGAAAATTTGAGTCACAGTCTCTCCTAACTTACAGTTTTCTAGTGCCAGTGCACAGTTACTCCAGTAGAGGGCAAGATTCACTCTGAATTATTCACTGCCTGTGCATTCGCTGTATTTGGAAAGAAACAGTGAGATAAATTCAGTGGGAAATAAACGATTCATTGTTCCTCATTTGTCTTCATTGACAGACTGTTGACACAGACCTGCTTCTGAGGCTTTTCATCTCATTGTGATGGATGGGACACAGTCGCAGTCATAAAGTCATGCACTTTTGATTTTGTGTTCTTTACTGTACAGCTGGGAGCCTCCTAAATGTCAATTACGCTTGTCGGGTTCGGCTGATTTATGTGACATTTAGGATTCACAGAAGTAGAGGTAGACAAAGAGTAAATGTGCTTGTGAACTGTGGTGTTGTAAATGTTTTGGTTTGGAAGCACTGTTGACTTTTTTATTCTTTGTTGTCCTACCACATTTATTATATTGTACACTCTTCTTTTGTAAAGCCAGTCACCTAAAGTAAGTAAAGTCAGTCAAGTATTTATGACTAATCTTTTTGTTACCTTGTGTTGTTGAAATTGCTTCCATTGTTTTCCTCACTTGTAAGTCGCTTTGGATAAAAGCGTCTGCTAAATGACTAAATGTAAATGTAAATGTAATCTGTTAATATCATTACATCTTTAAACAACAATAAAAAGATTCTCAGCATTAAAAAGAAAATGTCTCTCTCTCGCTATAAAAGAAACTCTCACCTCGCCCTCTGCGGGGGTCTCATCCTTCGAGCCAGAGGCCAGGGAGCTTGAGGCTTCTGTGCAGTATCTTGGCTGTTCCAAGGACTGCGCTCTTCTGGACTGAGATGTCTGGTGTATTTCCTGGCTTCAGCTGTAGCCACTCCTCCAGTTTTGGGGTTACTGCCCAGAGTGCTCCGATGACCACACGATCTTCTCCAGTTCTTCTTTGAGTTTGTGGTATTTCTTTAGATTCTCTAGTTCAAGTATTTCATTTCATTTCATATTCATATTATTGACCCAGTGTGTCTTGTAATGTTGTAACTCTCACCAGAATAAGGCAGGTGTCTTGCCTAAGGACCCACATTGGAAGGTTGTTATTGCCTGAAGTTTGGATTCGAACCCTTGTCTCTCGTCTAACAAGAGCTATGTTACTCAACAAACAACAGATGCCACAACATTATTTTTAGCTACTGACCTTCACATACATTGGAGGGCCAGGTCTAATGAAGCAAAATGTTCTCAAGGTCACATGGTCAGAAGAACATTGGCCATTGTCCAGGTGAGGTTGCTCAAAGTTATTAAAAAGAAAAAAGAAGTGTTGCAGTATTCCAAGGTCAGAGTTGTAATCCATGGCCTCGTTCATGATGGATTAGATAGCTATTAAAAAAAAAAAAAATGCTGCCTTGGTTTTGATTAAGAATTATGGGGTTAGGAGATTAGAGACAACCAAACGCTATTACATTGAACTGAGCCCAATCCCAGAATTAATCTGAATACCAAAAAGAGAAAACTCATTACATGAAGAGATTAAGAAAAGCTTGGACCAATTCTCTCAGGATGTCCACAAACCACAATCTAACCCAGAGAAACCTCACAACAAAACCTCTGTCTCAAGTCATTTAAGTCATTTTAAGTATTTATGGCTATTTGTTGCTGCAGTTTTAAAATGTCAGTGCGTGTGTTAAGGAAAGGTTGAATTCGGAGTTCAGTTTAGTGCTTAAGTTATTGACGGTACATTTCACAGTTTCTACCTCTATGGACTTAATGGATAGATAATAATAGTTAGTTTGACATTAAAATGTGTTATGTGCATTCATCTGTGCTGTGACTCAGGGTAGAGCCTGACCTTACTGATGCCAGTCTCAACAGGAAGCCAGGAATACTGTCTGGCTGAAGTTGCCACTTAGACAGGGAGATATATAGTCCATGTCACAACTGCAGTTCTCTGATGGAGTACGGAGCAGGTGTGCAGCAGGACTGGAGGGGTAAAATAAAGGCCAAAAGAGTCTCTGAGAGCAGGGGCCGATGAGAGTGGAGATTAGAGGACTGGTGCAGGGGATGGCACAGACAGAGGCATGGATGAATCCAACATTTGTCTTTTGAAACCACAGCTTCTGAGGATAAAAAGAGAGTGCAGTGAAAATGATCTGGATGAAAATATAAAGTTCAGTTCATTGATTCTTTTACATTTCGATATTACAGTTCTAAGATTATACAGTATATTTTATCCTTTTATTTCTACTGAGATGTTTTTATGTTATATGTAATGAAATTTAGGAGAATGGAATGACACAGGAAAAAAAAGGAGAAGAACCTAACTCTGGATTGAAATACAAACTGTTATCACCTAACTTGATTTTTTTTTTACTGACTGAACCATATTTTACCCAAATTCCCTGTAACTTGACAAAGTTACTCAACGTAAAAAACAGTTTATTATGAGGATTGCCTTGTTTTGACCAGCTACAAATGTAACAGCATCACTTGTCTTGGCTTTTCCTTCTTGTTATCACCTTTCTGACATTATTTTTTAATACAAGCTAAGTTATATGTCAGTGTCTTTTATGTATTCAGCCTTTGTTTGAAAAGCTAGAGTTTTAAGCAGATATCCTCCTGAGTTTCTTCTCTGTCTTCATTGTGCACCATAAAATGAAGGACAGCATATTAAAGAAAATGCAAAAATGTTTTATTGAAAATCCATTTGGTAATTTCATTCATTTACACAATGGCAGTATCGAGTTGAAATTCCGATATGAAAACGGCAAATGTTAACATGAGAATGTTAATTCGAGGCCCAGGCTGTTACTACACCTACAGTAGATGTTATAAAGACATACACTAATAAAGACAAGGGTAATACTGCCACAGTTTCATCTGGGAACATGACTTAACAGCTCATCCAGCAGTGTTTCAGTTCAAGTGTCAAATGCTGGAGTCCCGCGCCGCTTCTTCTCTCTTTGGTGTGCGTTTTGGTTGACAGAACATACACGTAGACCCCGGTATGCTGTGGGGTCTTGACCTTCTCCTGGCGCCTTTGTAACACTGCAGGGAGATGCCTAATTCCTCCATGATGGCGCTCACAGACATGCACTGCCGAAAACACAACGTAAAAGCTTTAGTTAACACTTTGTATTTCTAGTTCTCCATTTCAGCTTTGATCAGAGCAGAAAAGATCAAAAAGACGTGCAAGTCTAAAAGTCACTGTTGCTCTCAAATTAGGGAAACTCAGCATCAAAAAACTGCAACTAATTTCCGTTTAAATAAAAACTTGAGGCATTTGATCCGGTTTTACAGCAAACAGTGGGTTTTCAAGAAGAATCACCTGCAGCTAAGTGACTCAGCAGCCAATCCCAAACAGAAAACAAAGTACAATTAAAAATCTATCGACACCTGTTGTAAAAGTGTAAACTGTTAATCGTGAAATCCAATTACACTGAGAAAAGAGGACGGGCAGTCCTTGCAGCAAGATAAGAATTCATAAAATGGTAATTACTCAAATTATAAAAGGGATGATCTGCTGGAATGAGGAGCCCGAGGCTGATTTCTTTCTGAAGAATAGTAGAGCGCATTGAACTCGTTAATCTTCCATTGTGTTTATTTGCTTTTTATTTTATTCTCTCCTTGAGGGTGTGCTCAGTAAATTTATTTTGGAAAATTATCATTCATTATACAAAATCACTCTTTTTTTTTACTTCGGCTTTTGGATGTGAAGAAGGTCTTTTCATCTTTAAGCTTTGCTCTGAAAGCTTTGGAACATAATGTGGCTTCCTGCAGGGTTTCCCACGGATGGCTTTAATACCTAGAGACTGCTATCGTACTGCTAACCTCGGCATGAAAGCTCGATGGAAATAAATGATGATTGTTTTTTGAGAAACACTGTCAAATTCACAACAGCAATAAAATATATTCATGTAACTCTCTCACTACAAAACAATAATGCCTGTGCCAGGTTCGTCTTCTATCGGTATTTGAAACTGCTGGGGTCCACCAGTCATTTTTAAAACCACATTTCTAACTTTTGGCGTTGGATCTGTGTCATGGGAACATCATTCAAGATGTTTTCCATCACTCTTATTTAAATTTCAGCCAAACAAATCACTGTAGCAAGTTCCCTATTGAGGCGAGAAACACATTCAAATAGCTTCCTATCATTTGATTTCCCAGCAGGCATATCAAGTGTGCTTCCAACACAACAGTTAATTAAGCATAACTTTCTGCCAGGTATTGGATGATAACTTTGTGAAAAAGGAAAGATGCTGATCTAAATAAATAAAAATGGTAATTTTCTGTGGACTCAAAGTAGTGCAACTAGGTTATAGTAAACTATTATGAAAAAAATTCAATCATTTAAAGAAATGGAGCAGAAATGAAGGGATGACGGAAAAGTAGGATTTATAAATGTTGTGTATAAGAAGAATATCTCAACAGGGAAATAGAATGGAGTTGAGTTCACACACAACATGTTTTACAAACCTATTGTTTCGATTGTGTAAGTGTTAAAATGTTTCCATTGCTAGTCTGTGTCGTCCCCTAACAGCCTGCCGCTCTCCAGATCGGTCGACAGAGAGGTGCCAGAAGAGGAAGTGGAAACTCGCCGCTGGAACTGACGGGACTGCACCCCGTAAAAGAAACAAAAGGCCTGATGCAAGCATGCAAAGAAAAGAATGAAGCGTGAAGAAAATCAAGGAAAAGTATAAAAACAAAAATATAAATATAAATGATAAATGTTCACAGATATACTTATTTCTCTCTAATAAAAAAATGATTGGAAAATCAAACTTCTGTGGCCACTGAACGGTCAAAATGAATTCTGAATCCTTTTCCAGCTCACTCACCTCCTCTATGTCAGCGTTCCTGCGGGCCTTGTAGATGAACTCGCCAATTGCAACAAACACAGACAGCACCAGACCAGCAGCCAAAACGATGAAGATTCCACCAATGTTCTCCACGCCTAGAGCGTTGGCCTCCTTGTTGTCCTCCTCTGGGCAGCCGTTACCTCTCCACCACTTCTCCTTCATCATGTGCAGCTTGCCTTCCTCCTGCAGCTGAAGGATGGCAATGGTCACTTTGTCGCGGTATGGAGAACCTGGCGGCGGCAAAAATAAACAGCAAATGCTTAATAAAATAAGGTTGGATAGAAGGGTTTTGACGTGCATGGGCTTCAAAATGGCTGGGTTCACAAAGCGTATAAGGAAGTTTTCTTAGGTTGTTACATAAAATACAGGCTCTTAATGACGGATTGATGATCAGAAGATAAGCAAAACAAAATGGACTACAAAGGATATAAAACTTTACAGATACAGTCATTCTTTAATGTGTTTTTATGAGTTTTCAATAACCTTAGACTCAATCTTATAAATAACACCTCACAGGCTTAAGATTCAGGTAGACTGTGCTTTGGGCTATCTTATGAAAAAGGAAAATTAACCTATTCACTCTCACATGCTTCATACCCCAGCATCATAGACCCAAGTCTTTCAGAGTCTTGCTTACGGACAATTTGTCAATGTGAACTGGAAGAAAGGGGGCCTGAGGATCTCTGATCAGTTACTATAGTTCATGGAGGACATGCACATTTCTATTTCTGTTTAATTACATATCCAGCACTTTCAAGGTCAATTATTTTGCCTTTTTTTTTTTTTCAAATTATTCTTTTTTTTAATGTCTAAAAGTTAGCTCTGTTGTGAAAATATGCATCTATGCATGTGTGTAGAGCACATAACAAAAAAGAGAGACCATAAATAAAAAGATGAGAAAGAATTGTAGGTGAAGTGAGTGTGGTCATCTGTGCGTGTAATTAAAAGCCCTATATATATTGGATTTAATACCTATATAAGCCAGAAGAAAAGCACTGTGTTCATTGTTAATCTTCTTACCGATGGGAGTCCCCACACCGTAGCCCTTCGAGTCTATGAGGCCTCCGATCTGTGTGAGGTTGCAGTTCCTCTGGCTGATGTATTCGATGCTTGTAGACTCCATGAGCATGGCGTAGTCTGTTGTCAGGACCCTCGTGATGCCCTCTTTGTTGTTCTTTACCAGCGCTGTGTTTTTTCGGCTGCTCATGAACGCCCACATTTTCTCATATGTGGAGATCTTTGATTTCTGTCAAAACAAACAAAACTTAAGAAAAGTATTGTACCTTAAAGCTAAAAATATACATGTGAATGGAGGTTGTTATGCTTTAGTGTCAGTGTTTCATTTTTTTTTGCACAGTCAGAGGAAATGGGACAGCTGTGTACTAAATCTTCTCCAGCTGATTCAATTTGTTTGAGCCATCAACACACAGGCTGCGTCTTCCCGTCCAGGCAGCGGTAATCAGTCGCTGCAATCTGGGAGGATCAAGCGGCGCATGGATCACCCCCGCTGAGCCGCCAGGATGCAAGTGTACAGAGTGGGCGGGTGGCGGTAAAGGGAAGGAAGTGACAGGCCTGCCCGAGGACAGCGCCAAACTCTTTATTAAATGCATTATATAATATAAGTGTGAATGTAGGCTTTTCTTCAACACCCACTAAAACATACAAGCACCAACAAGCAGCTGTGCTGTGCATCTTCTCCACTTCCTGGCACTTTCCTGCTCTGTCAACAGTTCTTTTGATGAAACTAAATGCCTGTGAGCATAGTTGATGATAGAGCAAAAAGACTTGGCTTTGGAAAACTAAAGCTTGCACATGCATTAACTGGTACAATTGAGATAAACTGTATGTTGTGCTTTTTACAATTTTTTTCTTGTATAATTTAGTTTGTCATGTCCTTGGTCTACCAAAAAAGCTCCTCTATAGGTTCTGTCTTTGCGAGGCTGAACATTTGTCACTACATAGTAAAAAATTTACTAAAGTTAAAAATAATGCAAATGCAGATGAGAATAGGAGAATTTTCAGTTGCTGCACTTATCTATTTGACTTTTCTTTGAGCCTCAAATTCCTCATTTCCATTTGGGCAGGTTGATAACAAACAAAATATTCTTCATTCATTCATTTTCTTGCACTTATGATTCAAAGGTCAATAAACAGAAACACCTGTACCTTGAAGAAAGTCATAGTGGATCCGTCTCTCACTGCTCCGTACTCAATCCTGGTCTGCTTGGCGAGGTCATCAGCCGAGTCGATGGGTGCGTCCATGCGCTCCACTGTGAGGAACGCAGCCAGGTTGGCCGTGTAGGACGAGATGATGATCAGGGTGAAGAACCACCAGATGCCACCCACTATTCGAGTGGACAGAGCCTTGGGCATCAACTCTGAACCTGTAACAACACAGTTTAATTTACACAGTTGGCACACACATTACAAATAAAGAAAAATAAAAGAAAAACACAATGCCAACAAAACTTTGCATTGTAAGAGTCATTGTTTTAAATAGAATCAGCTGAGAAAGACGAGCAGGCTTAGATTATAGATTATATTAGCAATAAATTGTCACTTGTGTAGCTAAACTGCGTTTCAGATTGGGAAAGCAACAACTGTGTGTTACAAGAATTGGAGTTAAAAATAATCTGCAGGATTGTAAAACAGGCCGTTTGCTACGGTTCACTGGGGCACCATACATTTAGGATTTGTCTGGATCTTGAGAATTACAGACAGTACTTCTATTTTTAGCCATGTCTTACCAGCCTACATCAATAGCTGTGACTCAGAAAATATTGCACATTGCTTAGAAAATGGAGAGAAAAACACAGCTCTGCGTGTTGTTGTATTGGATGGAGATCCAATCAGATATGTCTGACTTATCCTGCACAAATCTGCCCAGAGGGAGAGCAGGTCAGGTCCTCGTAAAGCGTGGCATTATTGTAATAACCGAGCATAACCGCAGAGGACCACAAGGTAATCACTAAATATATGTGGAATAAGTTTATGTTTTAAAATGATCGTCAGATATGGTGGCAATTTTAAATGTGTTTTATACCTTGTCTCATGAGAGCGCCAACACCAAACCAGAAACTGTTGAGTAAAGTGAAGTTGTTTTGGATTAAAGTCGAGGAAGGGTTGCATGGATGTGGGTTGTACCATTCATAGGGAGTGAATCTGGAAGACAATAAAGATATAAATATGAAATCACTCAAATCTGAGCGAGACAAGGGAAAACATAAATCACATTCAAAGATGTTACAGTTTAAATGTGATTTGGCATAGAAAGAACAACAAGGAACTAATCTGGACCCCGGCTTCCACTTGTTCACCAATGTAATTTACACTTCCTTGCTTCACCTTGATTTGCATTTTGATTTCCACAACAAATCTATTTCACTTAAGAGCGAGCCAGCAGCAGGAAGTTTGTGCTGGTCCGAGCTGAAGAGGTGACATGGGAGTTAACACTTTCTCCAGGCTGTTTATTAATCACATGAAAAAGCAATCTTGGAACTGACAAGCTGCTAAACCCATATTTCTGGTTATTTTAAAACCCATGCAAAATTTGGAGATGCCAAACTTTACACATGCCAGTTATTCCAATCTGCCGGGGATCCACACTTAAATACTTTCTCGCAGTTAAATACATGACAATTGTCTGTGTCGTTGGAGGCCAATCTGAGTTCACGGGAAGGCACATTGTGTGGTTCAGAGATTCAAAAGTGGGCAATAATTGTGAAAGTTAAAGGCCATTTAGTTAAAATGCATACACACAGTATATATATATATATATATATATATATGCTTTAAATACACCGTAATAAGTGAACATTTGAACATAGCTGCTACAGTGCAGGTGTTATTCTCTCTTTGAACACTCTGTCAGCCTTTCTTATGTCAGTGTTTCATCACATGCATCGATCCATGTACTCACCTTGCAATGACAAAGAGCACACAGCTGACCCCGGTGCAGGCCAGTAGCACGTACATCCAGATGTCCGGAGACAGGGGGTTAAGGAAGGAAAACACCCCAGGATTGGTGCCGTTAGGTTTGCGGTACAGAATACTAATGCCTAAGGTCATGAAAGGCTTGGAAAAGTCTATTACTTTCTCTCTGACATATGTGATGGTCAAAGGAGCCACGGCGAGGTCAGCCACCTTGTAAAGTCAAAAGAAGGACACAAGGAACGATGAGATAGATAAGACACAAGTCCTTTTATTCCTGGTCTACAAATTGACTGTGTTGTCAAGACATTTAGTGGACATCTAGCAGTGTCTTGTGAAACAATGGCTGGAAATGGACCTTCAGCCCATTATATATTATATACTTTTTTATCACTAAGGAATAATGGGCAGCCTGACTTTTAACTTTAGCCTCCACAGTGTAACAGTGCCTCTGGGATATTAAAAAAGTACAAAGTGTATTAAAAGTTCAAAAGTACAATCAAAAGTAATGAAACATGTTTCGTCCATATTCCATTACCTGATTTTAAGACCAAATAATGGAGCATTGAGATTATGTGGCCGTGTGATTCAGACTTACTTCAAGCATTTTGAAGCCTTAAAACCTGCCATTCCCTGTAGTTCTTTTGATTTTACTTTCTTTTATACACATCACTCCATACATCATCATCATCTTCAAACAAACACATTAGCAGCTAAAGGCCATTTTACATAGCCTACCTTTTCCTGAAAGCATAACATTTGGAGAAGTACTTTGTAATGTGTATCTAGAATCTCAAAGAAATCCATTATTTTCTATTTTGCTTCACTTAAATGGAATTAATACATTTGCACAGCTGAGCTCATTAAAGCTGCAACTGTTACAAAATGGCAGAATCATTTCCAACAGAAAGTATTCGGCCAGACTGTGGTATAATATCGATTAACTTACATGGTCAATGAGTTCCCTGACCATCCCGTTCCACTCTCCTTTGTCATTTTGAGCACCGTATTTCCCATCAGCCACCAGTCGTACTTCATATGTAAAGCCCAAGATGTTAGACAACTCCTTCAGGAGGTCCAGACAGTAGCCTTCAAAACGGTCATTTCCCACCAGCTCCTTGTCAGACTTTTTGTGCATCACATAAGGATTTTCCTGTTTATGACAAGACAAAAATATGTCACTATAATTTTTCTGTGCTGCATTATAGTCATTTCTTTGGTCCTTGCACCTCTTTTACAATTTTTAAGGTGGTGATTATCAACAGCAACAGTCTTTAAATATAAATTCTCTCCTGAGTTTACTGAGTCTGAGTCTACTCATCCCATAAGTGTACCCTCCTCTTCCCCTCCTTTGTCCTACGTTTAACCTTCTTCCTCACCAATATAGTGGTGACAATGAGCGTCCTGTTAGCCAGCGAGTCCGTCACATTGTTATTCTTGTCTCGGTTACTCTCCGTCAGGTTCATCCCCCTGTAAGAGTTCCACACGGCGATCTGCAAAGGCAAACACGGCATGTCAGTCACACTCTCTTCCATAGAACAATGGCAACTCTTTATTGTATGTTTGTAAAGCGATGCAGTAAGGGTCCCCGACACTTGTGGATTGTCTTCTCAAATGCCGAAAACAGTTGAAGTCCATAATAGTAGGAAATGCGCCAACATGCTGCATATTAATCATAGTTTGTGACTCGTTGAACAGAAAAATTAAAAAGTCTAAAGGCAAAAGACGCCTGAGCTTCTGCACCATCCACTCAACAGAATTACCTTTGTTCAGCTCTGCTTGGGTGATTTTTGGCAAAGTATAGAAAAACCTTATTAATGTACGATGACTATTATAATAAAGAGGTGGCTGTTCTGAGCTATAGTCAGTGTGTAAGACAAATGTTTAAGCTCCGTTGGTCTTACTTAGTCTGATAACATCTTACAACTTATGTTCCCTGAAAATAAATACGTTTTTTATTACATAGAACAAAAATGTTTTTATGGTGCTGCAGGAATGTTGTTTTTTCCATACTCGTACTAACAACGTTTATCCTCGTCACTGTCTCCAGCCCATCCACCGGGGGCAGGATGGATGATAAGGACAAGGATCACACAAGGTCGGAGGAAATGGATCCAACATGGCGTTTGTCCTCGGCAGTGTCGCAGTTGTGATTGTGAATGAGTTTATCAGGGCAGGCGGAATAATCCAGATAGTTATCAGATTAGGAGGGGCGTCTGAAAGCTGGATTCTGACCCTTTCAAATCCTTTCAGCTGAGGAAAGGTCAGCAGGGCTCATGACAGTTGAAAGTAACTGCATTAACAGATTAAATTTTTTTTTCAAATAAAGGCTTTTTCACTGCAGAGAATAAATTACAGGAGTGTTTTGGTGAGGATCAATATGAAGTGAATGCATCAATGGCTTTTAATAAACTAAGGGCTACAGACAACAGTCTTATTTTTAACCACTTGAATTTGAGTTGTGTAGGATTACCTGTTGCAAAGATAACATGCTTTTCACTCCTCATTATGTACCACCCTAAAAGTGTTTACATCGAACCACGCTAAAAGCACTCTATATCTCCACTAAGAGTCCACTCTACACCGGAGTCCATAAATCTGTCTTATCTGCAGCCACTAGATTAGGAACACACTCAATGGGATTTAATTAACTGTATTGTCCTCAACTTCAAAGATAAATGGACACATGGTGCATTTTAAAAAGAGGCATTTTTTTGGTTTGCAGATAATTACAGCACATAATATATTTATGATCTTGTACGCACTATGTGACACGTAGCTGTAGGCCAATAAAATATACCCTAGAAAACCTTAAAAAGTCGTATAATTTTATTGCGCATAGCAGAATGGCCTCCAACAACATAAATGTGCTATAAAAACTGTCTGGAAATTCCCGATTTGAGCTGGGAGTGAAATGTTAGCAACACATCCTGAAGCACATCTTCATTCCAATCCAAATCTAACGGGAAAAACATTACCACACAGAAGAAGGCATGTTAAGCCGAGGCCAAAAGCTATGAGGAATAATAAAATGAGATTTCCAGAAAGTCAACCTTTAAGAGCGCACACATTTTGTTTAACCTCCTTATCCTCTTCACTCCAGTGCCCAAGAGTGACAAGCTGATTTTATTTTTCATGAGCTAAAAGTCAAGCATTAGGCAGTGCTTACTTCATAGCGTTACTTGCTCTGAGGGGAGGCTTTTAGGACCTAAACTGAATTAAAATTACAGTATAAACCGGTGGTTCTGTGACTTGACAGCTGTACCTGGCAGCCTGACAGCTCACACAGAGACAACATGAAAAGAAACGTGGGCAAACTTCTGACAGCCAGACGACTGAATGCATCCACACAGTACAATCACCACAATGTAATCTTATAGTATTTTAGAATATACTTGAAAATTCTCCAACTGAACAGAGATAAGACTGAACTAATCATCTTAAAATCCCCAAATCAAGTCAAGAAATTAAGAAATCCACGGGTCATCATGGACTCAGACTCGAATTTCCACAGTCACTTTAAATCAATTGCACCATCAGCATTTTATCAACTTATCAAACCAGGAAGTACAACCATCAGTCCAGTTTTAAAATCTCTGCACTGTCTTCCTGTTGCTCAGAGAATAGACTTTAAAACAGCACTGCTGGTTTACAAGTCTCTAAATGGTTTAGCACCAGAATATATTTCTGAAATGCTAGTTGCTTATGAACCTCCTCAGACTCTGAGAACATCTGGGACAGGCCTTCTGCTCGTGCCCAGAGTTAGAACTGAACAGGGTGAAGTCTAAGTTTAAGTCTCACGCAGAAGAAAACAACCTCAACTTTAACATTGTTCAAAAGGAAGGTAAAACCCTTCCTTTTTAGCTCTGCCTACATTCATTAAAGACAACTAAAAGTGTTTTTAATCTACACATATTTTTATCTTTTTATTCTGTATTTTACTTATGTTTCTTATTCTAAATCTTGTCTGTGTACTTTAAGTGTGTCTTTTATTTCTGTAAAGCACTTTGAAATACCCTAGTATTTGTGCTGTATAAATAATGTTTTAAATGCGTCAGGTGATAGACCTAGGGGATGTGGTCTACATCAGCACTGGAGGGTGACAACACAAGGACAAGGAGAATTGTATTTGCCAAAAAAACAAGATAATTAACTTAATTTATCAGCCCTTAGGTGGCTACGTGAACACAGCTTGTGCTGCGTGAACATACTTTACAGGTTGAAGGATGTAAGTGTCAAAGATAGATCTCTATTTATAAAGAATAATGAGAAGCTTAGAATAGTGATATAAAAGTAAAGGTGTTGAGAGTTGATAAAATCACTTACATCCTTATTATTATTCAAACCAAGACTGGCAAGGCATTAAATTGCTGGCCTCCCTTCCTGTTCATAAAAGATATTTTACCCCATTTATCTTTGTGTAGGATTTTTACTTCTTCTGGCAATGCTGAAACAGTTTGACAAGTGTCAGAGCACTGCAAGGACCCAATGCACGGTGAAAAACCTGAAATGTCAAACACATGGCATGTGTTGACGCGGTACACAAAATCAGTGAAGGGAAACAAGCTTGACAAGGCAAGGAGTGGCATGGTGCACTGCATAAAGAATAAAAGGAGAGCGGGAAGTGGGTTAACAGCAAAGGGCCGGAGTCCAACACTAACACAGCCACAAACCTTGATCCACCTCTTGTTGAGCCGACTTCCACCTTCCGTAAAACCCTTTTGAAATGTTAAAAGGCGACATGAAGCAGAGACAGGCAGAGCACAGAAATAATAAGTTGATGCATTGTTAATATTCCAAAAAATAAACCTGGCAAAGAATGGGAAAAAAAAGTATATCCCCACAGTCCCTCTTTCTGGACACGCAGTTAATGGAATAAATCAGGCAGCGTGGAGCTCGCTGTAATTGGCTGCTCACCCTGGCAGTGCCGTCCTCTTTCAGGCTGATGATGTCCAAATCAAAGTCTCTCCTCAGGCCATCTGTCTTATTAAGAACAATGTGGCCCGTCAGCCCATCCCATTGCGCCTTTACAGAGAATAAAAAACAGAGAAAAAGAGAGAGGTAAGAGAAGGTGGAGAGTGTGCTGAGGATTATTGAGGCTTTAGTGGAGATTTCATGAGGAAAGGTGAAGTGTCTGAGGCAGCAACAAGTGTCTAGTAAAGATTGCTGAATTATTGATTTGGCCAGTGTCAGCAGAGAAATGTCATCTTTAGCTTTTCTATGGAGTTACGTGTCAAACATGAGGTATTACCCTTTCAACTTTGTTTCCTATTGTTGATCGAATAAGTTGTATTTCTAAAGCTTCAAGAGAAGTGTGTTTGAGTGTCTGCTAAAACGCAGACATCCTCAAAGAGAAACATTTAAAGAGGAATGACAAAATCATCACATATGAAAGTTCAAATGTTAAAAGCTTAAGTTCATATAGAAAGAATTTAGCTCAAAAATATAATATAGTCTCAGTTGAATATAGACTTAGGCCATAAGAAATTATAATTTATAGCACTACCCATAACCATAATTTAAAAATGATAAAAATGTAGTCCTGTTTGGGATCGCGGGTGACTAAAGTCTATCTCGAAAACTTTGGGCCTAAGGCGGGGTACACCCTGGACAATGGCCAGTTGGTTTCTGTGCATGAAAAAAAGTTAATGAATCCTAATTGTGAGGGCAAAAGGCAAAATAATAATTTACTGTTAATCTAGTTCATTCATTCATTTTCTATCGCTTTGTCCCGTTAGGGGTCGCGGGTGACTGGAGCCTATCCCAGCAGCTTTGGGCCTGAGGCGGGGTACACCCTGGACAGTGGCCAGTTCATCGCAGGGCTGACATATAGAGACAAACATTGACAGACAATCATTCACTAGGGACACTTTAGAGTTGCTAATTAACCTGTACATACATGTCTTTGGACGGTGGGAGGAAGCCGGAGTACCCGGTGAGAACCCACGGTAACATGTGGAGGACATGCAGACTCCTCACAGAAAGACCGGAGTCGGCCGAGAACATTTGAGTTGGCCGGGTTTTGAACTCACGACCTTCTTGCTGTAAGGCAGGAGTGCTAACCACTCTGCCACGTGCACCCCTAATCTAGTTCAACAGAATAAATTGTGATACTAATCTGAGGTCATATGTGCCTCCCCTCGACTATTATATATAAACATATATAATAAACATTTAATAATAAACATTTAATCATGGAATAATGATGATCAGAAGAAGCACAGGGCTGTTTTCAGGATGTGATCTTGACCAGCTTTGAAAAACAAATGCAGAATCATGCAAATGTTAGATTACAAACTGTATTTCTACATTAGAAATTAAAATTATTCTGTCCATAGGTGGCCAGAGGTACTCAGGTTATAGCACAGAGGAATTAATTTTAAACGTCCAATTTAAAGCCTTCCGCTCTCATCCAAACAGTTTTTAATTGAGGGCTGTGTGAAATATATTACGGCTTCTCGCAATCAAAAAAGCTCTCATCGAGTGATGAATGTGCAGGAAGACAGATGCTTCAAAAGACCGATAACGGCAAACAAAACACATCCCTGAAGAGAAGGGGAGGGAGGGGGCATGGAGAGAGAAATATGAGTGAGGGGATTGAATGATAATGTTCCCGCTCCATGGCAGGCACCAGTCCGCCGTTGGATTTAAGACTTAAGAGATCAAAACACTCATGCATCAAAGGCCTCATTTCTGTCTCTAGGCTGCCGCTGTGCCAGTCCGATGGGCACAGCTTCCACTTTAAGCACATAAATACCATATAGTTAGTAGAACTTTACTTTACTTGGTCATAATAGGGGTAATGCCAGTCTGTAATTACTTAAATGGCAGGGAATAATAACAACCCAGTAATAATGTATTATTATCAAAAGGTATGTCCAGGAATGGCCTTAAATGATCTTTTATGTTTGTTTACCTGGCTCATGTGGGCTCATGTATACCAGTGAGTGACCTGAGATTGAATCCTGCTTTGGTTCTGTTTTATCAATTTCAACACTCTACACTTTCCCTTCATGAGACATCATTCAAGGGCCACAAAACACAACATGTGACTTCTGCTCATCACCATTTGACTTGTTACCTTGCCATTTCTAAACTAGTCAACAAATATATTTAACTTTCACTACACTAACCTCCTACTCTCACCTATGGTCATGAGCTTTGGGTCATGACCGAAAGAACAAGATCCCGGATACAAGCGGCCGAAATGAGCTTTCTACGCAGAGTGGCGGGGCGCTCCCTTAGAGATAAGGTGAGGAGCTCGGTCCGAGGAAGACCTAGGACACGCTGGAGGGACTATGTCTCTCAGCTAGCCTGGGAACGCCTCAGTATCCCCCCGGAAGAGCTGGAGGAAGTGTCTGGGGAGAGGGAAGTCTGGGTGCCTCTGCTTAGACTGCTGCCCCCGTGACCCAGCCCCGGATAAGCGGTAGAAGATGGATGGATGGTTACACTAACCTCTTTGAAGAGGTTCATAAAGCGTGGGCCGAACCGCCAGGGCTTGTGGCGGTGACACTGCAGGGAGCTGACGGTCATCTGTGTTGCCCGCTGGGACGCCACGGCCACCATGTGCACGGCGTCGTACATTAAAGCTGCATCTGTCTGCGCAGGGAGGAAAGAGTTTGTGTTACACTCTTGTACAATAACAAATGCAAACAGATAGTTCAGAGACTGGAAAGAAGAGCTGGAAATGATAAAGAGAAAAATGAATGTTGAATGATGTTACTGAAGAAGTAAACACAGCGTGGTATAGATACCAGGATAAAACCAATATCACAGGGGATTAAAGTTTCAACATTTTATTACAGTGAAATATAGTGCCTACAAGGATTTACAACGCAGCAAATGTCTGGCGTTTACAAGAGAGAATTGAGTATATGCAGCATACAAATGTGAAGGCTTACAGTCATGACTCCATCCATCAGTCCACTTTCCTGTTTGGGGCCCTGCAGTCGTTCCATGGCCCACTTGTCCATAGTCGCAGTCACCCAGGGGTCGTCTATATTCAGCAGCCTGAATCCTGTCATGTTCACTCCACTGTAGCGGTACGGCTCCAAGTCCAGTGCAAACAGATCCTGTGGGATGAGACAGAAGTAAGAATTATCTGGTAGAAAAAGAATTTGGTGTTTCTTTAAAAATCCTTTAAGAGTATATTTATCAAGCTTACCAATGTCGTGAAGAAGAAATGATAGTACTCTGTCATCATTCCCATTGATGAGAGCTGCAAAAAGATAAAGT
Organism: Neodontobutis hainanensis; assembly: GCA_024349245.1. Taxonomy (NCBI): domain Eukaryota; kingdom Metazoa; phylum Chordata; class Actinopteri; order Gobiiformes; family Odontobutidae; genus Neodontobutis; species Neodontobutis hainanensis. The sequence continues at coordinate 601,202 of JALDNG010000008.1, read as the reverse complement.
TGAACATAGTTTTGAAAAAATGACATGGTGCGAGTTCAAATTTTAAACATGACAGATTCTGACTCAGTATCCAGCCTTGTTTTTCTTATTAGCAAAATAGCAAATAACAGATTTTATTGCAAGGTTGAATAATTGTATTAAAGCCAAGAACGTAATAGAAGAAGAAAAATATCTAAATTGCACATGAGTCACTGACAGTGCTTTTAAATTACAAAGAAATCCTGAGCAAACTATGTAAATGGAGTTTTTGGATAATGAGATGAATGATTAAATACTTTCTCCCGAAGGATGAATGAAGTGTCTGTGGAGCAAATCGACAAAGTAATAACCTGCTTGAGAAGCTCGGATGCCATGCGGTAGGAGCAGTCAAAGATAATAAAGAACTCCTTGTCTTTCTTGAGCTCTTTCAGCAGAGGCCGAGCGTCCTGGTTACCTGGCGTCAGCTGTCGGATTTTGACTTTTAGGTTGAACTTGGCGGGAGCCTTGATCAGCTCCTGCATCCGCATCAGACCTACAAACAAAAATCATTTTGATGTTAAATATCAAAATGATTTGTTCATTAGACTTATATTACACAGTTTTGACTGTTAGAGTTAGGGGGTGTGCCTACACAATTTTGGTTAAGTTAGTATTAAATAAAATATTACATTACATCTTATGTTAAATTACAGTCAAAATGACTGCGGCCCTCAACATATAAATCTTCAACATACTTTATCAAAATATTTTAAACACCTTGAGCAAATATTGTTAGCGTTATAGTGCATCCCTGTGAGTATGACATTTGGGGAAATAAAGCTCTGACTGAAAAATAAAAGATTAAAAGAAATCCATATTCTGTGACATTTGAGAATAGGCCTGGGATATATGGCATGTGATATAGTCTGAGCGTTTGATGTATGTTGTGCAGTCAGAGGCCACAGACCCCTGTGCCCTGTTGCAGATTGGGTTCACGGTTTTATTAAAGGTGACTGATGCTGCTCAGGGTATTTAGTGATTGTGGGAGTGTGATGTTGACAGATGAATATGTTTTAAGGTTAGAAAACATACCCTCAACAATGTACGCAGCTTGTACCAGAATTATAGCATACCAGCTCATTTCCATCTGTAATCCTATATTGTAGATGTTTTTGGTGTTAGGGGAAACCTACGCAGATCCGGGGAGGACATGTAAACTCTACACAGAAAGGCCCTGACCTGGATGGGAATCAAACCCAGGACCATCTTGATGTTAAGCAGGAGTGCATACCACTCTGCCGCTGTGCCTCCAATTGACCAAGGGTCACTTTTGGTTTTATATAATACATGGATTACTATTCACACAAACAATGCTGTGCCATTATTAAGATTTAATAGCCTGCTGGCTTTAATGCAATTAGAAATGTATTGTAATTAGGCTTTTTTATGACATTACCCTTTGGCTATGAACAGATTTAAATCTGTGAACAGATTTAAATTTGTGCACGTAAAAGCTGTCCTGTACCAGTACTGTCCTCATAGACCACAGTGAGCTTCCTCCACTTGAAGAAGGTGACCACGTCCAGGATGGCCCGTGCGATGGCTGTGTACTCAGGATACAGGTTGATAAAGAATGTGTCTTTGTTGTCCACTGACGGATGCTTCCAGCGCGTCTGTATGTGGGGCACCTCCAGAGCATTGCAGATGGACTGAACAGCGCTGACTGACGAGCTATGAGACGGGCCAAACACCGCGACCACCCCGAGGGCCAGCTGGTCACACACTGGCAAAGAGGAAAAATGAAAAGTCAGCCACTTGTTGTCTTTTCAATGTGAACTACATTCCTTGCACTTTTTAAATTCCTAATAGACACTGCTTCACTTCAATGATGGATATGACTTGCTTTTTGCTGAAAAAACACATCTTTGTAACAGTTACAGTTATAATCAGCAACAACTTTAAATGCATCATTCATGACATGTTTCATTAATGAATAGGGAGTATACCTATTTCCTTCACTTTTAATCAAGGTGCAAACAATCCCATGTATCCTTCTAGTCTTAAAACTTGTCAAAGCTATTGTTGCTGATTTTCATTTGTCACGCTACAGAAATGACTTTTCCTTTTATTGCAGGCACAGAGAATATTTGACAAAATTAAATTGAGTGCTTTTGTTTTATTCTTGTCATATTCTATAGTACAACTTATGTGTTTTTTCTTTTCTGTAGGATCTACTGAGCTCCAGTTTATGGATCAATAGCATGACATTTTCACATTTTAGACTTCACAGATACAATGGTGTTAGCTGATTCTTGCAACAGAGAAGGCACTATTGAAAATGTTTTTTAATTGTAAATTGGTTTTATTCTCATATAGGACACATTCCCAAAAGTGTCATCAAGGATAGACAGGATTATTTTAACAATAGCCAAGAGCGGAGGAGTAATAGTGGTCTCATAATACTTTTACTGCTGCCAGATGTTACTGACTTTGTAACTCGTGTTTCAGCTTTAAACATAAGCACAATGAGGATATTCCAGAGCTTCAGGGGATCGTATACCGTATAATAAATAAATACATTTTATAATTAGATGTATTATATTTCCATCCCATAAAAAACCAACTCTGTGCTTAGGTTTCTTCCCACCTCTCCTGGACGCCTCGAAACCGTCAAACAGGTTGATCCTCTGGATGTCGTAGGTGAGTGTGGTGTTGGGCATCAGTGTCTTGTTTCGGTTTATGTTGTTCACAGCAAACTTGAAGGCCAGCTCGTCCATACTCACCAGCTCACTCTCTCTGGTCTCAAATATTCCACCTATAGGAACCAAAGAAAAGAGAACCGTATCCAAGTTAAATTATAACTAGAAAACATCACATATAAGGTCACTTCTCTGTTATTTTGACAATTACAGGAGACCACAGTGAAGGCAGCAAATCTAGTCATTTTCTACTGTTATTAGTGCTCTTTTACTGAGCATAGACCATGCACTTTAAGAAGACCAACTGAAGCTAATTACTAATTTTCTAACATTAGTATAGTTTTCATATTCTTAAAGATCCATTACCAGGCAACCAAAATGTCGCTTTATTACGTGATATAAGTAAACCAACGGTAGTGCTAAAGACTTCACAGATGAAATATACTATATACCAAACGCATACACAGTCAACAAAGTCCTATTTTGGCTGTAATCTTTAAAGCCTGGACCCCACTAGACCACTAAACATGTGCTGTGTGATCTGTCGCCAAGATTTTAGAAGCTGATCATTTCAGTTGATTTATAAAAGTTATAAGGAGAGACCCACATGAGTCATATTTGGTTGACCTTTAGATTGCCGGTCCACAACCTGAACTTTATTGCACCAAATTTGGTAAGAGTCTCTTCAGTCTGAGGATAACCCAAAGAGCTGCAGTGAACCCACCTACTAACAGAAGCCATTACAATGAGATAAGCAACGTTATATACTTATGTACTAAGTCATAATCAAAGCAAATACGCATGCAGCAGTATGTGAGTAACTGGCTGATGAATTTAATACTAATGCTTTACAGAGGTTTTCTTTCAAATTGCCAAAGATTACAAAGAGAGCTGCTGATTCAAATATGTCTGTTTTTTTAACTAAGCATGCCCAGTGTCGGGACACGGGGACCCAGAGCCAAACAGAGCCTGTGCACAGACCATCTGTCAGCAGGTGTTGAAGAAACAATGGTGCTCTCACAGACTTTTGCCCTGGAAATGGCCCTGAAACTGCTCAACAACATCCTGTCATTGAGGAGTCGAGCATGTGAAGTGTAGACTCAAAAGACGGCCAAATGGAGGCAGTGTAATTGTGACAGCAGTGTGAAAATGCCAGGAAATAGAATAACCGTAAAAGCTTTTTGTGGAGGTTAAAAACCCTTTTTTGAGTCGAGTCACATCAATCAACAAGACAGTCTTGAAAAGGTAAAATAATTGTAGCTTTTGTTGTTACAGTCTTCAGAGTCTTATCCTGTTTGTAATAGATTTCTCACACCTTGCTACAAATATCTAATTTGAAACCTTTTCTATAATTTGTTCATGTGTTGGTTTTGATCCAGTTTCATTGTACAAATGCAAATGGCTTACTTGATGAAAAGACCTGTAGTTTTTGTACACTGACTGGTTTGAGGTCTGTGTTAAAATGCACTTTCATAATGGACTTATTAACTTAAATTACATCTTAGGTTGTTATGTACATCGTAGTGCTAAGATGTTGGTTTTGTGTGACAGAAGTAAGAAAAAACATTGAGCGAAACACTGAGCTAGGATCTGTGGTCGGACCTGATCTAACACAGGTGTGTGTTCACTGTGAACCCAAGTCATTACTACTCACGTGTCACAAATGAACCACGAACAGGGTCTTGCATTAATCATAAAGATCGCCACATTGCATAGTCTTTTTCTTTCTTTGTTTTAAATGGGAGCTATTTCCTGCTGCAAATAAATGAATGCACCTAGAAGCTCTAAAAGCATTCTTCCGGCTCGCGGTTAATGAGGAATAATTTGTAGCCACACACACATCCTTCTGGTCGAAGAGAGAACAAATGTGTGTTTTTAAGTTCCAAAGCACTCACGGGACGGGACTCACTTTAAATATTTTTTAACATTCATGTGGGGTTTGAAAAATGCACCACGATAGATTTTTACCCACATAAATTGCAACAGTGAAAAGGCTTTAAACATGTGCCCAAAGAGAATATTCCGTTTATTGCTTCTCATGTTTGCTGTTCATGTTCTTTCAAGAAAAGATATTAAGCTACATTTTCAACCCAAGAACCCAGAAGGCTGTGTTCCGCATTAAAAAAAAAAAAAAAAAAGAATTTTTGACTTGCAAATCCTGTAATCACATGTGCTAACCTGCTATTTGCATATAAACGATGAAGGGTAGGATCATGCATGAGAAACACACTATAATTTGTTGTTCCTCCTCACTCACAATCACACAGATCACAGTTACATTAACGCTCGGCGTCAGTTACAATCTACCCACAACTGAGTGAGTAGAACATGGAGCAAGTATGTGTTTCATTTGTGATTAGTGCACCGATGTGTGAAAGTGTCACTTATTACATGAAGTGTACCTTATCAAGACTCTTCTGGAAACCAAAAACCTTTGATTTTAGTTGCATTTAGAGAGACACTGACCATGAAAAATAATGATTGACTGATGTATCGATGAAGTAGCTAACCTGGTAGTAGTAGTAAATGTTCAACTGTTTTTGCCTAATACTTGCAATTAAATATTTGTATAAGAGCCAGAAGCATTTAATTCCACATTACCGTTGGATAAACGTATAGTACAGTATGCATGTACTAAATTATTAATTGGCTATTCATATTATTCATCCTAAACTCCCAAATAAGACATAGATACTAGATATAGGTGGTTAAATGCAATTGGAATGAAAATGATTGTGTTTTTGTATTTCTCAATTAAATGTTGCTTGAGAATGTAGCACACCTCTTTGGCTTCATAGACTTAATGGAAGTTACTTTAAAAATTGAGATTGTAAAAAAAAGATAGTGTCTCTTAATGAAAGATCACTGAACTGGACAAATACAATACTTCTCCTTTTAGCTGAAGTGACAGAAACTGTACGCAGCTCAAGCAGAATGCATGGAAACAGACATTGCACTGTGCTTTGGAGACGTGCAGTGGCTGCAGCGAGAGTAAATATATTTACAAGTGTAAAGGAGTCACAAGGTGTTTACGTGGATGAGAGGATACTTTACTGCACCCTGTTGTTCTGGGCTTTGGAAATACTCAGTGAAAATCAAGGTTAGCCCAAAGAAATGTGAAGAAAACAGGGAAACAATCAAAGACTGAGGAGAGACAGTAGTTGGACCAAGGACGAGCTAAGGACAGTAATGACTGCAAGCGACGTATATTCAATAGGATGCTTTAAAAATGGCATTGATTGAACCCTATATTCTCCAGTGTCCAGGCCACACACTTGCATGCTAACTCAATGCTACTGATGTGGGAATGGCTTTGAACAAGTGAATTAGAGATGGGGAATGCAACTCTGTGAATAAAAGGCCTATAAACATACAACATAAGCATATTTTTTAAAGTTAAAGCTCTAATAATTATTAACAAAGTATATGCAATCAACTTCTCTAACATATTACATTTATTATTAGGTATTTAGCTTAATTATTCCCTACATTCGATCATTGTCAGCACCAGTTTGGAGAAGCAGACAGGAGCTTACCCACAGGGACTAAAACAAGCTGCTATAAATTGGGCCAGATAAAAGTTCCACAATTTACTGTTGCAAGAAAATGAATCAAGAAATGAGGAACAGAGTTAAAAGTCGTCATATAATGAAAAACAGCATGTAAATATCTTCTTTGTAACGCAGACTTGCAATAATAAATATTTTCTATTTATATTGGAGTTTCAATGTCTCTATTAGCAGCCATAACACAAAATCTGTGCCATTGCTCTTGCCTGCCTCTCCAAATTGGGAGTGGGCTGACAATAACCTGCTTTAGGGAATAAGTTGCCAAATCTTATAAAACATCAAAGATGTTTTTATTTTATTTATTTTTGACACAGGTTTGGAGAGAGATAGGAATGATACGAGTGGGAAATTAGCCCAGGTTTTCCGAGTATATGGTACACACTCTACCAAGTGAGCCACTGAGGTGCCTATTTTAGTGACCTATTCTTAAGTATCCCACCTTTTTACAAAATACTGGACTATGCCTTTAAGGACCTGTTTCCTCCTGACACTGTTCAAATAAAACATGCTTATGCAGCTTTATGACCCTGCCCCACTAGCATGTGTTTAAAAGAGTCATACTTTTATTTAACAACTTGGAAGCATTCACTTGCTCAGCTCTGAGAAAATCATTGACTGGTCAAAGTTACAAATTTAAGTCAGCTAATAAAAATAAAGTGGCTTTTTGCAGAAATTTTATTACAGTTAAGTTTACATACCCTGGTAGAATTTTGGCCATTTTGAAAGAATATGAATGATAACACAAAAACTTTTCTTTCACTTATAGTTAGTGGTTGGGTGAAGCCATTTATTGTCAAACAAAAGTTTACACACTCTGATGATTTTTGCCTGATAACATGCACACATGTGACACAAACATGTTTGGATGGCTACTAAAGGTAACCATCTTCACCTGTGATCTGTTTTCGTGTAATCAGTGTGTGTGAGTAAAAGGTCAGTGAGTATCTGGGCTCCTGACAGACCCTTGCATCGTTCATCCAGTGCAGTACTGATGTTTCTGTGTTCTGAATCAAAGGATCTGTGGGAAAAGTGTATAAAACAGGAAAGGGATATAAAAAGATATCCAAGGAATTGAGAATGTCACAACTGCCAGTAAAATTGTTTGGGATGCAAAGAAAAACCCACAAATAACTTCAGCTGAAATACAGACTGCCGACCAAGTCCACCTGTCATTGGCTACAGCAACATAAAGTGAAGGTTCTGGCCAGCTCCGTCTCCTGGCTTCAATATCATTGAGCCACGCTGGGGAGATCTCAAACGTGCCGTTCATGCAAGACAGCCCAAGAATTTACAAGAACTGGAGGATAAGCAGAAGCAGAAAAAAACTGGATGGATGGATGGAGCCACAACACAACATCCCAGAAGACTTCAAGCTGTCATTGATGTTAAAGGTGGCAATACACGGTATTAAGAACTGGGGCATGTAAGCTTTTGATCAGGGTCATTTGGGTAGTTTCTGTTTTCATTATTATTTCAAAAAGAGTAAACACAATTGTTTGACAAAATGTGGCTTATTAATGACTTATTAACTATGAGTGAAAGAAAAGTTTTTGTGTTATCATTCATTTTCTCTGAAAAATGGCCAAAAAAAAAATCACAAATTCTGCAAACTTCTAAGCAGAACTGTATGATCATTTTACCCTGTGATGCCACAAAATGTAAAAGCTAGTGCAATATATACTGGTGACATGAGACGGTCTAGGGGTCTTGTGATCTACTAAAAACTCTATAAAAATGATTTCAAAATTTTGCCAAGTTTTATGTGGCTGCTTTCCAATATATCCTCCAGAAAAAAATAATTAATTGCTTTGGCATTCAACTTTAAACCCCCCTTCTGAGCATTTTAAGCACAAAAACTGGGGAACTTGAAGCTGTGAGAAAGCTGGTAAAATAGTGTGTTCTCTCTCAGTGACTGGTTATGCTAATAGGCAATGTTTCTTACTTTCACAAAGAAAATTATCACAATTAAAAACTTTGATATGATGTTACAAGCAGCTCATTTAAAAACTAAAATCTTTGATCTGTTCATAGTTTTACAGAAACAAAATAAATTGTGTTCTGCAGTGCAGCACACTGTTGGCACAAAGCAGTCCCAATACTTCCAATACACTATGAATACTTCTCGCAGTAAAGTTAATTAGACTCAGGCCTATTGTGACAGAGCTACACCAGTGCACCTCTGTATGTAATGAGAGTGTGTTTTGTATTCAACCTCAGCCAACGCTAGTCTTTGTGAATAGCGAGTTGGCTTTGGTGTAAAAAGTGAAGCTCTGTTTGCTACAAGATGCATTCATTCTGGCACAGACTGTGGCTTTGCACTCAAGTTGAGCCTTTCTTTTCAAGATTGTAGATCCATTCGTTTTGTGGCCACAAATGGGGCAGACACAGGTGCTTCTAAATTAGACAATTTAAAAGAAAAGGGAATGGATGAAAGTGGATACGCTTCACTCAGCCGCCTATCACTCTCACATCACAGAGGAAGCCACCGAGACCACTCGCCAATACATACAAATGAATGCCAGTGTTATTCGGGCTATTTTATGACAGACTACAGCCTCCTATTTCTTTTTACAGCCAAAAATCCTCGGGCTCTGTCAGCTTGATAAATGGTCATTCTTCCGAGGCGACCCATTCCACACTATATCTACGTGTATAGCTCCTACCGATGTGAAGCCAGGTTCCCAAAACTTTATGCAGAGCTGGAATCCATTCATTTTCTTAATGGCCAGTTGTTAGAGTGAAAAGAGCCAGTGAATAAAAATGCATAGTGTCCTGTTTGCAAATGTAGGTTAAGCTCCAATTTAACTTGTGCAACGTGATTTTTCCCTTTGCTAATACTCAGCAGTAGTCTATGTGTGTAAATCTCCTTGAGTTGTGTGGATTTCTGGAGTCTGCACTGAACCATTAAAGCTCAACTCATTGGTTTTGAATGGCCCTGAATATTAATGTGTGACCCAAAGCTACACTGCATATCAGAAACCCACTGCCCAAGCGACTGTGAAGCTCAAATGGAAAAAGCCGTCCGTAGCAAAAGGATGTCTTTTGCAGTGGCACAGAGAGATAACCTGAGCAATCGTCGGGAATGTTAAGGTATAAGGACTCAAAGTTAAAACTGGCCAAAGTTAAATTATTCACTCGGAATCTGGGTCTATGATACCTTTTAAACTGTCAAACAAATCTAACCCAGTTTGGATCTAGACCTCTTTTTCTACAGGTTTTCTTATAAGAATCAGGTTTCACATACAAAGAAAAGCTATAGAGATAGAAAGAGCAATATGTCATAATAGACATGAAACAAATGATAAAAAGTGGGTTGAACTACCAGGAGATTGGCTGGCCAAAAAAAGCCCACAAATGTTTAATGGTACATTCATACTTGATTAAAAATATAAAAGGTGAATAAAGCTATGTATAAGACATAATTGTGTTGTATTACAATTACAATTACAATATCATTTTTACCACCTATAATGAGCATTATGCAGGTGTCCATCAGGTCTGCCAAAGGTCTAATATTATCGAATTATTAGTGTGAAAAGACAAGGTATTCCCCAAAGAACTATATAAGTACAGTACCATACCATGTGGAGTTCTGTTTATAGTGTGCTGATGATTATTGATAGTATGTGTTAAAAAACAATATTAAATTTTATTTTAAAATCAAATCAAACTTTCCTAAAAAACTACATTGCCTTACGTTGCTACAACAATTTGCTGTCAGAAACAAAGTTTTGATTTGCTATAGTAAACTTTTTTTTTTTTTTGTAAATGTCATTTCTGTTGATCATCTAGTAGATTGTCCTTGTTTTTTAGCTCTTTCATTTATCAGCAAAAGCCCTTCCAAGTCATGGCAAATCTCCCATCAATAACAAAATGTCCTCTTGAGTAATTAAAGAAGTAACTTGAAAGGCAGCAGTTGCAACAAATGTTCCTCAAACCAACTTTGAAATCCAATCAAAATGAACCGACAATAACCATGTGTGGTCTTTGAGGCATATCTTAAGCCCAACTGGACCCACTGCATCTCCTCAAGTTTGGGGCTAGTTGGCAATGACACCAATCCTCAGTTCATTCTGTCAATTAGATCCACACATTACTTGGCTGCTCTGGTCGGATTCAGAGAGTGTGAGGCTGTGGGATAATGAAACGAGCCCAGAGCTGCCCTCCTCCATCTACTCCTCTCGTCTAATCAAGGTGAACTTCTCCCTCTCCCCACCACATGGCTCGTGACCAGCAGGACAGAGGATGATTACAACGGCTTCTCTGTCTTTCACCACATCCATCTCGGTGATGGATAAGCGTCAGCGGCACTCAGCATCAGCTGCTGCTTTGGGGACATATTCTAAATACAAATGTCCCAAAGGAAGTAACTAGAGCAGAGCGCAAGGAGGAATCAATAATCTATCACTTTTACCTGTTTGTGTCTGGTGTGTAGTATAATAGGCAACTGTTTTATCCAGCTAATATCATTTATCAATAAAAAGTTGCGAAAATAGATTATTAAAACATACTGTAGTTCTCACTCTTAAAAGTTGTCCCGTTAAAAAACAGTAAGTAACTGGCAGCAAGTTACTGTTAAATTTACAGTGCCTTGCTGTTGTTGAAATTTACAGTTTGTTACTGTTTTTGGAAATACAGCATAAAGCTGTTATTTTATAAATTGACTGTAAACTACAAACTACACACTGCCAAGAAAAAAAGGTGGAATTATTTTTCTAGATAATTATTTCTTTGATTTTATGAATTAACCCTTTGAAGTCTTGCTATAAAACCATGTTTTAATGCAACACAAAGATATAGCCTTTAAAACATTAAAAATTCAACACAAAGTGGAACTACAAATTTGTTTTATTAAAACTTGAAAACTTGGTGAAAAAAAGCCACTTTAAATCACAAAATATTCTCAAAATGAGTGGCTGATGCAAGTGGAATGACTAAAACTTAAGCCTCACAATAAAACAAAATTATGTCACGTGGAAATACCTGTACTCTTTAAACCCAGAGGCAAACCCTAAAGCAACAAAAATACACCGTGGTGTCTGCTGTCCACTGCAGTCAGCAATAAACTGACCTGTACATTGGAGAAACTAAGAATCCACTTCACAAACCCGACACAAGGGACTATCCCCCATGGAGCAGAGACTTAAAAAGACAAAAGCAGCTCCTGTGAGGACAGTGGAACTCACATTTAGACCAGAGAAGACTTGTGCTTTGAAAAGGAGCAGAAATAGACATCTTCCACCACTCTGTGAACATCCCCCAAGTTACAGCTGAGCAATAAGCCACCTCTTGTGATGGAGGGATAAAAGACATGGTGTGAACAGACAACCTAAAACTCTGTCCAGATAAATGTATCCAAACTGCACCTTTTGGTTTGATATTGCCATTAAACGTTGCAGCCTGACAACCTCTCACTATAATATCCTCTGATCAATTTGACTTGGATAAAATAACTCAAAGTGTGGCAACATTTTTGGACGCTTACAGGCGACGTTACATGAGTTAGAAATGTTGTGTATGAAGTCTGACAACTGGACAGTAAACCCCGTGCGTAAACAGTTGTTGCGCTTACCGATTCGGAGGACTTGACAAGAGCTCACGCAGAGCTGCACAGCCAACAGAAGATAGGTAAAAAGTCTATTTCTGTTCTCCATAATGTTCTGAGAGATGTCAACACGTGTGGCGGCACCATGACAAACGGAGGAGAGACGTATCCAGGAGCCGAACTACCTGAGGACTCATCCCAGCGACTTACTCCCAAATGTGTCTTCTTCACTTCGCATCACTCCGCCTCGTCAAAGAAATAAAAAATACTAAACTAATTCCAAAAAGCAGCAGCAGGATGACGAACTCAAAGTTTTTCTGCAACACGTAAATCCAGATATGTCCTTTTTTAAAAACTGGCCAGACGAGACAACCTGAGTTAACACTTCTCTGAGCGCATCCCCGGAGCTGAAAGAACTGAGAGGTAAAAAATTGTGACTTGTGCAAAAGTAGACACATGGCTTCCGGGAGGGACTGTCAAAATAAAATACTATATTTCCATCATATATTCAGTCACGGTGATGGGAATTTGCATTCAATGACTCACAAGTATTTTCTAGATTGTATTAGGTTTGCCAAAAGTTCAGATAAACCCTGTGAGACATAGTCTATGTGTATTTTTGCTTAACACATGAAGTTTTGTGGCACTACAGTTCTGTTTGTACAACAGACACACATTGACCGTAATTTGTGTTCAGTTAATAATTTAACAATTTGTTTATTCCATAACGTTTCTGTGTTATCAGATATTTATTAATGCATCTTCTGTTGCTTTTTCCAGGTGAATGACACAGGTGCTTTGTGGGGCAGACCATGAAATTCTGTCACAAAGATTAGAGAAATAGATAGGTATCACTGGAACTGCTCCTAAATGGTTTCAGTTCTATCTTGAAGACAGGAAGTACTTTGTTTTGGTTGGTAACTGTGTATCTACATTTACATTTACCTTTATTCATTTATCAGACGCTTTGATCCAAAGTGACTTACATTGTTCTACAGTAATTACCAGTGTTACAGTCACTGGAGGCAAGGTGGGTTAAGTGTCTTGCCCAAGGACACAACGACAGCATGAACTGTGGGGAGAGTGGGAATCGAACCGCCTACCTTCCGGTTGAAGGACGACCGATCCACCCACTGAGCTACTGCCGCTTGAGCCACCTTGCCATGTGGGGTTCCACAGGGGTCTATCTTGGGACCCCTTTTATTTAGGCCAGTTAATATGCAGCTGTGGCGTATCATACCATAATTATGCAGATGACACTCAGATTTACATTTTACTCACAGCAGCTGGAAATGGACCAATCCATTCACTGTGTCACTGCATCAAACAAATTGATGTGTGGATGCAAAATAATTTTCTCCAACTGAACAGAAACAAGACTGAACTAATCATCTTTGATACAGAAACAAAGAGAAAGTGTCAGTCACCTCGAGTCTCTTTCTCTAAAATCTAAAAATCAAGTTAGAAATCTAGGGGTCATCATGGACTCAGACTTACATTTCCAAAGTCACATTAAGTCATTTACATCATCTGCATTTTATCACCTTAAAAACATTTCCAGAGTCAAAGGAATAATGTCTCAACCAGACTTAGAGAAACGTATTCATGCTTTTATCTCCAGCAGGTTAGATTACTGTAACGGCCTGCTCACTGGTCTCTCAAAACGAGGGTTAAGACAGCTGCAGCTTATTCTCAGGTTCTAACCAAAACCAGGAAGTACAACCACATAAGTCCAGTTTTAAAATCTCTGCACTGGCTTCATGTTGCTCAGAGAATAGACTTTAAAACAGCACTGCTGGTTTACAAGTCTCTAAATGGTTTAGCACCAGAATATATTTCTGAAATGCTAGTTGCTTATGAGCCTCCTCGGACTCTGAGAACATCTGGGACAGGCTTCTGCTCGAGCCCAGAGTTAAAACTAAACACGGTGAAGCAGCGTTTAAGTTTCATGCAGCAAAAACCTGGAACAGCCTCAACTTTAACAATGTTTAGCTCCGCCTACATTTTAACTTAAAGTGTTTTTTTTTTATCTGCACTCTTATTTTATGTTTTTAATTTTTCTTATGTTTCTAAATCTAATCTTGTAAATTGTCTTTTATTTCTGTAAAGCACTTAGAGTTACCCAGTGAATGAATTGTGCTATATAAATAAAATTGCCTTGCCTTGGCAGGCAGACAGGAAGCACATGGTCCGTTTATGGAGGTAGGAAACATTGGTTTTGAACTTTTGAAGTAGGTTTGTGTCTATCCTTATGCATTCTCACGTTCATTCTTTCCCTAACTTGACAGATGCATTTACACTGAAAGGGCCGGTTGAGTTCTGCTCATCTCTTGCTGTACTTTGGCGGTGTTTGCTTTTGGATTACGGAGCAGATGGATTGGCAGTGGTTCTTCTCCGCACCGGTCCTGATGAGGGAGTAATCTTCAGGTTACAGGGCAGATGCCAGATTATCTCTCACTGCAGACTGCGAGGTCTTTATCGTTCTCTGACTGGGGTCGCTGGCAGCCTTTCCTCAAATCCCAGCCCTTCTCAAGTCTTTGACCCACCACTGAGATTTAGAAATAGCTGCAGGATATGGATTTTTAAGTAAAGCATCATCATATCCTCCACATTTAACCAAACACCTCCCTCTGGTGTGAAAAGGATAGCCTACACTGTGAATGCAAAATGCAGCCTCTTTTTAACCACTGTTTTGAAATCTTTCAGACAGCTAGAACAGTTTGATTTTTATGTTTTAACTCTCATCAGCAGTAGTATTTTCACAATAATCACAATAGTCCTGAACCAAAAAGCTGAGAGCCAAGTGATTAGACACAATGTGCCAACTTAACCTGGACCACTGACAAACTGCCTTTAGACAAACTTCATTAACTCAGAAAATGACCATCCAGCTTTTTATTTTGGAAATGCTCCTTGAACAAAACAATATAGGCCTGATATGAATACGGAGCAGAATAATTGCTCTGTGGAGCATTTGCTAAATGCCATGCGTATCTGCCAGTGCAGCAAAATGTAAAAAAAGAAATGAGTTCAGATTATAAATGGTAAATTGTTGGGTTGATAGAATGGCTTTGATAGTAATCACTCAAAGACAGAAAGGTTGTATAAAAGAATAAGCACTTTGATGCAGAGTAACTCCAGAAATTTTATTTTCTTGTCGACTTAAAAACACTCCACAGCTGTTGTACGAACACAGTTCTTTAAGTACAAAAAGGGCAAGTCAAAAGGGTCTCACAGGATATTGCCTTTAAAGACAGGAGATTGTACCTCACAGTCTGAATCAAAAGTCTTTACTGAGCATCAGCCAGAAAGCTAAAATCTAACAGTTCAACATCACAACAATATCCAAAGTGGAATTCCTCCCAACTCCGCTTTTGATGTGAACCTAAAAGATGGGCAGAATCCCCCTGTCACAGCTGGATTATAAGTGCCTGTTGAACACGTCCAGTAATGTGCATGACTTGTGGTGACATACAGTGAAACAGCACCGCCTGGTGGATACAGGGGGAACTGTAGGACGAATGGCGTTAGACGTCATTATTGTGCAGTCTTGTGACATAGACTGATATTATAAAAGGAAATAAAAAGGAAAGAAGTTTAAGGGCGACGGGTCTACTGCATGAGTCAGTTCTAATCTACAGTACAGTCACTGGCATGGCTCTGTTAAAATACAATTTAAAAAAGAAAATTCAAGTAAAACAGGATCGTTATAGGTAATCATGATGGCATTCTGAAAAATGAACTGGACAGTTTCGGTGTAACATTTGTAACACAATATAAAGACTAGACATTCATGTGACAGCCTGGCTCTAAAAATACAAAGGATTTGTAACACTGGGAATCTCATTATTGTGTAAAAATACAGTAAAAAGGCAGTTATTAAATAAGTAGACTATATGTTGTCCAAACTATATTTTAAAAAGGGTATTGTAGGAGACAAAAGTAGTTTCAAAACATTTTGTACACAGAGTTAATGGCACACCATTGTACTCCTGACTATACACACAAATGTGCAGCTGAATTTAATAAAACAATTAAAGCTAGTTGGATTTCACCATCTGTTCCACAGCAGTGTTAAGCCAAAAAACCCTGATGAGAAATTCAGTAACACACAGCCCTTATGTGTTTAAAATACAAACAGTTTTTCCAAGTCAGAAAATAGAACACCAATAATCCTGTGTGGGAAAAATAGACTTTTTGGCCAGAAGATCATAGCTCAGTGAGTATGTCTCTTGTGTGTGCTGGAGCAGTAGCTGCCTATGTATAGGTGCTTGTGTTTTAGTGTACACACATGTGCACTTTCTATTTGCGTAAACATGCAGTTGTTCATATAGTCACATATAAGTCAAGTGTAATATGTGAAGAGCGTATGAGATGAACAGCCTTTCTTTAACCTGGTCCCAACACATACTTCAGATGAAGATATTTCCTGCCCAGGGCACATTAGGATTGTTAGGTCAAGTAATGCAGGTAAGATGGTAAACAGCATCAGAGACATAGGAAGGTCTAACTAAGGTGTAACACCATGTATACTTGTTCTCCAGATTTTTAAAGCTTGTATTTTGTTGCAACTCTTTAAACCCCATTAAATAATGGTTTATTTTTTGTCCTTTGTTCTCCATTTAGTAGTTCAGAAGACGTCACTGTTGCAGCTGCTGGCAAAGTCATCCCGCCGCACCCAGACGGCACTGTGGTCTTTGTTGGTTGCCTCTTCCACGGCACACTGCTTTAACGGTGCAACCTTGAGTGTAGGCGTTGGAGAGTGGGACAAAGCTACACTGCAGGAATTGATTGAGTTCATTTGACCAGTTTCCTTTTCACTGCAGTTGGTCTCCGCTCTGATTCCTAGTCCTCTGTTAACATCATCGTTTCTCATTTGCAGTTCAAGTCCCTCCATCTTTGCCTCCAAATCAATGGGCTCTGTTGACACTGCTCTCACAGACTTGCAGTACTCATCGTCATCGCTCAAAATGTCTGTCTCCTTGACCTGAGTCACAATGCCGTCACCCTGGTCCTCATAGGAACCCAGGTCGAACTGTTCCTCTACCCAGCGGTCCGTGTCTTCCCCCTGGGTTTTGTGGGCCTGAGGAAGGGCATGCTGGGAAGGCGCCGAGTTGATGGCAGGATCTGAATCTTGATTGTTGTCATGAAAAATGAGGTCTGTGTCAATGGTGAAGCGGTTCCTCACCAGCTTTCTGTGTCCCAGTGTTCGAGATGGAGCTGAGGCTGAAAAAAACAAACAGAAAATGATTTGATTTGGGATGACTGATGGGATTAAAACCTTCAGACCATTTTTGTTCTTGGGCCGGATTTTTTGTTATAGTTTTTTTTTAAAAAATGGTTTCAGGACTTTATGAATTATTTAAAATAATGACTGGAAGAAACATTAACAAATCTACATTTAATACTCACTTTATTATTATATAATCTACTACACATTATTCTAAGACTCTGTTACCTGCTCTGTTCATCGAAGGCCTGGATCCTTTGAGTGCACACAGGCGTTTACCACCAAATGGGACGTACTGCTGGTTTACAGGCAGAGACTCCGTTTTAAGTAGCTGGCGACGCTGCTTTTCCCTGATAATGGAGTGTACAGCTTTCAGGAAGTCCTTACTTTCAGGAGATCTGTAATTAGGAAACACAAAATGTTTCCATAGCTTTGTCACTGACTTAACATATTATTGTTTATAAAGTCGTCGTCATACCGGCAGCACAGTTGGAAGGTTGTCTCTGGTCTTCCTTCAGATTCAGACCTTGTGTGAACAATTTCACACATCGCTGTGCCCTCAGAGTCTGAGGAAAGACACAGTAAACAAATATAATCTACATTCACAGATGCATTCAGTCAAATGTTCATTTCCCTTTAACAAGAGGTCATTAGTCCGATTATTGAGCAGACATAAGCACAAGTGCCTGAGAATGATTGAGGGGATTATGAGGCAGTTCAAGAAAATTATGTATATTGCTTAACATTTATTATATTTTAAAGACGCTGGGTGCTACAATTACTGGATCCAAGAGGCTTTTAATACGGACCAAATTAATGTTGTTGTTTAAATACTTCAGAGAAACGCAGTAGTGAGCATTAAAATGCAGAACACATTATATAACAATATTAATTAAATCTCAATACTCTAAACATTAATAAAGGAATTTGCTTTTAACCATTGTCAATGACCAGAAAAATCCTGATGCTACAATGATTACTAATTTATGGAGCTATAAAAAAAAAAAAAAAGGAACTTACTTGCAAGTGCACGAACTTGCAGAGAGTCGGTAGCGATCATATGGCGGAAACGGAAATGATCTTTGTCGTCGATGACAGACGCACGGTGAGAGCCACCCTGAAAAACACTTGTGCTTTAGACAGTAGTGCAATACTTCAACATGCCAGCAGAGGGCACAAAAGAACAACATACTGGTGCACAGTGGGGTATTGCACAGTGCAGGACTGAACTAGATTAGTCATAGAATAAGAAAATATCACTTACAATTTTTTTCCTGTGCTTGGAGCAATCTTTGAACACAAAAACAACAGCCGTTTTGAACACTAATGAGAGAAAGGAGAAGCATTAAAGGGTATGTGTGCACAGTGTATGGTATATGGTTCTTTATTTTTACTACACTTTTCTACTCAGGTCTACTCTAACATCCATGTGGTGAAGTAGACATGGCACAACATGCACACATATTTCACACCGACTACTTGCCATGAGAGGCACTTAAATGTGAATGTTTAACTCTGAGGCATTATTTAGAGACCCCAGTAATGGCAAGCTGGCTTTAGCGCACAGCTAATGAGAATCTAAATAAATACATAATAAACAGAACAGCTCGGGGAGTGTGTAAATGCCATGCTAGGAAAGTCTTGTAGCGTTTCTCATTAAGTTTATGTGAATAGCATTTAAGACAGCAGCTAACAGCACTTTATGCAAATCAGCAATATCTGGAATAAATTATTGTGTCACTTGTGAAGTTATAAGGAATACAGTATTGAGTGTAAAAAGAACAGAGTATATTTTGTCATTGTATCCATTTTGAGCAAATGATAGAAATCCTAAAAAAGGAAGAGACTATAATTAATTATACTCAAATTGAGTAGGATAGTAATAAATAGAAATGGTATTTTACCATCTCTCAACAGCAACATTTTTGGCACAGATTTAGTGTTCAATACACAGGGATTATCACAGTTCTCATCTGTCCATCTAAAATCCTAGCTCTGGCTGGATTGTCAGTATTACATAACTGTACAGGCATGCACATGGTTTCATTTCAGATTCTGTGAAATACGTATTTTTAAAGAAAACAAATGAAACAACAGTTTATAGTCTTAGTATAATGCTGCACTCACTTCTGTACAGGATAAAATAAATCAATTCCTTTACAAATGCAAGTTCCATTTATTTAAACATATGCAGTTATACAGTAGGAACTTACCAAAAGCAGCCAAGTCAGGATCCTTTTTGCTCCTGACCAAAAGGGCTGGAGCATTTATCCAGCTTACAGTTGAGTGTAGCAGGAGATCTCCCATTGAGAGGTCAGGCACCTAAACAGAAACAAAAACTTAACACAATGTGGAGACTTGTACACATTTTCTTACATTCATATGTTCTACAGAAAGGTTGTCAGTTAAAGTGGTAGCTATCATTCCTAAATATCAGATTTTGAGTTATGAGAATATGGCAAATTCATCATAAACTGAGTTTTACACAGACTACATGCCATTACATTAAGTATTAGTCACTGTGGTGGGTTAAGTGTTGGGAAAGTGATCCTCCTAACTTTAAAGTGCTGTGGGAAACCCATTTTTAAATCAAATTAGGTACCTCTTTTTTATTTGCCGTCTGTTCACTGATGAGTTGGTCGAACACTGCTCCATATTCCTCATGAAGCTTTTGCATCTCGTTGATGTGACTTGCCACTTTGTTCATAGCTTTCATTGCAACTGAGGGAAAGAAATGTTCATTTTTTTTATTAGAGACTATAAACCATAAGAGGTGAACAAAAGAGAAAATAAAGAGCAAATTTACCATCCAGGTGGTAGTGCTCATCGCTGTCAGGGTCAGTCAATGAATAGAGCTCCTTCAGCAGCAGCGGGTATTTGAGGACCCTCTGGATGGGTTTAATCAGGTACGACTCAAGTGTGGACGAATGTTGCTGTCTGGGGTTTCTTTCAGCCAAGAAGGCTTTGAAATCTGGATCTGTTTTTGCTGAAGGGACAAAAAATTTTAAATGTTATCAATTTACGCCTTTGCACACTCGCCAAGGGCAGAAGGCAACATAAAGCAAGAGAAAATGTGATAGATTTCAAAAGGGAAGGTACAGATACACAACCTTAAATGCCTTTAGACAGTAGGATTAAACTATAGCCTCGCTTTTATTGAAGAACAAGGTCTGATTTTAATCACAAGAGAAATATTTAGCTTATACCTTTTGCCAGGACCTTTGGGACCTTGGTGTGGCTGGCACAGAAGGCGCTGTAGATCTTAAAACGATCAGCGTAGTATAAGAAAGACCCACCCAAAGAAAACAGCACTTTCTGCAGGAATCAAATACAGTTATTGTAAAACCAGACACTTAATGAATTCCAACATCTATCAATAGGATTGGGTTAAGAAAATGTTACGCCAAAAAAAAAATAATAATAAATTAAAAAAACTTCTGTTTGCAGAATTAAAGTGCTCTGCCCAGAAATGATTCTTAGTGCACCTTAAACTGCTCCACCCTTTCCAGGCGATCCAAATCTGGCACCAGTCTGATCCCGTCCTCCAGAGTCCGTAGGAACTCCACTTGGAAATCCACCATTTCCCTGAGGTTTCCAAACAAAACGTCCAACTAAAGAACACACACCATTTTGCAGTCAGTCACTGTCAGTCCCTATCTGCCGCATGTTACGTATGAAGGTTTACAGTGTACCTCATCTTGTGTGAGAATGTTATCTTTCTGCAAAGGTTTTAAATAGCAATCAATCAGGCACCTCAGATCCTAAGACCAAAAAAAAAAAAAAAATCTGTGATCACATGCTCAAACAATTACAAAATAGAATGACTTTAAACGATCACAGACAATATGTGGGTATACTGACTTTAACATAAGTCTTTTCTGTTTCCACCAGCTCGTTGATGACCTTGCGGAGTTTATCTGCATGGGTGAGCTGTCTCTGAGTGGCAGTGCCAACTGAGGGTGGTGCAGCAGAGACAGGGCTGGGGGACAAGGAGGATGAAGACGAAGATGAAGATGAAGGCCCAGGGCATTCAAGGTTCATGCCATGGAGACTGCGGCAGAAACCGGTGACCTGCTCTGTGCTCTAAACAGAAGGAAAAACAAAACTCAATTTCAAGGGCTTCTATTGTTTGGCGTCTGCTTTATTTAAAGAACTCCTGCATATTTCTGTACTTGCATGATTTAGTATGACTGCATAAACACAAATGTAACTGGAAAATATGCACCTACAGCACACACATTCTTGTAATAACTGCACCCTTCTACAACCTTTAAGTGCAAGAAATACCAAGCATGAGCAGACTTGCCATGATAGTAGCTGGCTTGCTTTACAAAAAATAAAAAATAAAAAAAGACTTTCTATGCTTATGCATTGAGCAAAATCATTCGCTTTCCCAGATCTGTTACTGATACCAGGATCAAAAACACATAACTTTGAGCACAGTATTAACGAAAGCCAAAATCCTAGATGCTAAGAAGTTTTGTTAATGCTACTGAGTTTTTTTTTTGTTCTTTAAAAACACTGTGTGGTTATTACTTATTGTTTTCCCCTTTCAGGACAACCTGACAATTACCTAATTATTTCACTACAGCAACATGTCTGGCTTCATTTCAAAGATTTTTGGTTGGAGATGATGTGTAAATGCCAAATCCAAACAAGCTGTTGATACAAATGTGAAGTCTGTTCAGTCACGTTTTCTCACATTTCTATACTAATAGAGGCTGAAAGAAAAATTAACGAAGGACTTTCCTTGAAATATTTTCTTCTAAGGCGACAACTCAAAAAACAAGCCATAGAGATCAGTTCTAAGTCAAACCATCATTCAAGTAAAACAAATACTCTGCACAACCTGAAAGTGTGATAGCACACTACCTGTTTGGTTCTTCAGGCTGATTTAAGCAGCTGGAATATTGTCTTTCCGATTTCACAGCTTCGTTGCACCAATAAACAAAATGTTCCACTGTTGTATTCAAACCAGTTTCACAGTTTGAAGATGCACAAAACACACAACTTAACACTTTGAAAGTCATTCTGCCATCAATAACAAGCCCACAAGCTTTTAGCAACCGTAATTTGCACAAGATAGATATGACAATACTTATATATGACAGTACTTAAGTACTTATTCTGCATAAAAAGACAACACATTGTAGTCGAAGGCTCTTGAACCAGTTTCATCATTTGCATTAACAGTGTTGCTGACACATCAAACAGGCACAAGAAAGATGTAAACTCTATTCAAGACTATGTGGATTTAAATTTAGCTTTTAAGAAGCAACTAAACTGAACGCAGAGACACTATAAAAAAAGCAATAATAGCATGACAATAAGGTTTGCCGTTTCCAGATTTGAAACAGCAACGTGACAAAGAGGCAGAAAAAAGTCAATGAATGCATCACTATTGATTTAAGCTCTAATATAAATCTTTAGACAAAACATTAACTACCTGAATCTTACATTAAGTACCTGAACTGTAAAAAATCTGAACAGCTAGAGTTGGCAAAAGTGGCTCTATGATGTAACCACTGTCGCAGGTCCAAATTCACACGTCAAACCCACACACAAACAAGATCAGAGAGCGGCTCACCAGCTGTAACATATCATAGATGGATTCAGTAGAGCGTTTGGAAATCCTGCTCCTTCTAAACGCTGACATGTTGGCTTAGGTCCCACAAGTCAAACAAAGTTCAAAGTGAAGTCAGGTGTCCAATTCCTGCGCTGCTGTTCCAGTCCAGGTAGCAGTCATTGTTTCGCAAAAGACCACAGCTTCTTTTAATTGGTTCTTTGAAAAGTTCCACTAATCTAATAACTAGAGTATACAGTTCAACATATACAAATTGCTTATACTTATCCACAATTAACCTACTACTGGCTTTTTCGTGGCACTGTCCATCAAATAATCTTTCATTGTAGTCACTGAATCCTTCCAACTGTCAGAATTGCAAGTCCCACTTTTCCGTCCAGGTGTCTGGATGTATCAGCAACGGCAGCGGGGATTAAAACATAAAACAACTAGATCAAACATCACATCCTTGTGAGAGAGGGGCGGAGGAAAAAGAAAAGGGAGGGAAGATTGGAAGGTGAGGGATGGTTGGTGAAACGCTACTTAACAAGAAAAGGGTATCTCTGTCTCTTCTTGGAAAAAGAGCAGCCGTGTAGAAAAATATAAATAAAACAATATGTGCCCAAAAGCTCCAAAGTCATTAGTTGATGAGGTCCACAAAAAAGATTAACACATTGTTGAGGCCAACAAAGCTTCAAGATTCAAATTTCTTCTTGGGAAAAAAAAAAAAGCAAAGATTTTCTTACTATGCCGTCTATCAGATAAGAAATAGTTCACATTACAGCTGATGCTCACTTTTCATTCCTGATAAACAAGAAATCTGTAGTTTCTGACGAATTATGGTGTCGAGTTATTTCCAAATACTTTCAGAAAAAAGCCATAATAGCTTCTGCAAAAAAAAAAAAAAAAAGAAAACCTTTCACAACTTGTACCATCACAAACCTGCCCATTATGAAGAACAGGAGAGAGGGCTAGAACATGGGAGGGGCAGAAAGGCAGGCACAAACCTGCTCTAACACCCTCCAGCTACATCCAAAACACATACAGTACGCACACACAGACAAGACAGTTTGTGCATTGCATTCTAACATTTAGAAACAAGGCAAAGCAAATAGATGTCATTTTAATAGGCTTTCTGCTGCCCAAATCCATACTAGATTTGTGAATGTCACTGAAAAAAAAATAAATAAAAAGAGAAAATGCTCAACTCCATAATTCTCGGCAAAGAATTATGGGATATAAGCTTTGTGAGTGCGAGGCAAACCGAGAGAGAATTTAATCTGTTTGATAGAGTATTTGTGTCATGACAAGAACCTGCAGAAAGATCTATGCTTGACAATTTGTAGAAGTTCCCCTTAGATTAGGCAGAAGAGTATGGACCACTGAGCAGTTATAACCATGCATACACATATTTAGTTTACTTTAAAATGTCCCAAAAAAAAAAATTAATTTACCAATTCATGTAATGGACATTTTATCTGGAAAAAATTAGTGTTATGTTAATCATGATTTAAAGCTTAATTTGTCACTGAAAAATATATTCTTTCTTCTTTTATTAAATGTTGTCATGTTGCTGGCTGAATAAAATCAGTATAGCACTCCCTCTAGCGGTACACATATAAACTACAGTCAACAACAACATCCATAGAACAAGCCTTAAGCTGACAGACTGGAATGAAAGAAATCACTGATTCAGAAGACAAACAAGGGTAAGCCCACCAATTTGTCACAGTATGGTTGTCTTATAAGTCAGTAACTAAAGAACATAGATTAGATTCATAAAGATTAGCATCAGGAGTCCCACTATCAAAAACAAAAACAAGTTGTCAAATACTGAATAATGCATTTCCATTTTAAATGCCCTTGAGTTACACTGAAAATTAGGCACCCGTTGATAGGAAGCGTGTCGACAGTTCGACAAACACCAGAAACCACCGTCGTCTCTATTATCATCACTGTTATCCCAAGCAATCATTGTTTTATTCTCTGGTTGGCTTATCATATGAAAGAGGTGGGTCTATGCTTTGTCTAAAATAATGAACCTTCCCGTTTCCTCCGGCAAGCCAGACATCCATTTATCTCCACTAAATGATGTGGATCACTGTGGAGAATGAAGTAATTAGAATGTGGGGATAATTAAAATTGTCCCACTTTGACTGTTTTTCTTCAATCTTGGCACCATGTGACCGCAGGCACTGGATGAAATGAGGTAAGATGCAATACAGCTCTTCACCAAACGAGGGAATGGCAAAACAATGGCATGTTACAAAAAGGGGGCAAAAAAAAATTTAAAATTCTAGAGAATAGTTTCCTGGGAATTTGAGGTAAGTTTGTGCTGAACTGAAAACAATAGAAGCTTCAGGCTTGGGTCGAGACTCACAGACGGCTGGAGAGTAAGAAAGGCTGCACTGTTTCGACAGCTAATGGCGTTCTTATATTGTTTATGAAAATGAACAGGGGTTTGGTGAGAAGGAAAAGGGTAAAGAAAGGACACAATGAAGAAAAAAATAAAAATAAAAATAAAAAAAGGAAATCATGGAGGGAGGAAATTGAAAGTACTTGGGGGGGGGGACAAAAAACAAAAAAACAAACAAAAAAAAACAGAAAAATAAAATCCTCATCATAAAAGGATATAAAAAAAAAAGATATGAAAAAGCTATAGTTCAAACAGGTCAAACTGAACTCTCAGGGTCAATTTTCAGGTTTCAAGCACCTTACAGCTGTGGTATATACACATCTAAACGTCTAAATTCTTAATATTTACACTTTCCCCAAACTGAAAAGTAGTATACTTAGCTATTTATTTTAACACAACATTAAAATTCAAGAGTTTCAAGGGCTCTCTGCCCAGTGAACATTTACACACCTGACTTTTAAAATATAAAATACCCAACTCAAAATCCTTAAAATGTGTGGCTGTAAGAGGAAGAGAGGTCACGTGACCTCTCTTCCTTTTACAGCTTCACTGGCACTGCCATCAATCCATATTTCTCTAATCTTTGATGCTTACTTTCCAACTAATAAAGACACATTAGAGTCATTAAACCACTCGTACTCGATGGGGCTTTGTCTAGACTGGACCAGCTCAGAACCCATTCTTTAGTCTTTCCTCGAGACTTGAAGCTCACTGACACAAATTCAGAGAGAAGACAGTGGCCTTGGTTCTTCCATTTCCTCTTTTCTTGTCTGGGCTATTGACAGAGGTCCCAGAATAATTGTTTCCGGTTGTTACTGGTGATCAGCCATTGCCATGGTAATGGATGTGACAAGCGTAACCAAGGGAAACAGTGGCACACAGTGAGCCCCAGCAAATCACAGCACTGACCCTGATCAGACCAGACAATTGTAATTAGAAAGAGACGGCGTTTCATCTGTTCTTTCCAAACACCTGTCTGTCTCAAGCGTTGCACCTCAGACTGACACCTGTTCATAAGACTACCCAACCAGACTACACAACCAGGCGCAAAAGACTGACAGTTTTAGTGCAAAACGTACACAGCTGTCTGACAGAAACGTACATTCATACACTCTCGCCAAAACTACAACATATGTTGCTAGTAATATGTTAAAAATATGTGGAATCAGAGGCTGGTGGGAAATCTGTCATGACAGTGTGGGTTGGCTGCAAAAAGTATTGCTCCTTTTAATTTCCACAGAAGTCACCATTTCTCAAATATTAGCAAAAAAGAAAAAGAATGTGAGCACCATTAATCATTCTTTTGTCTATGGATCCACCCAGTTCAACCTAGTGATAAGGCAGCTAATCACTGACATTTATTTTTCTTTTAACTACAATGTGTTCAAAAGAAAATAGTGAAATGTATCCTGCTGCTCAACCAGATGATACACTGAAACCCTATAATGCAACTAATCAGCTACTTCAAACACATCACATATACAGAGGTAACACAAACTGGGAATTTAATACTACAGCTGCTGCTTTTCTGTGCAATAGTACCTTGTGTGAATCAACTCTTGGCAGAGTCAGGCTGTAAATAATCCATTATGTTGCATGTATCTTTGTGTTTGTTTGGTTTAGCTCATAATACCTTTGAGGCTATAGATGATACTACGTTCCTTTGATTATTGTGGCCATATTCTTACCTTCTGTCCCATTGCCATGCAGGTCATATCCTCTGGTTCTGAAGGGCTCTGCAGTTGAGATGCTTCTCCTAAAGTTTCATTTAAGCTCTCCACTGTCAACCCTGATACTTCATCCAATATGTCCTCTGCAGAAACATACAACATTCATTTCTCAGAGTGCATCCACACCATTTTTGAACAGTATTTTAAAACAGTTTACAAGTAGCCACCCTTAAACTTCTAAAACCACAGACTTTGAAAAACTGTAGCAGTTTTTTTTTTTTTTTTTTTTTTTAAAGAGTCAATGAACAAATACTTACTCACTACTTCATTGGCAGCAGAAGACCAATAGTATATACTTGACAACCAATTGTTTGAGGCCATATGATGTACTGACATTTGTTGATCATTCTTCAGATCTGTTTTAAAATGAAAATCTAATGATTATGGACTAGTGTATAATTTTTATCTACAAAATTAGTAATTGCAAAATGTTTTCTACTTTGAAAGCGTTCTGTAAAAACTGATTCACCCTTCAGCATGATACCATCATTAACCTGTCTGACCCTTCGCATATGGCGTATTCTGCACTTTGACAGCTCCACACTGATGTAGGATTCATATTAATATTCATACAGCTCTTGAGCCCCTGTATAAACAACGCCAGCTTGTCAGCTCGTGCAATGCCAGCCCCCAATTTATCAGGAATACAAATGGAGCCCTTGCACAGAAAAAACGAGGAGGTCAAAGAAAAGCTCAGAACTTCTACGCATAATTAGCAGCACCTTATTCAGTCTTTACTTAAATGTTTTTCCTTTTGGAGATTAAGATGAAAAATATGACATGCTGGAATGATTGAGTCGGCGTTGACATGGAGCCCTTGAGGGAGGTGCGAACACTTCAGTACCTTCACATTCATTTGGCTGCATGGTAAAGATTTTCTCACTAGGGGACACTATGTACTTATCCTAGACACACATCCTTTTCACTGTGCTTCACCTGAGCATCTAAAACGTTTGCTCATACCTTGGCTTTGGGAGAAGATATCAGTGGATGTGTCCTCGAATGTGCGTCGGGGTGGAAGAGTGCACACTGTCCGAGGGTCCAGCTGCGGAAGGGTGCTGACTGTCAAGGTCACTGCTTGGTTTACAAATGCCGCCCTCATGTCTTCCATTTCAAGAACACATGCTGATTTGTCATTCAAGAACAAGATCTGATCTCCTGCTTGTAAATCTGGCAAAAAGATATAAAGAATATTTTGTTTATTTATTTAAACAATACAAAAAAGTCAACAATAAAAAAGTATAGTAAATGAGATTAAAACATTACCTAACACCTGCTTTCACAAGCCAAACAAATATATCTATATAAGCATTACAAAGATTCTGTATTTGACATATCTTTCACCAAAGCTTTGTAGCTAATGACACTCTAATGTGTTCCAATACATTAAACACACACATACTCGCACACTTGACAAGACCAGATAGAATATAATGCTTTATAGAAAAGGGAACAGACTCTACAGTAGCATATCTTGAGGTGACACTCCTTTGCCCCTCCCCTTGACCACCTGTTCCCTTTTGCACTAATTGGGAATTACTACTAAATCAGCTGAATTAACTGGCAACCTCAGCCAATAAAGCTAACCGGTTGTGAGAGGTACTTTAGAAATCTAACAGTAGTTTCATTGGTGCTTAATGCAAAATTAAGACAAATGGCCAGAAGTCTTGTAAATGTACATCGCCAAGAACAAGGTCTTTGGCACAGAAACCTCTTTTTAGAATTTAGTCGCGTTCATTCTCTCTTGGCTGATATGATGCATTCAGTACTAGGCTCTTTGTGGCACTTTATGTATAGAAACACACAAGCCACACATTTAGCCTTCAGTTATGACCTACTTGTCTGGGATGTTAAATGTCAGCTGGAGCACAGAGGCTTTATTGCACTGAGAGATAACCCCTCTGGACATATACGGCTGTGCTTGTGTGAGTGTGGTGCGTGTAAATGAGCGTGTATATGTGTCTATTTGAGTGCTTGTATAGGGGCAGGGGGATGTGAATTACACTGAGAGAAATTAAAAAAAGAGGTTGTAGAAGAGCCTTTGGGCCCTCCTTGTCCAGCACTGGCCTGGTTTCTGCTTAAACCCTGCAGAAACCCAAGCATGATCTGTTTTACTCCACGTTCATTCACTCTGAGTAAAACAAATGTTGAGCCGGCATATTTCTGTAATTCAGCGAAACATAGATTTAACTTTTAACTGAAAATATATGTTGTTTGGATAACTATATGTAAAAGGTAGTTTTTTTTTTTTTACAGTAAGCGTAACTGGAGCTTGCAGTGGGCAGCTTTTACATTGCAAATGCACTGGGGCGACACAATCTCACACTTGACCCTGGGGCACAATGAGGCTATTTTCTATTAATTGGTGTAGTATCTGCAGCCATCTATTTCTGGAGCCTATCAGGTCTCTTTGGTGCTGAAAAGGGGGAGACCTACTGACACAGCCGTAGTCAGCAGGTCAGGATGTAGAAGAGCCTTACAACTGTCAAGAATCCTTGCCCTTAAAATGTATGGGTTTAAATGGGCTCAATCCTATAATATAAAACTGTAATCTGGATAGGCCGTTATGTTTACCTTTAGCAGCAGCCAGTCCATCAGGTTTGACTTCAGTGATATGCAGCTGCTGTGTCCCATCCTCATCTATCACTGCCACAGAAAAACCTGGAGACAAAATTTATTAGAGAAATAATATTGCATTATTTGGCCTGAATCTCTTAATGCTAGAACATTTATATCCATCTAAAAAGCCATCTCCATTCATCTTAACCTAGCATGACTGGCTAAAATACAATTTTAAATCAATTTGATATGGTAATTATAAGTCTGGCCGAGACAAATCTATCTATGTCAAAAGGGCTTATGTCAGAAACAAGCATACCGTATCCAGTAGCGCCGGACTGGACATTTTCAAAGTAGATCACCTTTGTCACTTTTGGGCAAATCTCAATCTCTTTGTAGAGCTACAAACAAAACATGGAACATTCATTGCAAATAAACACAGAGATAAATGTGCTGTTGGCTATTGAAAATCAAGGTCATGTCATTGCTCTCAACAAAGAATGGTGAGGTTCATGTATTATTCAAGCTCCTTAATAAAGCAATTCCAAGTGAAGGTTGTAAGGTCAAGACACAAGATGAAGTGAGTGCGTGATCAGAGAGAGGCTTGACCTCAAAGTAGGAAAAGATATAGACACAGCTGTGTGTACAAAACAAGCAGGAGCAGAAGTCTTGAGAGTCTATTATCACTTAAAGATATAATAAAGAGTTATCATAGTTTAGGAGTGACAGTGGGCTGAATGAGCCAGTGATCAAAGTGAAAACATAAAAGAGCATGTGAGGGAAAGAGGGAATTATATAATGACTGTGCTTTGAGATGGAGTTTCATTGTGTCACCTACAAAGCACAGTCACTAAGAGACTTGGTTTAGAGCTTTTACAGAGCTGCATTCATTTTGTTTTTGTAAAAGGAAATGAATATGAATATCAAACTGCACAAACAAACAATGGTCTAGAACAGAGTGCATATACAGTTTTGCCTTGCTCTTTTACATCCTGGGAATTTCAAGCAAAAACATAAAATATGCACAAGCTAGCATTTGTGTTTGCCAAAAAAAATGACAAAATTAATTAATAATCAGGTGAAGACCCCAAAATGCAAATGAAAAAGCATTGGTACACAGTGTGTGCTTTCTCACCAGATCAGAGATTTCCTCCTCAAGTTTTGGCACACAGATAAGCATTTGGTTGTCAACCCAAACCTTTAATCGAAGGTAGTGACCAGAGGTGTCTAGCTTATAGGTCTGTAGAAAGCAAAAGACAACAAATTCAAAATGATAAACCAGATCATAAACAATACACCCATCAGCCAGATCTAATTAAATTGCTGCTTTATAATTCTAAAAGGCTTTTCTAATTTCTAATAATAGAATAACCATTCCACAAACTTATGACATTCCCTGGCAAAAGGACGAATCGTATGTGTAACAGGTCATGTATGTAATCCTCGTGCTCTTAATCAGAAGCATGTAACATATAAAGTCTGCAAATTAAGCGCTCCAGTTCCTTGTGACATTTTTCTGGCAACCATTTTTAAGCACTACAGACGCATCAATCAGCTTTCATACATGTGTGGGCTTCACTGTGGCTGTCACTGGGCATCATATTTTGACTGGGGGAAGACGTGAGAAGTGGAAAGACACAAAAAAAACATTGCTGGGTTGAAAAATATTGGTCACAGTCCTCATAGTATATAATGTAAACTATACTGTTTTATGGTATTGGGATGAAGTCATTGTGTCTTTCATCTACATTGGATCAACAGCCTTATTCTTTAGCATAATGGCATGTAAAGTTAATTGAATTTTTTATATATTGTTCAACCATTGTTGTTGTTACACATAAAAAATGTCTTTTCTCATAAATGTTACTCAGTAAAATGTCATTTAAAAGTGCCACACCTTGCAGACAGCGCTGAGAACTTCCAGTGCAGTCTCACCAGGCTGAATGATAACTAGGATGGGTTTATTGTCCGGTAAACACACCCAGGATGGAGTCAGATTATCGGGAACCCAGATGTCACTCTCATTGTTTTGCTGGGGAAGACTTTTTTCTGATCCTTCCCTCTCCTTCTGAAAAATACAACACAGACAAACGCACGGTATGCATCTTTAAAGTGAAAAAAAGCAACATGACATGTTACAAACTTCACATGATCATAAAAGCCTTTCAGTTCATATTAACATTTTAGAAAGGCAACGAGTACTAGCAACAAAAACTAAATCATAATTTGGCATTTATGCTCTCAAAGACACTAGATATTTTCAAATAGATTAGACCAAATTGAAAAACGGCATGAGATCTGATTACAAAATCTAATTCATTTGTGGTGCTGATGAGAGCCTCCTCCTACATATTCTTGCACTGTGTGTGTGTCCTTGCCTCTCCTCACTCCGTGTGTAGGCCGTAGCTATTAAGCTTGTCACTTTGACCTCTGACAATCTGGCAGCCATGACAACATTCCTCCTCTCAATCTATGTTCCTTTTATTTGACCCAACACTGTCCGTTACTGAAACCTTATCTTAACCTATCGCCTTACAGCGGCCAGAAATTCCCCTTTTTCCATTTCGTTTACCGATCACTGAATCTCCTCGTGATGCCTCCTTCTTTTGTATCTGTCCATTTCTCTGCCACCTCCCTCCTCCTTCCTCCGTGTCTTTCTTTCATGCGATCTGCTGACATAAGCAAGCTGGTCTCCTTAAATTAACTTAGATTTGAGAGTGTTTTGTGCATGCATGTTGCTGAGAGATAAGAGATGCTGTGCATGTGCTGTGTATTTTCATATGCACAAACAATCAAAACACACAGGCATGGTTCAAGACAACAGACTGTGGGGGGCTACAGCTAGAAACTCCCCCAAGCTCCCTGAACTCCCCAGTCCAACTCGGCACCATCTGGCTTCCCTCCTGGCCCATCTAGGATGCCCCTGCTGGGGGGAAAGAGTCCAAGACAACAAACGTTTTCATCCTATTTCCCCGAACATACACTGGTACAGCATATAAACAATTGGATATGGGAAAACTAGATACTGCTTACAATGTAGCATCAGCGCATAGCTCTTCAAACCAATAGATAGGATGTTACTTTTGATATTGTCATGGGCTCTGCTGCCAGCTGAGGCTGGATGGGATGGGCCACTGGAGGCCTTCATAGCAGGAGCAGGCTAGCAAGGCTCTACTCCATATTTGAAGCAGCCTTTCCCAGTACTTATAAAATATGAAGCTAAAAGACTTGTCCTCGTACAACCCATGGGTAATTGGACATTTTTTACACTACATCATTTAGTGTCTTTGATAAGACTTGACTGAATCTCAATCACATCATCTCTTTGAATGATTAAAAGTTACTCATTATTTAAAATTTTTAAATGTCTATAAGTTTCAGTCAATATGGCAGAGAACAGATGGTGCAAATCTGCTAAGTCCTCTGGTACCAAGTGCCTGCATAATTTGACGAAACATCAGAAAGCTAATGATCTGAACATATCAGATCAAATTTCTCTCAGTGGGATTACTGGGCAGAAATACCCCCTCTGTCGAGAGCCTGTGATCTTGATAGATTTAATGCCTAAAGCAATTAAGAAGAATCGGGTACGTGGCAGTACAAAGTGAGATGTTAAAGGAAGAATACTTGAGAGGTTAATAAAAGTGGAAAAATAGTTATATGTAAAAATGTAAAGAAAAAATGTTTCAGTTATAACTAAACTACACTAAATTATCTAAAATCATCAAATAATAATATTAAAGACAGATGATTATTTCATGTCTAAAATGTATTCCAGTCACATTAAAATTCTCAAAACATTAAAAAAAAAAAACACCAATGTATGGGAACGATTTTGCCGTTCACCCAAAATAACCCCGAATGCAGAGTCAAAGCACCAAAAGGATCCTGGTTAAATGAAAGGAGGAGGTGGAAAATCCAATGATGTTAATGGCCTAAGGGTCTTTAGAAGCCCATTATAC
Organism: Neodontobutis hainanensis; assembly: GCA_024349245.1. Taxonomy (NCBI): domain Eukaryota; kingdom Metazoa; phylum Chordata; class Actinopteri; order Gobiiformes; family Odontobutidae; genus Neodontobutis; species Neodontobutis hainanensis. The sequence goes on along the minus strand of JALDNG010000008.1, from coordinate 567,971 downwards.
TGATACAAGGGTTTATCAGCTGCCTCAGTGATTTTAATGTTGCCTCCTAAGAGAGCTATGAAAAAGGAAAACAATGACAAGGACTTTTAGCCTGGTTCTACCAGACTCTCGTACATTTCATTTGTACAGAGAGTCTGGCCTCGCTCCATTGACAAGCGTTTACTTCCTTGTATGCGGGAACTCTGTTGAAGTTTAAAACTATTGGATCTGCCCAGAGTCACTCAGGATCTGCCATAGCCAATCGCTAACGTGTGGTCGTGACGTATGTCATGCGCCGAAACCGACTGGAAACAACAAGTCACTCCCTCTGTTCGCTGATTGGTCCTACAAAAAATTGATTTCTGGAAACCTAAGAATATACAGCGATCCCAGACTAAGTACTAAAGCGAAATGAAATTGAGCGGAAGTACGTAGGAGGGCGGAGCCAGGCTAGTGGGCTTTGCCTACAGCAATGCAATTTAGATTTTTTTTATCTAGAAATTTAAGTCAGGTTTTTAGCTCTGAGCAGGTTATTAATATATTGCCAAATAGTATATCCGCTTCAACTTTATGGACAATGAGCTATATTTTTTAGGAAATAGGTTTTGCTTTTTAGCTGATTTCTTACAGATTTCTCGCTTGCGGAGTCTTCAAACATACGCTCCAGAGGCTTTCGCACTGGCTCCGTCCCATCGACAAACACCTGAAACCACAAAGAGTAAATGCATCATTTATGTCATTAGGAAATAAACAACATACAGCCATGGTATGGTTTTAATTCTGCAGGAACCTGGTTGATAGAGGGGTGTCCTTTGATTTTCCGCTTGGAGACGGTGTCCAAGCCCCAGAGGGAAGAGAAACGGCTACGGCGTTTGATAGATGTCCGGGGCATCGCCTGGCTTCGCCTCCTGATGCTGCATTCTGTGCGAGCTGACACCTACAAAAAAACAGATACACTCAGGGCTAAAAAATGATCGGCATGTTCCTATTGCATATATTATATCTCTTGGCATGTGTGACAGTGTCTTCACAACCTGTCTTCACCTTTTTAAATTCGGCGCTTATGATTGAAGGTGAGCGCACTCACTGTGGATCACAAATGTATATTCTATAAATGGAAGATGAACTGGCATTTATGTGAGCTGGTCATACATAGAGACCAATACAATGTCATTTCAAAGTGTATGTCTGGGTTAAAGCTTGACTAAATGTTGAATAGGGAAATTTTGTTCAGACATAGAGACACACTAATAAAGCACACATTTCTGCTGCTTTTGACATATAATCAACAAATTTGATCCTTTTTTTGGTAGTTTACTATTCATGCAAAGGGAAATAACTCTTGGCAGTTCTAGGTTAATTCACATTGAGCCACTGAACTATCAGCCACACTGACTCACTGTACGATACAAGGCTGTCTTGTACATTAATGTATGGCTGACTGTGCACACATTTCACTCTACTGTGTAAGACCCTGCTTACTTCTGTCTTCATGAGTCTCTACAAACACTTACTAATACTGGACTGACAATTCAAATAATGATGTTGCCATTATTATGTCTGAGAACTAGTTTATTTTGACTTGTACTTTTTAAACTATGCAATCAAATATATTCAATTGTGTATGTAACCAGAGAAAAATGTTAACAACAAGAAACAAAGGTCAGAAAAGAAAGACAGTTGTGGAAAAAGCAGACAGATGTGGATGAGACTAGACTAAACAACACTGAATAAATGAGTTAGAGACAAAGGAAGTGGGGGCATTGGCAGGAGATAAGGGGGGGGTCGACAGAGAAGAGGGTGTTAAGCCTGTTTGTGGGAAAGTGCCTCAGGGATGGCAGCTTACTAACAGAGTAAGTATTGATCCATCAATCCCCTCCCAAAAAAAAAAAAAAACCTTTGACAGCTTCTGTGTCTGTGTGTATGTGAGAATATACTGTGTCTCGTTGTCAGTGGCTTCCTGGATGGTTCTTCCAGCTGATACAAGCGTCATGCTGCTCATTCCATTGATTCCGTTTCACTTAATACATTCTTGAGAGTCCAATGTGACGACAAAGGCAGAGAACTGAAAGTGAGTGACTCTAAGCCTCAGGCAAAATTAGTCATTACCAGTAAACGAGAATAAATTGGCAGAATGCTTGGTTTTTCTTCTGGAGCGATGAAGCAGACATATAGACAATAGATAGTTAAGTGAATGATCATAGTTATTTGATCGTCAATTTAATACTTGGCCTGTCCTTGCTTAAGTATACATTTAGGTTCTGTTTTATCTCCAGTGCTTTCTTGGTTCAAGAGGTGTTTCTTGTCCTTACCAATGGTTTGGTTTTCTCACACATACTAATCTTCGTAATGCTAACAAGTGTTAAATTACTTTGACAGCACAGAAGCACATACCTGATTTGATATTCAACTCAAGGAAACGGTAGATAAGGAGAAAAATACTTTAGCTTATTTGTGATAAATGTGAATAAAACTGCACAGTTTAAATTCAATATTATTAACAATGAGAGGTATGAGCGCTAATAAATAGATACATGAGGATCATACCAGAGCATGGAAAGAGGACACAGAGAAGATGCCTAATCTTCCCATGGCCAGCTTGGTGGGACGCGAGGCAAAACCCAGCAGGCGTTTTGGATTTGGGGGCTCACTGCCCTGCAGGCTGGCCAGGTAGCATCGGCAGCGGAAAAGATCCATGTGAAAGAGTTCCAGGTTTTGTTCCCACAGGAAGATCTAACAGGGAACACAAGGATATAGACACCAACAGATTTGTGATTATGCCACCTCCTCACATAAGATACACGTGTCTGTTGAATTTTACCCTAAACTGATTCCTAACCTAAACCATTTTGAATAACACACTGATTATACAAGATGGACCACTCTGTATTGGTCTAATAGGTTTCAGCAGTGATAAGACGTAGGAGTCCTGCTGGAGTATTACTCACCAACACAACCCCCACTGTGTGCTGACCTGCTGGAATATGTACAATGCATCATACTGTGGGCTGTAGGAGGTGGGACACAGCAACACGGGAGACACAAAGTAGACTTGAGTTTTACTAACTCCTGTACAAACAGTGCTTTGCCTGTATGTTTATATAATGTATTTTTTACACTGGGAAGAAATTACCTTAAGATGACATATTCCAATCACTCACATTTCTGTAAAAGGCTTTAGTAATGTTTAACTATAAACTAAATCCCACACTGCACTGAGGCCTGCTCATACAAGAAGGTCTAATGTGTGAGAGCACATTCTAAAGCGCTCTTTCAGTGTGTACATACAAAAGAGTAATACATACAGTGATTTTCTAACACATCCAGACATGCAAGCTCTGAACCAAAACCGTAATTAACTCAACCGGTTCTATTAGAGCATTTTGTTGACATGACGACATGCAGTAAAGAAAATTAACCGCTTTGATCTGTGTTTTGTGAGTTTAATAAGAGAATGGCCATAAATGTTTTTTCACTTGACTCTTTCTAAGTTGGCTTCAGACCTGGTCTAGTATGGTCTTCCTCTTCTTAGCATCAGTGACTGTTGAGAGCTGCATATCTCCCATCTTCTTCATCTTCTCATCCATGTCTATTTTCTGCTCCAATTTGCGGATCTCAGTTCTGAGCAGTCGGACGGTGTCTTCTCTGTGATGCTGTCGTGCAAGCGCGGTGGCACAAGCAGAGTGGATTGCAGTAATCCAGTTCTCGAGCTCGGTCTGGCTTGAAGTCTAAAAGAAAAGGAACATCATTTATTGCATTTCTTAAATAACAGCAGATAATTGTCAGCAAAAGAAATGAGGAAACTGGCAGATAAAGGATTTGAGGCACACATTGCATTGGCCCCAGGGGAATAGTGACTATTATAATGGAATCATCATTTTATTACTTATCTTCTTGTTCATTGATTAAATGTCACCATGGACAGCTGCTATGAATATAAACAGGTACAATTTAACGATACACAATGGCCACTGCGGTGGATCGCTGTCAAAGTATGACAGTGTGGCCTTTAAACATGTCAAGCATTAAACAAACACATGACAAACACACAGCTGGTTTATCTCCCACCTATTGTTAAATGTCATGTACATGTGTTCACTCTCGCACACACGCACGCAGGTTCCCCAGGGGAAATTAGTTCTTCTTTTGTTTGCATTATTCGTTTGGAAGAACCTGCCTAATTTATGAATAAAAAGAGTTACTGATCATTAATGATGACATTATATTCTTAAGCAATATTCAATTCGTTCTTAACTTGGAATTAAATCACTTTTACTTTATGCTGTTATGAATGTTATGAAAACAATGTTATGCAACCAAAATGTTTTAAATTCCCGTGCCTCTCACCTGAAAGAGGAATGCATCTCCAATTGAGTTGCTGAGGCAGAAAACAAAGTCTTTCTTTGGATGTTCAGGGACAGCCTGGACAATGCTGTTCTCTACCCACAGTGCATGTTTAGGAGTGCTGTTATGATCAATCCCCAATCGACCATCAGTTTCGTACAGGAAAAGAGTGCAACCTTGAGAAATATACAAAAACAAAAAGTCAACAAAACATTGTGCAAAGCTCTGTTAGCCTCACTTTTTTCCAAATCATAATTCTTTAAACCTAACCTAAAAACGCCTAAAGCAATACAGCAGAGGGTCAAGTAGACATTGTGATTATTTATTTAAAGGGCAACAGAGGTGACAGGCAGGACTGCAGCTGCAGATGCTCTTCTCAGGCATTTCAAGGGGACAAGATTGGATTACACACAAGTGGTGCTGTAAAATTAAATTGTGGTAGGCAGAGAACAGAAAACATCGGGCCACACATGAGAGGGTGAGGGAGGAGGGCAGCAGAGGTGAGATCCAAGGGCACAGACTGTGGTTAAACTGATGTGATTACAGACTCCAGCAGAAGAGAGCGACATGGACAGACATTTACCAGGAGGGGGCCAAGGTGAAGACATTACTGTAGACGTAACAAGATGACTACCAGTGGAAAATGAAACAAAATAGTTTAAAAATTAAAAACTGTTATATTTTAAAGGCTTATGACTCCTGATGAGTCATTTTAGGTCTGAAAATGGCTTTTACTTGAGTACAGATTTTTGCTACTCTAGCCACCGTTTTCTCTAAGGTCTAAAGACACTTCTGGGGATAATAGAATATATTACCTCTTAAGGAGACCCAATAGCGCTTCCATTTGCGCCTTGTGGCAGTTTCCACTTTTTTGTTTTTCTTATGAACTAAAAAGTTCTTCACAGCCAGAGCGCCCGCTTTTCTGACTGTGCCTTGAGCTGAGCCGTTCAAAGTGTCCAACGGATAGGTGCTACTGAGCGTGCCACTGCTCTGCTCATCACTCACAGCTGACCCAACCTCCTCTGTGCAGTCTCTACCCTGATGTGTCTAACAAGATAAAAAAAAACAGTGTTAAAACAATGTATCAAAGACAGGATAACATGACCTCAAATCAATGTCACATTTTATTTCTATTGTTATTGATCAAAAATGAGTTATTGTCCCCTCATAAATTATTGGCAGGGTTTATACATACGTTATCTAATAAAGAGGGCATTTATTAACTTACTGCACTGCAATTAAAAAAAAACACTATGAACTCACCCAGGCTTGATTGTCTAACTCTTTGCGGAAATTCTCATATATTCCGCCTCTTCCTCCATCACCGCTTCGACCCTCTCCTCCTCCGGCGCTGCTGCTTCCACTGTCGCTACCGTTAAAAATGCTGCTCTCAGTTGCGGAGTACACTGAGAAGGAGGTAGACATGGCCTTACAGCGCCGGGACACCAGCTCCCCGTCTCCGTCCATCTCTGGGGTAACACCATCTATGCCACTGTCGCCATATTCACTGCCCTCACCCAAAACAGACGAAATGTCCTGAAAATCACAACAAAATGTGGGTGGTGGTTTTGTGTTTTTTTTTTTCTTCAAATGGATCTTTCATTTTGTTGTGTTGAGTTGTTTATTTTTATACCATCTAAAAACTCTCTCAGCCATGCTAGATAAATTTATAATAAGCACTTAGGCTATGCTATCCAAGGGATTTTATATATTTTTTATATTAGGATACTTTTTTGTCAGTCCCACATAAATAATTTAACACACATTTACAGATTTTTTTATTTTTATTGATGGACTGCATACGCTACGGTCTTTACAAGTGGTTGCCTTGTTAAAGGTTACTATGACCTTCTAAGGGAATCCTTTTTATGATCCAAACAAAATACATAAGAGATTTGAAGTTAACAGATTGAGTGAGTAAGCCTGCCATGTGAAACCAGGTCAGTGTTAGACAAGCAGATTCTTTCCTGCTGGTTGTATATACATTACATGAACATTACTGAAGAGGCGGACCCCACACAGGAAATGTCTCTGGTTGTCATTATAACATTAATTACTTGACTGACTAGTGTCCTCTGTCAGGTCTATGAACTCACTGAACTTTCTACATCCAACAATGCGATTGCTCTTTTGGAGACTTTCAAACACTGTCAAAACAGAGACAGTCTTTGAACAGGGTAGAACCACTAATGGTAATTATGAAACAAATGTATACATAGGTTGGCAGCATGTGAACTTGCATATACTACATTATCAAGAGACCAAGGCTCGAAAAACTGCTCAAGTTTATTTACTCTGTGTTATTAATCTCTAACTGTTTTCTGTCCATCTCCACTACCAATAGAGGCAAAAAGCCAATAATAAAATATACAAAAACACTGGTTGATGTAAGTTGTTAAAACAGTTTACCACTTTGTCACAGGCCTCCAAAGCAGAGAAAATATTAAGACCCACCAAAAAATTATTTTGGGAGAATACTGTATATATAAAAAAAATTGCCCACCTTTTATTAGATGTATTAAAAACTATCTAACCTGTGTAGTCTGTGCACGCCGCCCTTGAAAAGCAGGACAGGGTGGAGCAGGGATACCGAGCCCTGTTAGGCCTTCAGAAAGGCAGTGAGAGCGCCGGCAGGGGAGAGTAAACGCTCCGTACCCGCCGCCCTCTTCATCAGTCGGAGACATCAGCCCCTCCTCTCCCTCCTCATCACCATCACACTTGGGCTCTCTGCGATTTTTAACGTAGCGTTTCCTCTGCCCCCTGAGGCCAGGACTCTGCTGGCTGCACAGATGGTCCAGGGACGATGCCCTTTCCGCAGAGCCTGAAACACACACAGGTGGTAAATGCAAGACAGTGTATGCATATTCCAGTGGATTAAGCAAGGTCAACAGGCTAAACATCATATTCTAATTACAGTTTTATAGGATAGTTTTCCACATTTGATGCTAATTAACCTTGTTTTTGTGTTTAAATACCCTTCTTTGTGTCTAATGTACCATTTTTGTGTGTGAATATGATTTAGTGTGTGCTGCAGGCCTGTCCATTATACTGGGCTGGCTGACCACCTGAGGAGAACACTTAAATGTCAACATTTTGCAGTTAAAGCAGCCACTACCACCCGTTGCTTTCCAGCTGCTCCTGCCTGGCATCAAAATCTGTGATGACCCAAACTACTGCAAGAAATGGAGTCTTAATAACCGTCAATCAAATAGGCTTTTATCATTACCATATACACCCCTAAAAAAACGCAAAGATCAAGTATAGCCGACTGTAAAAGGACTTAAAAACAGCTACAGTTAAGTCAGTGCATATAATGTTCTTTTTCTTGTTTTTTCAGATTTCACTCATCTCACCTGAACTGCCTCTGGGGTGTGTGAACTCCTCCTCTTCTTCAGCTCCATCAATAATCTCTTCAGTGCTGGTCAAATGGCTCAAGTCTGACATAGAAAACTCCAAACTGTCTTCCCTCCACATATCTGCCGACTTGGAGCGCTTCTTTTTAAAACTACTCCCGTCTTGAGAGCCCTCATTCATCCGCAGGAGGTAACTTTCCTCTGCAACTACATCCTCCCCTTCCCCCATGGAGTCGTCTCCTTCGTCCGGGGCAACAGTGTCTGCCTCTGAGGTCTCCGGAGTCGGTGTGGCCAGAGTGTCATCGTCATGTTGGAAGGACTCTGGCCTCATTGTCATAGCAACACGTTGTGTCCAATGAGGGTTGATACCGAACTCTCCAAAAGCATCCGCTGCATCAAAAGGGTCAAGTCCGTTCTCTGCTAAGGATTGTGGGATACTAGGAGTGCTTGACGAACGAGTTGACGCCTCGGAGTTCCTGTGTTCCTGTTTGACAGACGATGAGTGTCTAGAGCGACGAGTTATAGTTTGATGTTTGCCGGCTATTCGAAGTGATCGGGATGTGTGCTTACGCGAAATATGCCCCGTCACATTGCGGTTCATGTCCCCATTATGGCTCTCCACGTTTCCCATGATTCAACTGTGAAATAAACAAAGTCTTGTAAGAAACAAACAGATTAGAATTTTTAATAGTCTCCAGCATGTTGTGTGCTGTGTTCATACATGAAAACACAGCATGAGCTCATACATGGCACAAGAGCCAAGATTTATTAGATTATAAGTTCTCACCTTATGAGAATGAATTGAATCATTTCCATTTGCCAGACCTAGAGTTTTAAACTAACTTCAAATGCAGCTTTAGGATATAGGAATACAATATATTCTGCCTTATTGATTTTACAGCAAAATAGCATTGTCAAAGAAATTATAGAAGTTCTTTTTAACAAAATGCACTTTACTAAAAGCTCTGTTATACAAGCAACAAGAAGCTGCTGAGTCAACCGCTGTCAGTGGGTCTATTGTGACTCACAAAAAACCCACACACCAGCTTTAAATGTGAGAATAAAATGCAAAGGAAGACAAGAAGTTCTTCTATCATGACCAAAATTAGCTTGGTCAATTTTATGGTTTTGCACATTTTAAAAATTTTTTGAGAATGTAATATATAAATGTTGTTGAATTGTCTGTGTCGTTTATCTATCATCCATTACAAAAACTATAAATACCTATGATTATGTTGCAGCATCATCAATGTCACAACATCAGTGCGGGAGACTGTTTCGCAGTGTGCCCAATCCTCTGCTCATCTTCAAACAGTGCACTCAGTTGGCTCTGAAAGGAACAAGAAAAGAGATGTGTTTCAACGTGGTTTCCATATCTTCAAAGTGACCTCATGTGTCAAACACTTAGAGTGAAGAAGAAGAGAAGGCTTAGGATCTGCCAGGTAAATCACAAGACGCAAAATAGTTAACGACCAGAGTCTTGTGAAGAAAGAAGTAAATACACACATTCACAAATGTATACATATTTTGAAAAAAGAAAGTGCAGTACTGTTAGAGCCTCAGAGGTAATTCTTTCAAACAACCACAATTTCTTTGAAATGCATTCTGAAACTCATTGCCAACCTGAAACCATCCAGGCATGTACAGGCATGAAGCATCTGGGAACACCCCTCGTTTCCCCTACAGACACAGAGACATGCGCGCGCACATGCACACTCACATAGTAAAATGACAGGAGATGAAAGATGCAGTGAAGTGTGATTTTGTGCTTAAGACTCAATTAAATAATACTTACCAACACAACCTAATTTCTTCCTGAAACTAGCCCTGAGCTAGTATTAGGAAGCTCAGGGCTAGTACTAGGTACTAGGTATTAGGTCTAATACTAGTACTAGACCCTCATTTCCATAATGTACTATGTATAGTGTACAGGAATGCAGAATGAGGTCTGTGCATTTTCATTTAAAACATTTTGAAAGCGATCTTAAAACAATCAGAGACATATACCTCCTGATTGGGGACGAAAGAGCTGTCGGGGATACAGTATTATGTTTGGCACTGAATCAGAGCAGACAAAAAGCAAACATAATGGCTAAGGGTGTAACGATATTCAAACCGAACCGAAAAACCGCGAACCCACAGCCACAGTTCGAACCGCGATACTCGCATGTCGAACCGAACGCGCCCCGCCCCCTGCTGCACCGGCCCAACGTTCATTTTATTTTGTCACAGGTGTGCTAACTGCTCTAAAGAAAACGTGAAGCCAATGTATAAAGTTAAGTAAATAAAGATAAAGTTAATAAGTTAAATTATTGTTGTTGTTTTTATTAAGTTAAAGTGAATCTAGTGTTATTATTGCTGGTGCCCTGCAATGAACCCTGCCCCCACAGCAAACAGAACCGAACCGTGACTCCAAAACCGTGATCTGAACCGAACCATGGCATTGGTGTATCGTTACACCCCTAATAATGGCTGTGTCATCATTTTAAAGTCTTGCTTTATGCTGAATTATTATACTGCATTGTTCTCATTGTAATCAGATGTGTCCATAAACACTATGTGCCAACAGAAGTTACACATTTTAAAGTATAGAGCCTGAATATGAAATTATAAATAGAACCATCCATCAACCAGTTAACCACTTTTTTAAACACTTGCACAAATAAAAACATTGTATTGTGAGCAAATGCATAGAAAACATATTTGACTATTTAAATTTTCTCTGTGTGGCATGTTATTGCCCCAGCTGTGGGATACAGTTACATAAAGCAGACCCTTGACCCTGATACTTCTGCTCCTCTTCCTCTGCTTGGTTGCTCTTTCCATGCTTTATTTCTCATCCCACCTCCGTCCCATCTGGCCTCATGAATCTCATCCCAACCCACAATCTGGCCACCCACCCCCAAAGCAAACATCATATAACACACATAATACTCCACTGTGGCTGCACATTTATTTTGGATTCATGCCTACTATTTTATATTCCATATCCATTTAAGGGGCAAAAGATGATTTACAGGCCCAAAACCCTAAAATAGATCACATACACCATTTGTTATAGCTTTTGGATGAATGTGTTTTATATAGACTGTGTACGTGTGCTTGTATACAGTCTACAGTCTCTCTTGTAAAAAACAGCACATGCCAAACAAACAAGACAACCAAATCAAAACACTTTTTTCCCTCCAGCAGAGTACAGACTCAAAAACGTTTAGACTCTTTGTTTTTCTTTCCTGGTGCCCTACAGCAAGAGATGGAAAAGGGGGAGAGTTTTCAGCAGATCTCACATAGAGGTGAGGAGAGGCTAGAGGCGAAGAACAAATGAAGAACGGGGTTGCTAAGGTCAAACATACAGGAGGCGAACACAAATAAACTGCACTAAGAATAGAAATCTGAAAATCTGAAAACAAAGACTGGGACAGAGGAGGCTAGTGGGAGAGAAAAATTGGGGGGTCCTATTGTTGTGGAGCTCTAAGTGGATAAGTAGACATGTGCTCTGCCTGTCTTTTCAAGCGTAATTGAGGGAGCCGAGACAAAAGGGAAAACATAATTGTTCGCTCTCTTTCTCTCACTCTTCCGTTCTCGCAGTGTATTAACACACTGTGGAGAGCATATTAACACAATGGCTCATGCTACAGCAGCCAAGGCATCATTACCATGCAGACATGTCCACTCAGTTAGTGAAAACAGGACTATTAAGAGGGTCTTTGCAAAACTCTATACAGTGTGTCAACACAATGTGACTGAAATGAAAAAATATGAATTGCTGTTTGTTATACAATACACAGATGGGACATAATAAAAAACTAAAACTACCGACGCTGTCTAACTCAACTATGTTTTTATGTTGTCAAGGTTGCAAAAGCTCACAAAGCAGGTAGTGTTTGTGAGGAACACTAGAGTACAATTGTACAAAGGCGGACTCCAGTTGCACACACCTGTCCCATCCCGTAAGAAAAACAAGCAGGTTTTCCAACTCCAGCTTTTTGGAAAAATACCAAAGGCCTGTCAGAACAGCCATGAGGCTGGCACACCCCGCTTCCTCTCCGCCAATCTTTTTATCTCTGCACCTGTCTCATGGCTCCACCCGATATGACACACAGCGCAGCTTTCCAGATGCTACATTGAACGGGGACGCACACTACTGTACGGCACCAAAGCCAAACAAATCCTGTCTCATCACTTTTTTAAAACCTATCACAATCTCAGCTGCGTGCAGTGCGGCTACAGAAATCATTCAAAGCTCCCTAATGCATTTACTGAAAGGGCTCTAAGCTGTATGTATGGATAAAATGAATAATCAAAAATATATATGAATGTTGATACATTTTTAATTTGTTCAACTTTATTCCATTTGTTAGTCTAACTGTAAAATATGATGAAAGCAACATATCCAATCAACAGTTTTTGCCTCCCCACATCAACCCCCTACCCTAAAATAATGAAACACATAAGTCAATTGTACGGCCCATCCTTTCCTTAGGCCTGGTCCTGCACCTCTCACATTCTTCAAATGGTTACTGTGCCCCATCTCCAGTCACAAAGTGAAGACCATCGAGTTTAAGGGTCTATCTGGGGGGTAAACAAAGGACTTTCTGGATGGGACAAAATGTAATTCCACACAAGCCAAAATAGACTACCAGGCCAACTGAGGAGAAAGTTTGTCTCCAGGGTTATTTTGTTTGTTTTTTGGGGCACACAAAACTTATATCTGTGTCCTTGTGCATTTAAAGAGAAACTACCTGATGAAGATAACGGTACACACTCCACTGCACTCACACAGAGCCTCAGAGAGGGGACTGTCTGAGACAACACTGGCAGAAATCCCTGGAAGAGAGAGATTAGCTTCTTATTCATCCTTACAGGATTGGACACGACACGCGCCACCTCCCCCTCTTTCTCTGATTACACACACACACACACACACACACACACACACACACACACACACACACACACACACACACACACACACACACACACACACACACACACACACACACTTTGGTGAGAGATTAATTACAGGTGTGCTAGTGCCATCACGCCAGGATATAGGTCTTTGCATATAAATAAATAAAAAACCAAATATACAAATTGATTTGGGTCTTTTTTCAAATACAGAGACACATGATCTGCAATATACTTTCTAGGTCAGTGTGTCTGTGTGGCATCTGAGGATAAGAAAAAGTAGCAGAATTTGAATCACCCAATTCACTGTATTTCACTCAAGTGCCACTAACCTCATTAAATGTGCTTCTCTGACTTTCTAGGAGCTTATACCGTATGCTCCTTAACTCTGATTCCAGTCGACTGTCTCTGCTGTGCTGTACAGTCTGGGATTACCATATTTTAAGGGAAAATCCTTCCACCACAAGTCTACTATTGAGTGTGAGTGCTTAATGCTCCGCTCTGTAGCAGATGACTGAGCCTCTATATGAAATACGACAGGAAGCCCCAAAGATCCCCCCCCCCCCACACACACACACACACACACCCCACCCCTTTTTGAGAATCACACTGCAAATCAAGATGTATATTTCAAAGCTTTTTTGTGAATTGTCATAGCCTTTTATTTTCTATCCCTAATTAGTGTAAATACCACTTTTGGGTAACAAATGAATATAATCCTCTTGTGGAATACAATACAGTCCAGCGGTCAAAGTCAAAACCACTTTTTGCTCTTTCTTTATTTTTTTCAACATGCTTTCCCTTTTCAATCAAAGCTCCAAAGACAATCCCTATCAAGCCGTCAAACCCAATCAGCGGAATATTCATTCCCATTTAAAATGTGAGAAGCCGTAAAAGAGGTGTTGTTTAATTATCCAGGAGGACTGGGACAAGATGTTTCTCTGTGCTCCAGATTCAGCTGGTAACTGTAGGAACCCTTCGGGGCAAAATAGCCTAAGGGTAGAGGAGTAGAAGAAAGATAAAGAAAGACTTTTTAAGAGAAAAAGGGGACCATGTGGATATGGCAGACTTCTACAACTGAATTTCTCTGAATAAAACAAACTTAGAAGCAAAAAAAGAATCACTACAGCATTTGATACTGCAGCTAGTTCCTAATCAGCCAACAAAGAAGAATGAAACTATAAATGCTTAGGTAACAAAAAGGATCTCTAATCTAAAAAGTTCATTGTCTGGAGAGATACGAGAAGCATAAAGTCTGTCACTTCTTAGACAGTAGCTAATTAATTCAGCCTCAGTCAATCTGTTATCAAGAATTTTCCTTTACCAAATGTTGTTGCTGAGACAGACAAAGAAAGGAATCTCGTGTTAAAAAAAGTCTCAGTGCACTGTATTGTACTGACACATACTGACAACACACAGCGTCCCGGACTGGTCTGAAAGAAGCTTAATTGGCAGGTTAATACTTCCTGTCCCCTGTGTGCAGGCTGAGCCAAATAACAGGGCGGATGAGAGGGTGAAAGAGGGATAAGAGGGTTTCAGGCAAAGGTAGAGGAGCTGAGGTGAGGCCGGGGGATGGGATGATGGAGGTGGTGAGAGGTGGATGAGAGACTGTTAGAGCTGTGGGGGGGTTGTTGGCTTTGAGTGTTAGGCCACAGGTATCCAGATGAATTATGTGTGCTGAGGTGGAACGAGACATGAGAGAGTTAAAAGGGCGCACTGCGGCTGATAAATGTTGAAGGGCTCATTGTACTGAATGATGGTGTGTCAGTTCAAAGCCAAGTTGGCGTGAGATGACCCAGATTTGCGACAGAATTGATGGAGACAGGAGCTCTGGAGAGTCTATGACACATCCATTGAGGTGTTCAAAGGTGTCCACGCGAGAGAAATAAAGTCATAATATTTTAGAACCAGTGATCGCAGATGGTCTGCGATGACAATGATATTGAGATATTGGAAATGTGTGGCTTTTCTCTTTAATTTCAAACTCTAGGCTTAGGCCAGTCACATCTAAAGTCCGAACCAAGATCGGATTTATATGTCTCAAATATAGAGACATCTGTAATCAGATACTATTAAAAAAACATCTAACTAGTAAAGAAATGACATTTGTTCTGTTCATTTAACTACAAATATGTGATGGAGCACTCACAATGCATCTATCCTTTGTATTCTGACCATTTGAGAAACCTTCTCGGTTGCACAAAGGAATGATAGTATAAGTATAAGGAGGGGTTTTGGGGGCTGTGGGGGGAGGAACAGGAAGTTGACTTGGTCCATCCAGGCACCTGAGTCAACAGCAGTGCTTGTAAACAAAGTCCCCCGTCAGCCAAGACACAAGAAACAATGTCCTACAGTGAAAGACGGAGCTGAAAAGTTCAACAAGAATGTGAGGGACAAACAGCAGTGCACTGTCATTGCCGTTCACTGCTTACTGAGACAATAGCAGGTAGATAGTAAGAGCTTCCACAACCTGCTTACTGTGTATACTCCAGCTCACAAAGGACAACAAAACAGCATGTTACTCATAAGAAGAAACACCCAATCTAACTTTTAATGTTTTTTTGTCAGAGGTGTGACATTTTGTGCCAGTAAATTCACACCCAGGGTTACACAATCAGTTTACCCAATTTCCCAGCACCTACAAATTTCCAGAGACAACTAATAATGACAATACAATTTATGATTAATGGTGTATAAATGTATGAACCATAACTAAAGTAAAATGTCAAGACAACAAGTCAGTTAGCCCAAAAACAAACTTTCCTTTATCTGTCATAATCTAGAAGTTATCATTTAGTAAACATCCGAATCCTTGTTTAGTAAATGTAAACTAGCCTGACAATTGATAAGCATGTCATGGTGAAACACTAAGACATGGAAGTCAACATGTCAGGAATGTAGTTTCTCTTCAGTGGAGAAGGATGGATCTAGGTCAATGGGTCCAATCTCGTCCACAGACTCGGCCTAGGCTTGTTATTTGGGCTCTGAGTGAAAATGGTGACTAGAGTTCCCTCTTTTGGTGCATTAGTGACCTGTATAAGCTCCACACGACTCCCTGACATCTAAGTGCAGGCCTGAGGGGAAAGGACAAAGGCAATCTGACCGCACAAACACACATTCACGTGCCTAAGAGCTAATGCACCACAGGCCAAAAAGAAACCTTATGAGAGACTCACAATGGGGGTCTTACCCCAAAGAAACTCAATCCATAACTGAACCAATTCATACAGTGTTGTCATAAATGATAGGCCTGTATATTTAGAACATGCACACGCCACAAAAGCACCAGAGCCTTTGAGACAGCCTTGTACGATCTGACTGCGTTACTTCCAGGTCAGAAAGTAGGAACATAGCATAAAGTGTGACTACAGTTTGTGATGAGTCGGTCAGGTCTTTATGTTAAGGGCATGTAGGTTAAGAGAAAAGATAAGGAGAAGCTAAAGAGGATGGACAAAAACATTGAAGCACAAATTGGGTTGTAAAGATTTCAGAGAGAGATAAAGAAGAAAGCCAAATCTCCCCGGTGCAAACAAGGCATAAACACAATCTTTAAAGGAAGCCTTTGCACTCCTGTAGTAATTCCTCTCTAAAGTCCGTACTCAGCACTTCACACAGCAATGTACTTCCACATTCTCACTCTGAAGTCTTTTTTTTGTCCAGGTGTCTACTCTCTTTTTAACCTCCATCTTAAAACATGCTTATGTCACATCCATAGAATGTGCTCACATCAAAGGCATATTATTATACATATTATTGCAATAGATTTATTGCAAAATTGATACTATGATTGTTTTTATCACTGTGATGATTCCATTGCACTGTACTGTGCACATCACTAGAAGTAATTACATCAGTTTTATTAATTGTAAAATGTATAAAAAGGTCCAATAAATCTATACACTAGACACAGGACCACTTGGCCTTGCCTAGTCTCAACAGCTTGGATATATCTCTGTTTTTTTCCTCTTTGTGTCTTATTTAGATTAATCCTAATATAAACGGGGGAATACGATAGGTGCCTACACATGCATGACTCATGGATGTAGTATGTTATTATAATCCTAGTAGTTATTTGTTTTTGCAAATGAACTATTCAAATGTAACCTGAACTACTTTATGTAGATTCATGCATATTCAGTCATGCATTTACACCTCATCAGTTGAAGCAGCCGCTGTGTGGGCCGGGACGCAACACTGATCAGAGATAATGGGCAGACATGACAGGGATGGCAATGCTGTCACAACCATAAAGGAAGGAAAGAGGAATGACAGAGTAAAAGAGCGACAAGACGAGACAAAGAACAGGGAGGGAGTGAAGGAAGGAAGGGAAATACTCCCAGTTCATCAGCAAACACAGAATAGACAAAAGGGAGGAAACGAATGAGGGCACATGCTCTCATCAGCTCGAAGACACCCCTCCCCCCTTCAGCACCCAAATTAGAGACATCCCCTTCTCCTTCATCGTACACATCTTCATCTCCTTTTTCCCATCAGGGGGTTGAAATCACGCCTGACAGAAGAATAGTATTCACCTGATCCTGCACACTCCCATTGAACACACAGTCCTGCTCAACCAGACAAGTGACATTACAAATCAATGCAAACGTCTCACTGTGACATAATGTTCGCACGCTCTAACTCATTCAACTGCTTCTGTGTTGCATAAATTGTAAGGTTTTTAAAGGCCAGTGTGACTTCTGGTACAAAAACACAACATTACTTCATTTAAAAAGGTAGAAATCCTAAAAATGTACAAAAGTAAATAAAATATTGGTTAGTAAAGATTATGAAAGTGGTCCCATCTTTACATGGTTCTATTTTAAATTACTCAGTGAGACTTGCTTTAATAAAGACAAAGCATGTGCTAGATTTGTAAGCATTTTGTAAGCATACTAAATTAAAACAATAAGAAGTTATGACGTTACACAGTCACAAAATAGTTTTACAGGGATTCCTTTACTATTACATTCTCCACAGCACTTCATTTAGACACACCCAAATGAAACCATCAGAAACATTTGAAACTTCACTTAAACCTGACTGACAAACTGACAGTCATCTACTGAGAGAGCAGCCCCGCAGTGAAACACAAACATTTAAACAGCTTGACTGCATGTGAGGGGCACTGGGGGATGGATAAGACTCATATTTGCTTAACAGCTGAAATAAGTAAACCTCTGAGGAAAACTGGAGCACTAGAAAAGCTTGAAAGACAACAGAGGAGGAGAGAGATGATCCTTTTCGTGTTAATTGCATCATCCGTTTATCATGGCTGCCACATGCTCATCAAACTATTTACTGATCTATGATCTGGGGAAAGGGCACTCAGTGCTTTGCCACAAGGTCATTAGAGCTTTTTATCATTGTCTCTTGAAGAAGCAAGAGGATGTGCAGTAAGTTTGAGTTGATGAATAATAATTATGATGATAATGCTAATTATATGGACTTATTTTATTAATCAGTGCTTGGTTTGATTCATGAGTTAAAAAAAATAACAAATCAAGTTCATCTCCCAGCTTTTATTTAAAAAAAAAGCATATTTATAGGACAATCTATGAAAGTAGTGAACAAAAGTTAAATAACTGTATACTGATTATAATCAAGCAATGGTGATATTAGGCCTTTGCAAAATATATTAATGAGGAGAACACATGCCCCTCAGAGTACATTATGGTTACAGTTCTGAACCACAGAATATGCATTTGTAATAAAAGTGTAGTTGTTTAGAGGCGAAGGTTTCAGGGGGAATAGTCCCATAGTTATTCTATAGGTAAGCTGACTTAGCACTGAAGCAGTGTGTATCAATCTGGGTCAGTATGTGCAAACAGAAAAACAATACAAACACAGCCATAGGGCTCACTTAGCGTATACCCCACCCCCCTCTACGCTCATGATATTAGCTTACTCCATCCACACACAGCACATGGTTGCGTACATCGAGACACACATGAACACACCTGGTTCTACAGTGTGTATGAGATAATGGCTTTCCTCCCTTTTTAGAGCCCTAGGCTTTTGTAAAAAAGAAAAAAGCTTTTACTAACACACAGACACAGGGAAACAGGCAATTTTTATCTGCCACTATAAATCCTTTTACGGATCACTTCCTCAAAAGCTTTTGCCAATATCCAACTTCCTTACCAAGTGAAGCAGTCAGTCGTAACAAAAAAGATAAGGTAAAGGAAGGACAATGGCAAATAGTGGACTACTTGATAATATTACTTATTTCTCATAAACACATGGTATCAGCAGAAAATAAACATATATAAAGGGTTACTGATACCTGTGCCTGTATGTAAATGTTGTTTGAAACTACTTTGTCACTACTGAGCTTTGAACTGTTTTCCTCCCGTTAACATTAAACCCAAAAGTCAGAGCAGAGAAAAGACAGAGGAGACTATGCGCCCCTTGACCTCTTGTAATCCTTAGCCTGTCTGGATGCCAAAAGATGACCCCGAGCACAGCTGAGAGCAAACATGCCGACACACACACTTGAGTGACAGATGCTACAGGAAGAAAAAACAAACCAGACTGCCAATTTGCTTTTGTACATCATTTTGTTTCCCTTTGCAACATTCACAAAGTATTCATTTTAAAACGTCTCCTTTCCTTTTCTAAATAGTATGTGTTTTTCTATAATGCTTTAGACTAGACCTTCATTGTCATCCTATTTTGCTTCAGCTTGACTTTAAACGGGATAACATCACTTTATCTTGAGAAAATATCCCTCATGTGTTCCTTTAATGTAAATCCTACAGTAAAATATGCACACTGTTGTGGCATGCAAAGCTATGTGTGACCTTTGAGCTTAGGTAAATGCCAGGTGCCGCAGGTCCAGAGGGCTGTTAAGGCATTTTGTTATCACTCAAGTAAAAAGCCAAGCACTGGCCCAGGGAGAGCATTAATGATTTATAAAGGCTTTCTTCAATGTGCCTTTTAAAACGAACAGTGTATGTTTAAGAAGTCACTGAACAAATGCATAGCTTCTGTACCAGCAATAAAAAGAGTTCACACTTATAGATGGGAAATTGCATCATTGTGTGTTTCCTTTTAACAGGTATAGTGCCAATAAAGCATGTTAGTCAGACATACAATCTACAATAAGAAGTAAACCTCCCCCATTGATCTGAGAGGCGAGGACACAAAGTATCATGCATTGAACAGTCTCTAAAGTAAGTCTGTGATACTGGGCTGTAAATAAAAATTATCTTTACTTATCAACTATTTCTGATGGAATAAAATCCACATCTATATCCCCCAAAATTTAAACACTGTCTTCTTTCAATCCCTGCAACTCTTTACTACTTTCTATGTAATCCGTTGGTAATTAATACACACTAGCTCTAAACACCCGGAAAACCAGAACCTCAGTTTACCTGTTCTTGTTCGGTGGCTGTTCCTGGTGTAACGGTTAGATCCGTGTGATGATTAACAAACATTTAGCATGCGTCCACTCTAAAACCAAACAGGGGAATCCTCAGTGAGACGTACCCCAGACTCCGGCGCGGTCTTCCACTCTACACACACACACACACACACACACACACACACACACACACACACACACACAGACTACTACAGCACATAGTGACACATGCTGCCTCCTGCATGCCTCAACCAGACTGAAGCCTGTGACGAGGGTGTGTGTGCTGCCTGAGTTAGAGCCCGCCCATTCTCCCTCCTCCTCCTCCTCCTCCTTCCATTTCTCAGTCCTTCTTTCTTCAATTTCACCTCCCCCGGCTTGCCAATTGACTGCCAGCATGTGTGCTACTGGGTCTCTGGCTTGTGGCTCTAAGCCTTCAGATGTCCCAGTACTCTTGTCCCAGTCCTCTTTTTAATTTAAGTCTGGTAGAAAAAGCATAAACAGACAAGTGTGTATAAGCAAAGATGCTATGACCTGTACATACTTGAATGAGTAGAAATTATATATAAAGAAGGAAAACATATGGGCTGATAAATGTTGTATTATTGATTTAACTCCAAGTATAAACTGCAGCTCTGCATGCCAAGGTCAGATTTTGGTGCACAGATATATACCTATCCCACAATACCCCTGTTAAGAACCAGTCCATTACTCCTATAGGGTTAAATTTGAGTATGAGGTAATATTTAGCAGCTTTGTTGAAATAGAAAGGCAGTTTTTTTTGAAGAAGAAGAAGAAGAATTGGACAGCATGTAGCAAGTCAGTGAAATTCAAAATTCTGCCTACTTGAAAATGAAAACGTATCCATCCTTTCTTGTTCTTTTTGTGTGGGTTTCTAACAAAATTACTTTTTTTAGAAGTACCTATTTCTACCTTTATCTCGCACTGATGATCACTCCTCTGTTGAAAGTCACTAGTTGAATCACCACCTGTGAGCTTGAAACCTCGCCGAGGCATTTTAGCCCTCACATTTTAGAAGGCAGCAGCTTGGGTTCAGGTGGAACAACTACAAAAGGATTCAAGCAGTGACCTAATTTAAACAAAAAAAAAAAAACATTTCAGTTACTTGCTTTCATTTCTGTTCATAGATAACCATGCATGCCATTGTCTATCAGGTAAACAAAAGTTATAGGAATAACACCTTTGTCCGTTTTCAGCATTTTCTATCATTTCCATCATTGTGTGAGGAGGACCAATAGAAAAATAAATAAACAAAAAATAAATAAAATTAACAGTGAAAGAATCATTCCTATTTCACTGACACAGTTACCCTCAGCTGGAAAGAAATCTCTGAAAACATTCCTGACATATCACAAGACATTACATTAGTGATGCACTTTAGGGCACTCAAAAATGGAGCAGAAATAGGCCAAGACACTGGACCCTAGCATAGTTGTATCTGTACAAAATGTGCTAAAATTATTTGTGAATATTTTGCCCCTGTTGGAACAACACAGTGTGTAGAGGGATCTGCGCCCTCTACTGACTAAAGTGTTCGCAGTTGCGTCTTTATCTCAACAAAGACTGATTCTGCATCCATGGACAGCCCTGTGAAGAAAAACAAGAGCAAGGATCTGTGAATCATTTACCAAAATATTGCGGCTTACGGACAAAGGAATCCATGAACAAAATGAGGGCAATTACATAACAGGCAGATGATACCTATTGTTTCTGCCCTCAGTAGAGCTAGTGAAACATCCAGTGTTTGAGAATATTTGACATTTATGGCGGTAAACATGTCAGGACAAAGGCCAGGGAAAGTAACAGATCTACCCAACAAAGGACCTGACATCGTCGCCATATGGAACAGAAGACAGACAGGAGACGGTCCAAAGCACAAAGCCACAAACCTCACGCTCACTGATGCACGGACAACACACAGAGTCTCGGCTTTTCCCCCCAGGCACATGTGACATTTCAGCACCTCGCTCAGACAATGCCACTGCAGTGCCTCTTGCATCATGAGTCCGTCTGACTGTCTTCCACAACCTCATCAGACGACAATCTCCTTCCTCTCCATTCTGTCTCTTTCAGTGTTATCTAACAGTGGCTGGAAAAGGTCATGTCCTTCTGGGAGGGCTGAAACAGGAAATAACCAATCCAGGAGGAAGCCAGACTTCCCACACTGACACCAAAACATTAGGTTATTAGGTTGTAATAAGATTATCCAGAGAAAGTGTTGAGGAAGTGGTTAGTGGTGTAACAACATTTCAGGGCCACCACTGGCAGTAAAGACAGAGGAGGTAAGAATAACAGCAGCAGGTGGAGGACGTTATGTAAGATGAGAATAAAAAAAATCAGGATGTCTGGAGTTTCTTTTTTGCTTGCACCATCTGCACTCTGGCATTTTGTAAGGTGACTACTCTTATTGTTTATTGTTGACAGGGAGATGTAAATGAATAGCAAAGTGCCATTCACTTGTTTTTCTGGGGAATAAACGCAGCTCTGCTTTCATGCTGTGTAGAGGTTTTGTTCATCTGATCTGCTGTACACCTGAGCTGCTCTTTGACAGACTCGTCCTTTAAGTACATTACAGATGGTATCACGGGCAGGCGCTGAGGGCGGTGACATCTGTAAACAACTGAAAGATGCCACATATTCCATTTCTCATATCACTGATAAAATGTCATATTGAAATTTCTGAATGTACTGTATTGAAAAAGGCAGACAATAAAGATATGCAGTCTAAATCCTGGTTGTCCCCCACACGCCCACCTTGCCAGATTTGATCAAATCATTATCACCAGCCATGCGAAGTAGAGCTAATGAATAATGTAGACTGCTGGGATAGTATCCCTTCTGGCCGGCTACCTTTCTTTCAGAGTCACATTAGAAAGAGGTTGTGAGTTTTACTGCTTAGAGTCATATCAGCAAATCCCTGTCTGGCACTATTACATTTCCCATTAACACTGGGCACAATACTATATACAGCTACATACACACTGGTGCGTGCACAAAAAAGCATGTGTGGGACGCACACAGCTCATAGTCATAATCCAGGTTGGAAAATAAATGGCACCAGCACTCATTAATTTGACTTGAGATGTGAATGACAGTCCGTCAGACAGCAGGCAGGGATCAGGTGTTCAGCTGCATCCCTTTATGATACTACACAGCTTAACAATGACCTGCATCAGGTGAAATACGATGATGGACAGCGTACGATTGACATGATAGGTGGGAACTGGGAGGTGGCTTTTTCAGTTATTTGAGTCAGATATAAACAAATGAGCATAAGGCTCTGCACAACTGCCAAGTTACCCAGTTTCTACTGACCTTGAAAACAGTGAAATGTGATATATGAAAGGGTGAGTCCTTATAATTAAGCAGTCAATCATAGTTTCTCGTAGATTGTATGTTAGTAAGTGGATGGTGTCTTAATTTACCTCTAAAACTGAAAACAAACAATGCTTACAAAGTAACACAAAGCTATGTTAGAAAGTCTTTATGTATGATTTCTTTAGATTGATTTCTTAAGAAAAAACTCCAGTCTGTGTTTTACAATAATTCAGTAGCATCAGTGTAACTTTTATTTGAATACTGTTGCACCAGTAGATTAGTAGATTGCAAGGTCATGCAGCAGCCAACTGGTAGCCAACAGCAATGCATCTAATAAATATTCATATATTCATAAAGTAGAGTTGAGGTAATCTTTTTTTTTTTTTTTAAAAAACACATACACTTACCTATTATCACTACACAGTGTTTTCTTCAAGCTTAATTCACACAGGTTTATGGGTGCCTACGCACATATTAATGAGTCCATTATCAAACAGATACACATACAGACAAATTAGAAGGGGAGCTCACTGACTTACTGTGCATGGTAATGCAGTTATTGGATAGTAATGAAAAAGAAAAATTATGCTTAAGAACCATCACTAGTGTGAGCAAAGACAATTTATGTGTCAGGGCATTGTGCTAAAGCTTTTATCAGCCAAAAGCATAGGATTTAGACATTTCCAAACTATTTGGAATTCACTTTGTAATCCTCTGAAATGCCTCTAGTGTGGGGTGATAAAGAATGAATGTAGGAATTGTAGCCATAAGTCAACAAAAACCAAATACTAAGCCACAGAAAGGGGGAAAAAAACTATTCAAACAGTAGCCAGACCTACAGCAGTGCATGGAAGAAAGATTTAACAGAGAGAAAAAGAGGATATGGGGTGACAAAGACTCATCACTTGGCAGGACTATCAGGCAGACAAAACCAGCATCACAGTCAATCAGATATAAAAGCTAGAAAGGCTTATCTCTCCTCAATATGTGTAGTACTTCCTATATGGCATTTAACTGCAGCAATGTTTTTGAGCTGCATGTGGTAATGTTCAGATATGCCTATATGAAATATATAAATGTATCTGTAATTTTGCTTACACAGAAAATGTCTCCAATTTATTGTGAAATAATAAGTTGTGGAAGTGTGTGTAAAAGACATATATGAGACAGAAATGGTGAGCGAGCGACAAGGCTGAAGCGAGGCTTAGATGACATACCAAAGACCTACTGACCTTGTCACAAACTCTGGTGTAGACTGCTCAGCTCATTTCATCAGTCACACAACATAGAAACACACCAACACACAATACTGTTATCCAATGTAACTGCTCATCTGAGATTCTTGAACAAGGATGTGAACAGAGTATGACCAAGTATCAAGGAAAACTCCTGCCATTAAGCACTGATACTATCGCCTGTACAAATGACAAACCTGGATCCACAATAGAGTAGTTTGCAGCAACATTGTGTACTAGCATACTAAGGCGTACTCTTTGAAGTGACGGTTTTTGGGTCTGACGGGAGAGTTGACGGCAAATTGGGCTTGTCTTATTACATCTTCCCCTCAATTTAAACTTGGGTCATCTGGACACCAAGTCTCAAAGCTGAGTTCCACAAAAATATGCACAACACAGCACTTTTCAATTGAGTTTGTCAGACAGAGCAGGAACATCCCAAACGGCTGGTAGAGCCACTAAGTTTTAGCTACTTCAGCTGAAAGTTGACAGTGAAAGAGGGAGGGAGGAAAAAAAGAAAACTGGAGACAAGGTTATGAGGTTGAGTGTGGGAAATGGAGGGAGGAGGGAAGACAAGGATTAGAGCATCACAAGGTACCTCTAAAAGATGACGGGCTTCTCCCACAGGACTGCGTGGAGGAGTAATCCCACCAAATGGAAGAGTTAATAAACAGTTGCCACCCACTGAGAGAGATACAGAGATGAGACACACACATAAGCCACACTCAAGTGCTGACATGCAAACACATAGGTACATGTTTTTCTCAACAAACATGAGGCTCTCTAAAACTGCAAGCGGAAGATATTGTTCTGTTCAGCCAAATACAATCCTGACCTGACCACATGAGTTTTCTCTGTACATCAGCAAAACACTGCTTGTTCTGTTCTTCTATTTAAAAACAGGGCAGCGTTTTGTTTTTTTTTCTTGCAGGAGATTCAGACTAATGTGACCCTGTTAACATGTCAGGGCTTCGTTGGAGGTATTTCTGTTGTGAACACACACCCACACATGACAAGACATAAAGACATCGGTGAAAGATTTCAGCGAAGAATTGAAACAGTTAATCTGTGTGTATATAATATTCTCAGTTTTAACAACCACATATTTTCCAAACCACTTTAAAGCAACATCATGTGAGACGTGTGGTTGACCAAAAGAACATTTCGACCTTGTGTCAAGCTACAGTGTAGATGATATTGTGGGTTGAGTGTAAAATTTTGCTTTGGGTAAATCAACAGATTTAAAAATAAGTCTATATTAGAAGAGTAATTTAATCACAAAGGCTTTAAGGTGAGAGACACAGACTACAGGTGAGAATATTATAAAGACCATTGTTGCAACTGGTACATGTTTTTCAAACCACTTTAAAGCAGCCTCGGACAAGTGCAAAGTGTGACGGCCCTAATTTACATTTCATATGGCCTTGGACTCAAATATTCAGTCTCTTACAATTCAATGTAAAGAAAAACAAAGAAAATCTAAAGGATTAAATCTGATTAATAATGATTAATAACCCTGACATATATAGTAGTTGTAGCCTTCTTTCTAATAATGTTAGCATTTACAAATCCATAATTATTGTTTTAGTGAAAGTAGAAGAGGGTACTGGTCATATGTTTTCATTATGTAACATATAAATACAACATAAAGTATATTTGAAGTACATTTGTCTTGAGGCAATATGACCAGACTGTGAGGTGAAACAGATGAATTGTTTTCTTGTTGCTTCTTTGATCAATTGAGCAAAGATCTTAAACTCAAATGAAGCATGAAAGTGGCTTCTTGGTCACAGTTAATGAGCAATCATTGATCCTGCTAAACAGCATCAGCAGCAGGTTTTAAACTTAATAAAAGATGCATACAAGCACAAGTTATTTCTAATATCAGGTTAGTCTGCTGATTAACTATTTATTTAAAGTAGAAACTGGTAAAATATGTGATAGAAAGGATTTCCACAGACAAAAATATATATTTTATCATCACTAACCTTCTCTGAGTAATTGCAGGTCTCTCTTCCTCAGGCCACTCCAGTTAAATTGTAACAAGTTAATTGGTGTCCAGGACTTACAACACTTTGGGCCATACCAAGTAATTAATAAGATTACTTTACACAGGGCACACAGTTTTATAAAGAATACTGAAGCAAATCATTCTTCCAGCCAACCTCAGTTGTATCGATGGCCCAGTGTGAATCTTCATAACTGTAACAGTCTGCTAGTCCACTACTGTCTGTTCTATACAATGAGCTTAAATGTTACCCATTTGTGTTTGTGGTGCCAGCTTCTCTTTTTTATTTTATATTCAATTTCTCATTTCTTTCACAAGGAAATAAAAAAATAAATAAAATAAACTGCTGGATAACAAGTATTTGCATTCTGTAAGGAAAAACAGGTTTCATGAGTCATTTAATCTTAAAGATTATAGTATGGTGAGGGTCACACACTGCCTCTATTATTGAATATGGCATGAAATATAAAGATATGTGAATACCATATAGTCCGTAAAATCTCCTCAAGATTGCCTATGCATAAATAATTCTTTCATACAGAGGAGAGGCAATAGCTCTGTGTCATTCTCTTCGCTCTCTTCATGTTGCACCCTTCCCCCAGTCTTCACTTTAGTCTTCACAGGATCAGAGTTCACAGTGATCTTCACTGCATGGGGAACCGCAGAGCACTTAACACCTGAACAACACTTCTCACACACATAGAACATTTTTTAAATGGAAACTTAAGCATGGACACTTACAAGTGCACGTTACACAAAACAAATATTAAATCTGCATAGGGTACTGGCTTGATAGACTTATAGTCCATTTATTTAGGGAGAAAAAAGTGAAAGAATGGTTTAAGTTCAGTGCCTAAACCCCAGAACAGAATGTACCACAGCTCTGGGCTCTCACACATCCTCTGCTACCCGCTATAACAACATCAACATAGGCTGACAAGCTCAGCAAACTGGTTTCCAACCTTTTTCTTGTTCACTATACTTCCTCCTTCTGAACGCTAAATATTCATGGCTGCCAACATTTGAATTGGAAATTAATTTACATAACAAAATCCAGAGACTGTCTACGGGGAAAATCTGCATCAATGCAGTTGGGTAAAGTGGGGGTCGAGGAGGTAAGCACAAATCAGCAACACCCAATGCATATGTATACATGAGTATGAGGAAGTTTCACAATGTATATTAGTGGTGTTACACTATTTGTAGAATGAACACGTTTTATTAGAGCTTTATGTTATATGCAACCGATATGTTATAATACTTGTAATATAAGTAACAATGCACTATTTTAATTGGACTAGAAATATTGTCAATGCATTAGCAGCATACTAGCATGTTACCAAGCTGTGCAAAACACAAAAATAAATTGATATAAATATCAGCCATGCTCAAATATAGGAATCAATAAATTTCCCAATCAAATATATAAATGTTAGTATCATAAAAGGAACATGGTTTGTTCCTAGACAACCAGTCAACACTGCCTTTAAAGTCTAAGCCACTTATCGAGTAAAAATGAGTCATGGTTGAAAAGGTTGTGCAGGTCATTGAGTTCAAAGGTCAGACCCCAAACTGCTGTTTGACCATGGATGAGAGAAGGTTTTGAATGTGTTAAATGTCTGTGGCTCACTGGGGCTGTCTCTAAACAACTTGCACACACTGAAACCTACCAAACTGAGGAAAAGAGTGACCCTTTTCTTTACTTCACTATCCACTATTACACTGGGCGACAGTGTTTGAGATCCAAATTTTAAGATAAAAGAACGAGAATATGAGTTCAGGGGCAAAAAAAGAGAGATGAGTTTAACATTAAAGCAGAGTTTTAAAATTCACCCAGTATTATCACATGACAGACAGGGTCAGAGGTGAGGTTACAGAGACCTTGTAATTAGGCAACCAACCATGTCTCATATGATGGGCACTATTTATGGCATCTCACCCCTGACCTATGTCTCCTAGTCTCTAAAATAGTCACTTCATACAATGTCACTGTAAGACCTGAAAAAAAAAAAAAAAAAAAAAAAAAAGTGTTTTGGGAACTAAATACTATGGGCTCTGGTTTTGCTGCAGAATACTACAATCACGTAGGTATGTTTTTTCCTAATACTTAAATGTTAGCAAATTACTAGCAAACCTCAAAGCCAGACAAATTGTCATTCAGTCATTTGTTTTCAACCCTATTTGTTAAGAAAACAAATTACACATTACCAGTTCAACTTGAAAATGTGCAGAGTAGAACATAAAAAGCTGTTAAAGTCCGTCTTTATGATTTATTTTGAATAGATCACAGCTGGAGCCCTGTGGAAAACTAGAGAGCTAGCGACAGAAATGAAACCACACAGGTTCTTGTAAGCAGAGACTCAGAGTGTAGAGTCAGAAAATGAAAAACTAAGCTCAATGTAAGCATGCTAACATACCAGTAAAGTGCAATTTTCCACACTTGTGTAATATGGAGGAAAAGAACATCCACCGCTGGGTCAACTTCCCCTGAACTTGAGAATAACACAACCAAGTGTAAACAGTGCATTGATAGCCTTATTTTCATTTTTATATAAACATACTGTACAACATACTCTCACAAAACAACTAAAAGCACCAAGGCCTTCGCTTAGGCCAGTGAATGTTTAAACTTAGACAAGACCTGAAGAACTACCTTTTACCAGAGGATAGGTAAACACTCAGTGACAGTTATCAGCCAAATAAAACATTTTGTATTTGCCGTTTGGCTTCAAGTCAATGAAAATACAGTGAATGCTGATGAAAGATTAAGATTTTAGTAAAAAAAAAAAAAAAAAAGTTTGAAAGCTTGTTGGTACAGTAGTAACAGACTTATTTCACTGCATAGGCTTTTTGACATATAATGTACATAAAGGTATAAAGTATTTAGCAAAGACCAAAAAATAGACATTTAAGAATTTCCATTTTTTTATTAAATAGCTGAAAACATTCTACTATACGCAATAAACTAGTTATCAAAAAGTATCCTAGTATCAATCAAAAAGTATCAATATTTACAAAATACTTAACTGCACCTTTAATTGTGAACCTTTTTATACCAGCTTTTACAGTCTTGATGCTGTGCTGGCTGCATCTGTTCATACTAAAACAGCCGTTTTGTTTTTTTTTTTTTTTTACAGGCACTTTAATACAGTCCTACAACTACATACTGGCTGTACATTCAATATACGTGTATGCATAACCATTTGTAAAGTAAGAAAAAATTAAACATGCCAACAGATTTTCACATCGGTCTGAATATTCCTGAGCTACAGAGCCTATGGTTGAACTGAAACTACAAACACTGCAGGTTCCCAGGGATTGCTTTAAAGTGGTATTAACGCCACTCTGATTTCTCATTTTTCACAAGTCACATACTGCACAGGAGCATGTGCCACCTTTGCTGTGTGAAAAGAAAATGCTTTTAGAGCATGTTATTTCAGCCAGTCATGGAGCAGCTCGTGCATCGGGTTGTGTAGGTGCCCGTGTAGGTGCCCGTGTGTCTGTTACAGCTGTTCAATTTAATAGCATGCATTAAATAGTAGGCACTTTCAAGTTCAAGCTCAAAATTGTAAAACCAAAACAGACTTTATATTTCAGTAAGCTGCTCGTAATTAAGAATTTTTAGATGTCCAAGAAACGTAACGTTTTTTTTAAAGTGTGATAATTAAAGATTTGACGCATTTGCATTTACAAAAAAAAAAAAAAAAAAAAAAAAAAAGACCAGTAACAACTTGTACGCATTAGAAACCTCAGCGATAACTTTAAGAAGATGAAGCAAGTGATGTATTTTACAACTTACCTTTACACTTTACTTAAGCTGGTTGTCACTGCCCTCTGGAGGTTAACACTATTAACTAATGATAGCCTGAAAGCGGGTTGCAGTTTTGGGCTACTCAAACCAGCGAAGTTCTTCTAGTCTGAATTCTATTACCGGTCTGTTTTCAAGTTTGGGTCTCATCAACTTTACTTCAGCGACCTATTGTTTTCATTTTTCACCAAAAAAAAAAAAATAGTGTTAACCTGTTCAACTGCTCAAATGAACATGGTAGACTTCATCTAATTAGCTTTCCAATGATAACGCACTTAGACATTATACCAATACTGTATTGTGGTAAAGAACTAGACTCGTTAATAATTACAATAACGCCTCAATACAATGCATTTAGGCTATATTTAAAAAAGGAGTAATACCTCGTGCACGTGTTTGACTTGAAGTGTCTAGGTGGCTCTCACCGTTGTAGCCACGGTGACACTGCCCTCTAGTGGGGGATACAGTTAAATACAAAAGGGTCCCGCTGAAGTTAGGACGTCTCAGAAAGTCTGTTTTTTCACATCCCATTTGAGGGCCAATCAAACGTGAGGTTGGAGCATTATGAGGTAAATTGCCCATCCTATACAACTGAATGAGTATGGGTCACTTTCTGACAAACAAGCGATTAAACACCCTTTCAAACAAATATAGCCTACTAAAAACAGTAAAGTGAAACCCACAGATATGAGGAAGTGTTACAAAATGTTAAAACAAGCTAAAGAAAACGTGGTTTGCAGTTAGTCACTTTCCACTTAGGCAACTTTCCCAGAAAATTTGTAAAACTAGAACTCAAAATTAAACAAGTCTTCAGATCAAGGAAAAAACATTAATTTATTTAATGCGGATTGTAAAACTTTGTGTTCCATTTGTGCGTCTCAATTTCTTTGAAGCTTTTTTGAAGGTTAGAATGTATAAAGCAGTATACACAACTGTATGAATAAACGGACACGGCTTTTTTTTTTTTTTTTGACTATGTAATAAAAGTCACAAGAGTATTAACAAGAACACTTAAGGTGCTGGCTGTGTTAAGGTGCCAATGACACCACAGGCCAGACGACTACCAGCGTTGCCCGTCTTCAGACTTTCCTCATTGCCTCCTTTTCCAAGATCATCGGGCTTTTCATGTATCTAAGCAAAAAATAAAAATAAAATAAAAAAAGATTTAGAGGAAACATGGAGGAGCTCATATTTATTATGATCCACCCTTGAGACAAAAAGACCTATTGCATTCCATCTGCACCTACAACTAAACAAAACTGTTTGTGGTTTATTAAGCTTTAAAAGCAAAGAAAGCTCTAACAAACCTTTGTTACAAAGCATGTTTACACAGAAGATAAAAGGGACTTACCACCATAGTTCTGCCAATGATGGATTCGGGGCCATTGAGCGTAATCACATTATCAGTAATGTCAATCTTGGCACTGTTATCTGCCCCTGCAGTCACATTGCCTAGGTCTCCTACATGCCTGTAAAAATATTTACATAACCCACATTTAACTATAACTTGTTTGTATTTGTTTTATACCTGATTCTATATTAATTTGATGTGCCAAATACAATATGCAAAGACTTATGGCTGCCAAATTAACAAATCTCCTTCCTTCTACAAAAATCCAACAAACATGAAATTCTGTCTAATTTGTGGGCCAATTGTCCCAATCATGTCAAAATTCTACAAAAAACAGCTAGAAATAGCCTTACAAACGTTTCTTTAATTTATTTTCTTACCTTTCCTTATCACTGGGACCAGCATGGTTCTTATTGTGAGGGTTATAATGAGGACCAGCACTGATGCATCCTGGGATAGAAAACATCTTAAAGTAAATTGAAAATAAAATTCCATGTTTGGTATTTTTTTGTTTTGCTGAGTCTCTCTGTATTCCAAATATTGAATATGGTCAAATGCTCACCATTTGTGTTGTCTCCAAAAGCATGGACATGGAAACCATGCTCACCAGGTGTAAGGCCTTCGATTGTTCCAGTAATTTTTACAGGAGCTGAGTCATTCTACCATAAACAGATCAGACAATTTAACAGGAGCAAGACACAAACGCACTGCCAGAGCCATGTGCCGGCAAGAACAACACCCTAATCACAAATAACTAGAAGGACAACTTAAGGAAACTGCGTTCAGAATGCGTCAATAAAATGAAGTCAAATAATGTTGTCCAATTCATATTTTCCAATAGCCTAGATCATAGGATGGTGTGGAAAAAAAAAAAAGCTTTATATTTTTTTGGATAATAATTATATAATATAAATAAATGGCTCTGTAATTAATTAATGTACT
The DNA here is from genome assembly GCA_024349245.1 of Neodontobutis hainanensis. NCBI lineage: Eukaryota > Metazoa > Chordata > Actinopteri > Gobiiformes > Odontobutidae > Neodontobutis > Neodontobutis hainanensis. Next base: position 535,341 of record JALDNG010000008.1, on the reverse strand, counting down.
TATTTAATAGTTACTTATTTAAACTCTTAATTGCCAGAGATCTACTGTACAGTGTATATGGATACTAGATGAAAGGAAAAAATAAAAAAATAAAAAATAAACCAGACAATTTATCCAAAATGACCTGCTAAGAGGGAAAAAAATAAAAAAATAAACATGCTGGTGCACAGTGACTCAGCAAATATAATGACATGGATAATCCCTTATTCACAAGGCTTGCATTGCGTGCATAAACTCAAGTATAATTTCAGGTGTAGCTTGACCAGGAGAGGGTCAAAAACATGGCTAAACTACATTGATAGTAACTTAGACCAAAATCCGGTTTAAGTTGAAAGGGCAGCTTAATAGCAAACACCAAACGGTGAAATGTAACGCTTCAAGATATCGATCATTAACGAATCATGTCCAAAGGTCATGAATTTAATGACAGACAACAATTTTCAATGTCATTTAAATTATGCTCTTCTGTATTGCACGTCAACTTAAAAAAGGAACTCACTTGTAAAAACGCAACTGTTAGCTAATCATTTAGTTAGCCTGCAGCGTTTTATAACCTGAAAAATACCGAAATGTTTGCGAACGTGCGCACTCTAAAATTACTTTTATGCTTAAATAACGTTAAATATAAACCACGCTGAATGCATGCCTGTTAAAAACTTCACTTCTGTTGGAGGGGTTAGCTTAGCTTTCATGCTATATTAAATACATATCCAATATGCGTGCATATTAAATACGCATTTTCTTTATCCGTACAAATATGATTTGTCTCACCTCCTGTGTGAAATGAACAGTCCCACTGGTTTTTCCTTCTCCTTTCAACACACAAACTGCTTTGTACGCCATCTTTGCAGCTTAATATTACACAAGACGTCAAGTCTGTTGGAACGTGCTGGAGACAACCAAGTTATCAACGAGCTGGGAGGCGGGAGTGTAGCACAAACAGCCAATCTGTGTCCAGGACCGTTACATTGGCGGCTTTTGATTGGTTACCCAACTGTGACGAAGGACGCTGTTGGGGCCGTTGGAGCAGGTGAACTTTTCAACTCCACTAACATGATCAGTTTGTTTTATTTAGGAAATTAAGGCTATTTTCACTTCTACATGTGTCATTTAAATGCAAAGGGTGCACAATAACATAGAGAAGTGTAGGTTGAAGCCTTGATTATTTTGTACTAATACAGGATTGTTACTTGTCTGTGCAACATAACACCAACAAAACCAAGTAGGTACAAAAATAGTTTATTAAAAACAGTTTTCTATGGCCGAAACATTGAAGACTTTATGTCCACTTCTTGTATTTTTAACAAATTATAGAAACATCTGTCAACTTCCTGACCATAGGGAGTTAAAAACATTAAAGCAGGAGCCTCTATTTTGCTTCCAAGTCAATTTTAGACTGAAACTTAAACTGGGTTACAACAATCATTAGCCTACACCTTAAATCATCAGTGACACAAGCTTATGTACAGCAGTGCTTTCCAAGCAACACTCGTTTCATCACTATTTAGCAGTGCCCTTTCATATTTGTTAAACTATTCAAGCACAAACATTGGGATGGTAGTGTCTTACCACCACCAAACGTTAACATCAGAACGTCGTCAGAGAAACAGACTTTACAGTGTTTTTCAAAGTTGGATATTTAATTTTACCTACAGAGTGAAATGCTGAAGTTGCTTAACTTCTATGTTGACATACAACGCAATACCAGGACACATTTCCAACCAAGAAAGCCACTTCCTTTCGAGTTCACAGAAACCACATAATAGGACCATATTTAGTTAGAGTTGGCCATGTCCATCTGCTAATATGCATCTTAAAATAAAATGTATATTTGTGAAAAATGTTAAGCATTTTAGTTGTTTACTTTCCTAATCCATTGAAGTTGTTCATACAATTATTTAGTTGGACACCTAAGAAACTACTTTGTAACTTAAAAACAAACAATTAACAAGGCTGAACCAAGAGATGGATTACATCATTTTATTGTCAAATGTCTTGCATTTATAGTAATTTGTTTGTTATAAAAGCCTTAAAATACAGTTTCCCATTAATACTGATTAAATTTTTTATAATTTTCTTTTATGTAAAGCATTCCTGTAAACCATCTTTTGTAAAATATTACAATCTAAATTTTTCAACAAATAAGTCATTAGGACTGTATATGTTAAAGTGAGGACTTTGTCAGCTATTATCTATTCAAGTGTTCATTTTATATTTATTGTCTGGGAAATTTACAAAAATGACAAATTATCCCAACAAGGACACTGCTATTTTGCAGATTTTCAGGGTTAGGGTATGTTTAATGCTAATTCAAAAAGTATTCCTCTTAAAGTTTTTTTTTTTTTTTTTTTAAACAATTTTAACAATTTAATGTCTATGCTTTGAAAGTAGGGTGGCAATATAAAACAAAAATTTAAAGAAATCAACAAACAAAATATTTTCTTATTGTTAGCATCCATGTTTCAGTTTGACATGCTTTGCCAATACTTAAAATAGTTAAAATGATTGCAAGGGCCAATACAACGGAGTGTCCACTACAAAGTCAAATGTGTTATTTTTTCCTTTGAGTAAACCAAGATACATAGTGAAAACAATTCTAATTTAAAATAGCCTTACTTGAATTTGCAAACACACTGGCAATCCTTTTATTCCTATATGTACATAAAATAACACTACATCTGACACCTATAATCCAAACTGATGTTCATGTTTTTTAAAAGCCGACAAAATGGAAATTTTATACCAAAACTAAAAATTCACAGATTTTATAATTTGACTGTCCCTGTATGATAGAATTGTGAGTATGATCTAAGAAGCCTTTTCCTGTTTTTCCTCAGAGGGTTTACATTGAGCAGATGGTTCAGGTCCATCTGAAGCATTGGAATCTTCTTTAGGAGCCAAAAATTCTGACTCTGTATTCTTTTGAGAAGGGTCCATATTTAAGTCTTTACTAGTGTCCATACTGGGAGTCGAACGAGGTCGGCCTACACTGTCTGAGGTCCGCATTCGGTCCATGTTTTCTAACTCAGTCAGCCGATCATCACTGTCCCATCTTGTTGTCCTCTCTCTGCGTTCAGAGCGTCTTGGCCTATCGCCATCTTTGATCTCACCTGCTCTCCCACGGTCTCTGTCTCTGCTGCCTCCTTCACCCCTCCCCCTGTCTCTGCGCTCCCTCTCTCCATCATCACCCCTCCCTCGTTCTCTGTCATGATCCAGGCTGCTTCGTCTCTCCCTCCAGTCTCGTCTGTCCCGGTCACGATCTCTTTCTCGTCCTCTGTCCCGCTCCCATCCTCCTCCGCGGTGATCTCCATCTTCTTGCCATCCTAAAAGTCTGTCTCTCCCATCCATTCTGTCACCTCCTCCTCTGCCTCCATCACCAAATGGACGTCTTCCTCCACCAAAACCTCGGTCTCGGTCTCTATCCCTGTCTCGATCCCAGTCTCTTTCTGGCTCTCGATCCCTGAATCCGGGTCGTTCCCCCCTGAAATGTCTGCCATCCATTTCTTCAGGACCCTCCATAACCCGTGGGGGTCTGATGAATGGGGGATGTGGTCCTTGAGGAGGTGGTCCTTGGGGAAGCGGCCCTTGAGGAGGTTGCCCCTGAGGAGGCGGCCCCTGAGGTGGCGGCCCCTGAGGTGGGTGTCCATGGGCTTGTGGAGGAAAAGGGCCCCTCATGTTGTGTGGAAGGGGCATCCCAAAGCCTACTTTTGCTGGAGGATTGTCATGATGCATCATTTGAGGGTGTGGGCCTCTGTGAATTATCTGGGGTGCCATCGGTGGTGTATTGGGATGAGGTGGTCGAGGGCCTTGTGGAGGAGGGAAACGCTGCATGTTTGGTGGAAGAACCGGAGGACGCTGGAGTGGGATAAGGCCAGGTCGCGCCCCAAGCAGGCCAGCAGAGGACAACATGTTTCCAGGAGGTCCACCCGGAGGTCCACCAGGAGGCCCACCCGGAGGTCCACCAGGAAGACCACCCGGACCTCCGGCAGAAGGCCCCCCAGGCGGACCACTGGGAGGTCCACCCAGAGGCCCGCCAGGAGGACCGCCAGGTGGACCACTTGGAGGACCAATTAATGGATTACCTGAAGGGATAATAACAATAAAATTTGTCATTTCACTCATATCTTCCTAAAAACATGGTCAAGCTAAATTTATGGATGGTGCCATTAGTGTATTGTAGTCTATTTAGACACACAGACATTTAGTCTAAATTTAAATAAAAAGTTATAATAAGCATGTCTCAAACCAGACAAACACCAAAAACAGACTGACCCATATGTCCCATTTGGTTGTTAAAAATGGCTGGTCCATCAGGGATTTCTTCATTTTTCCTGATACCCAGACCTGTTGGGTCCAAATAAGGATCCTCAGGTTTTGAAGGATGCCGGGGGCCTAAAGGCATGGCACCTGGTGGAATAAAACCTACAGGGAGGAGGGAGATTAATTTTAATTAAAGCTAAAAAAGGAAGGTATGATTGCAGCTACAAAGAGGAACTACCTGGAGGCATCTGCATAGGGTTGAAGCCAGGTCTCATGAAAGGAGGGGGGACGCCTGGAGGAAATGAAGGCAGAGGCATACCCAGGGGACCAGGAAAAACAGGGGGCTGAACAGTGCCAAGGCCAACCACTGAAGGCTGCACTGGGGGAATCTAAGAGGATTAAAAGGCAATGAATACAAATAAATAATGAGCATGTGTGTGGGCTCCCCATCTAACTCATAAAACTGACATATTTGTGAACAAAGCTGGCTAAATAACTTTGTTAAACAGGCGTGTGGTTCGGTCATGTAATTACAAACTTTAAATTGTATCTTTGTTAGATTAGTTTCAACAGGAATTGTCCAGAAGTACTAACAAATATAAAATTGGATTCAAATTAAAAAAAACATTAAATATTACCTGGGCAGGAAGAACAACAGGAGTGATAACAGGAACCACTTGGATTTCATCGGGCTGGGGCTCAGTGCGACCATTGTGGGTGACCTCTTCAGAGTTCTCAAGAGTTTTCCTCACTGTACTCCAATCTATAGATTACAATAAATACACCAAGTAACAACTTTAAGCTACTAAAAGTGATGAACTAATTAGGTTTTTTTAGAACTTTCTTTATGGTTTAGTATAAACTGACTGTGGATGTTTTACCTGGTGCTAAAGAGTCTATATCCAGGATTCCTCCTTCTTTAAGTTCTTCCAGTTGTTCCTCTCTAACTTTAGACCAAGGTATGTATGTGACACCAAGCTCTACATCCCAGTACTGTTTAAATTCAGCCTTTATGCCCTTGTTCAAAGCCCAAGCAATCTGGAAACAAAACAACAAACAAAACTTTTACTTGTTTAGGACACCAACTTACAAAACACACTTTCAGGTAATTCTGGACAAAGTAGAAATGTCTTTTACTTTCTCACCTTGATGGTTTTCTGATTTACTTTATAGGTCCCTCTGCTGAGCTTTTGCAGTGCCCTGAAAGCATCTTGCCTGTGCACCATGACAATATATGCACAACCACGTGGCGGAATCATCTTAAGACACACAAACATACAGGAAAAAAATATATGGTTTTGACCATTTTTATACGTATTTATATGTTATTTTTAAATTGAATATTTTGAACTTACATTGATGGAGTCAATCTGTCCAAACTCCTCTAATAAACAAGCAACATCTTGTTGCTGTGTTCTCTTATCCAACTGGCCAACCCAAAGAGTTGTACTACAAACTGAAGATAAAGGTTAATGAAACAATATATTACACAACGTAATACTAACAATATTTAACCAAAACATAAAACTAGGGCATAGTAAATATGCTTTGAATAAACAATGACTCACTGCTCAGTGTGTCGTTCTTTAGTTGAGGAAGGCCTCTTTGCCTTCGGTCTCTCTCCTTCTCTCTGTCCCTTCGCTCCTGTGAGCGAGAGCGTGGCGAATGATGATGACGTTCTCTGGAGCGTGATCGCCTGTGTCTGGATCGCCGTGATCGTGAATTCGACCGCGACCTCCTCCGCTTTGGTGACCTAAGAATAAACAAATTTTGATATCCTCTCTAAAATAGTCACAAAGCTTACAGTATTTGCAAAGAAAATGTGAAAAAACAAAACAAAAAAAACATATCAAGACAGATTTACCTGGAGCCTGAGTGTGATCTCCGACCATGTCTTCCATCCCTCACTGATGAACGGTCTATATCCGTGGACAGATCCTAACGTTGTGTTTAAGATACATTATTATTGTGTTTCTAATTAAACAATTAAAAATGCCTAAATGAATTATGCCCTATTAATTTTTTATTTCTTTTATTTCTTTTGACTTAGCACTAAAACATACCAGCTGTTGCAAGGCTGAGTTGTGGGGAGGATATACCCCCTGAAAGCTTGTAGGCCCAGTAGGACCTGGAAGGGTTTGTCCTAGCTGAGGGTGCCCCATAGGAGGAATTAGACCCCCTACAGGAAAGATTTGGCCAGGCAGTAAACCATAGGCCTGAGGCTGACCATTAGGTGGAAAAGGAACCTAAAAGAAATGACTGGTCAAGCCCTTAAAACATCTAAGATCATAGAGTAACACTATGTCTAAGAGAATGAAGCAAACGTTAAAAACATTTTGTTACCTGTTGTGAGAGATCATGTGACATATTCATAATTTGTGGTTTAAGGTGCTCCGTGTGCTGTGGGAAGGCTAAAGGCTGCTGCATTCTGCAATGATTAAAAAAAAACAAAACCATGACCTCATGATACAACTTTTGAAATATAACCAGAGCCTCTTGGCATTGCCAGTAATGTGTAATAGGTATGGCTTACAAGGTATGCTGTGAAGAAGTGTCATCCTTTTTAGTTTCATCACCACCATCAGGTTCATCGTCATAGTCAAAGCGGTCCAGTAATGTCTACGTATGACATGTGAAATATTTATTCAAGCTTTTATTGCGTTACATTACGTTACCAAAAGACACTGCTTTGCCAATACTCCTGAATACCTTACTCTATAATATGACAATTTTAGAACTAGTATGCCCATTGAATTATGCAAAGCGAACAACTTAGCTGAACCTTATCAAATGTTGTTTTGTGTTGGACAGGCTGAGAGGGCAGAGGAGGCTGTTGAGCGCCTGGGCCGAGGCCAGAGGGGATATTGTGGACTTGCGTTTGAATAGTTTGTTGCAGAGGCTGGGTATTGCTCTCTGGCTTTACTGGCTGTTGTTGAAAGTTCTGAAGCATCTGTTGAAGCTAAAATGACAGAAGACTATATGAAACCAAAAGATCAACATCAAAACTGATGTAGGTCTTTTGTAAACACTTACCTGCTGGCCCTGTGAAGATTGAAAGAGCTGTGCCACTGCAGCAAGGGCATCAGAGTTTTGCAGCTGAGCAGCTGATGTCAGGGTGGAGTTTTCTGTTGCTGCAGGAAGTGGCTCTTTGGCGACTGGTGGGGAACAACCTGAACGACATGCAGTAAATAAGTAAGATTAGTCCATTAAAAGTCATGCAGCAATTAACTAAATGCAAGTTATGATGTCCTGTTTAGATGATCAAGTTGTTCAAACTGCTAAATAATATACCCCTTACCTGGTTCATCTGACAGAGTATAGGGCACAGCACCACTACCATTTCCAGCTGCCATATCCAAGAGAGGCTGAATGACTTCAATTTTGAACACACCATTCTTCTGCCAGAGGTTCAACACACGCACTATTTTACTCTACAAGGACAAATAACAGAGAACAATGCTCTGTCATCAAGTAAAAACAATATATTTATACTTTAAATTATATTATAAATTTTACAATTATTTTACTACAGAAGTCCACAATATTTGAAGAATTTTAAACAATAGACGCTTACCCTATCTTCTAGGGGGCAGAGGCAGAGGTTTTCAAAAGTTCCTATTATATTTTTGGTAAACCTTGGACCAAACACATCCTTGTCTGCTCCAAATTGGTGTCTTGACTGCCGAACAATGGAATCCACCACATATAGACCTGCCACTTTATACTCAGGCTTACACTAGAGAGATCAACAAAAATAGATATTTTAGAATATATTTTCGCAATGAAAAAAAGAATAACATGCTTATTCTCACCTTTTTGATAAACTTTTCCACAATTTGGACAACATGCTTGTACAGCTGAAGTTAAGAGAAGAAAAATAAGATGTAATTATCATGGTGGTCACAGACATGAAATATTTAATAAAACTCAAACCATGACAATCAAGTACTTACTTTCATAGCTTTGATGGCTGATTTGGTGATGGATATCATCTTTGCCCGAGAAATAGGGGGCTTGGAGTCCATCAACGAGAATAGCTACAAAACATAAACAGCAACAGTGTAAGAACAAAACTAAAAAAATACACTGCTTAAAAATACAGTCAAAATCAAATATTATGGCTAAAACATATGCATTAAGTCTTTACATTAAATGTGGCAACAGAGAAATTCTTTATATGCTATAATTTTTTACATAAATTTCTAACAATCTATGAAAAAAATTACACTGTTTAAGCTTCAGTTATTATTTACCATATAAAATACATTAGGAGTGTAACAGTACAAGTAGATGAAGTGTATCGTGTGTACAATTTTGGTAAAATAAATAGTTAATTTTTATATAATTGGTCCTCCACATGGATCCTTTCACAAGTGAGTTTCCACATGGACTTTATTAAGTGGCGGGCTGTTTTGCAGAGCACCTGTGGAAAGCGCGCGACTTCTAGCTTCTTTACTTTTAGAAGGCTACATTTAGTCTGAGTTAATAAGTACTGCACAGCCAATCGTCCTCCCGCTCCGACTAACTCACTCACAGCAGAGCTGATGGGGAGATGCACACTCACAAGATGCTGTGCGCTCAATGCCAGGGCAGTGTGGACATAGAGAGGTGACAGCTGAATCTAAGGCAGGAGATGGTGTAACGCTGTTTATTTAGCTGTTTTATTGGAAGTTTCAAAAACTCCCTTTTCACCATTTCCAGTGTGACACAAACTCCTGTCAATCAGTTTAATAATTTTTGTACATAAACCATATATATGTGTGCAACATGAACTCAGACCCTCTTCTGCATGGAAACATTTTTACTTCCTCGTCAAAAAAATAATAATGGGCAAAGACAAGTGAAGAAGTTGAGATTTGTGTGCCAACATTGTACCGAACCGAAACCTCCAAGAACCGAAACCGAACCAACGGGTGACTTTTCTGTACCGTTAAACCCCTGAATTATATGGTAGGTAATTACTCAAGTAACAGCAATTTATTCATACCATTTGGGAATTTGTCATTTCAATATTTCACGAAATTTTAATATATTATATATACACACACAACACATTAAAACAAGCTACAGAAGTATCAGAAACTGGAATAAAACTCACATTTTTGATTGAAAAAATATTTAAAAAGTAAAAGTGCTGCCGTGACTCTATTTGACTCATCATTTATTTAACTCTATAGGTAAAAACAACCAAATAACACTGATTTTTAGCAAGATTTCAGAATGATCTGCCAGAAGCCTTGTTTTCAGCACCAGTGGTCAATGTGCAGCACACTTCACAACACTGGTCTGCTCAAACTTGTGCTAGTGTTGAATGGCAGATGTTAACCTTAGCTTAAATGCAAATTTACTGAAAATTTGTATTATTATTAATATAATTACGCTATGCCACAAACGCTAATTTCGCTTGTTGTGGGTCGTATAAATGGTCATCCAGTTTGATTAGCCACTGTTGTGTCCTGCACGGCCTGTGCTGCTAGCCCCAGTGAAATACAACTCAACAGCCTGCACAGCAGACTCGGTTTGTTGTGGCTCTTCCTGGGTCAGGAAGGAGACCTACCTCGTGGTTAAAGGCGTTGACGGCATCCATGATTGCCCAAACCTCAGAGCCTTCCCCCCACAACCCAAAAAAGCGCTGTTTATTGACGAAAGGGTCGGTGCAACATGTCCGCCCCCCGTGCAGCTAACGACAGCTAGCCTAGCATCAGTACGGGTCGGCGGCACAGCAAAGCATGATGGGATTGAAAGTTGTTGTTCTAGTTTTAGGCCAATAGGTGGGGTACTAATGCTGTGTATGCCGTGTCAGAAACATCATGTTTAGATAATGACCATAACTATTCCTTTGTTACAAAACTGACTACCTGTAAACGCATTATATTAATAATTATTTGGGCCTTTAGTAATTTATTCAACATTTCAAATAAGTATTTTGAAAATAATGTTTTAACTTTTACATTGGGTTTTACTTATGACACCATAATTATAACAATTTCACATGTTAACAAAACTATTACCCCAGCTTTAAATGTCATTTATTTGTGCCAGTTGTTTATTCATTGCGAACATATGCGTTTTAAATTATCAAAATGACAATTTATGTAGCCTAACAAGCATATTTAATAGCGTAATAGGTTAGGCTACATACTGTATTTGTTTTTCAAACCTTGGACAATTTTGGCAATTTCAAATTACTCCACTAGATGGTAGTGTAGTGGTGCAGTAGTGGCGCATTTCATTCCTCGTGGAAGTGTCTGGGCTCTATTAGGGAGGGCATATTCCCCTGACTCTCTAGGAAAATATCCATGCTGAACACAACATACACCTAGTAGCCTACAGCAGAGTGCAACAATACCTACACCTTAATACCATAAAATAACACCCTGTAAACATAAACCTGTGTGACTAAGCCTACTCACATCAAGGTTTGTACTTACAGGTTCCCAAATTAACGATTAAATTAGAAGTGCTCAAGCTTGTGCCTTTGAAAAAAGCATAGAAAACAGGAATATGTTATTTTTCAAGTCAAATAAAAGATGGAAAATGATTCAAGATTGTTGCTCCTCCCTTCAGGTGCTTTCTTTAGATGAACAAGTCCGGTATTAATTAGGCCGATGAACACCTCAGTGAGCAAGAGGTGAAAATGCTTCTTTGTCTGCTGGTGCTGAATTTGAGAACAACTTGAAAATGTTGGCAGAACTCCAGGTCCAGTTGCGAGAATATAGCCTAGACGATAAATGACGTGGGGTTTGGTTAATGAAGCTGACAACATGGATATGAGGTGCATTTAAATATAATGTAATTAACTTCAACGTGAAGCAATTTATGTTCAGTCTGCAAAAACTCACACTCTGTATTTTACCCAAAAATAGGTTTGGTGATGTTAAATACCGTAAAGATTCATTTGTACAGACGGTCTTTCTGTTCTGGGAGATAAAATTGGCACATTCTTTGTTCAACGCATGTACACTGTGTAGCCCACAATATGAGCAAAACACCGGGTGGAGTTGTCCTCGCCCCTTTGCGCTGATTGGTTTGAATATACCCCTTTCTACCGTTCGTGTGAGCAGTGCTGTTTTTTTTTTTTTCACCGTTCTCCTAAGAAACGCCCCCCTCAGTTGGCCGGGAAAGTCACTTCAAACTGAGAAACACGCTGCCTGAGCTCAGATTATTCAGGAGCTGCCCATTGGAGAGGAGATGCGGTGTGTTGCCTACTTAGTTTAGGACGCAGATATCACATTGCGTCACATAACAACTTTCTATGATTGACCATGACATATTTTTGAGTCAGTTAAACTTAAGCTGATAATTAAGTCCAGGAAACTGCTGAGTTTGGATCCTTTGGGTGAACAGGTGGCGCGCTCTGGCCCCCTTAATTTGTTAATAAGGACGAGACGCGCAGACAGCGGACTTAAGGCACTTTACCGGACACTAAGCATTTAAGGCTATTGGTGAGAGAAGAGTGGCGTCTTGTCCCTCGTTTAAAAAGGGTCATTTACCAGGGACTAGAGATGCCTGTGGCTGACAGCGACATGGTGGTGGACAGCAGCCACGAGGTTAAAAGCGCAAACAGTGCCGGGAGTGAGGACGTCCTCCCGGTCTCTCTATGCAGTCCTGCAGCGGACATCCTCAAGAACTTTTACCACACCAAACGCGTTGGGAACTATCTTATTGGAAGAAAGCTGGGAGAGGGCTCCTTCGCCAAAGTTAGAGAGGGTCTTCATGCCTTGACTGGGGAAAAGGTAAGATCTTATTTTTATATATAAAAGAGCAGAAATGCAACGTGGTTTACTTAAAGGTAATTACAGTACAATAAAGGCTAAACCCAATGTAGTTTGCTTATCACGTGGTCTCTAAATACATAACAGCTAATTTACTCCTGGTGGTATTTTATTCATTAATTTATTTATTTTTAATGTCTATGTTTAAACATTTGAATGTCCTGTTTGGCAGAGAGAGATGTGTCTGTTGTGGTTTTCAGCAGAATTTCATTTGGGCAGATGCGTATTTGTGGTGTGGTCACACCTGTTTGTGGCTGCAGTCTTCTGCTGCAAGCAAAACGATCTGTTGTCAAAGCAGATATTCATTATAATTTTACCCCCTTTAATTGGTTCTCTGAAAATATTTACAAAAGATGACTATCATTTCTATTGAATCATTTCTATTGAATCCCAACAGAAAGTGACAATCCTTGTTTCCAGTGAAGTAGCCTACATTTGTCATTGTAAAGATGTGGCAACACCAGCTGTTGAACTCACCCATTCACAGCAGGGCTTGTTTTCTTTCCATGCCTCAGTGACAATATTTACTTATTATGTTTAAGGGAAATGGCAGAAAATTCTTAATGTGTTTCATTCATTTTTTCCCCTTGTGCCCTCTGTCTGCTTGTGTGTGCAGTGGAGTTTTTTTTCTGAGCATGCTTTGTTTGCTGCTGCTGGTGAGCTCACCGTTGTTGTATGAGCTCACCACTCACAGTGACAGAGAGGGAGCAGTGCTCAGCCTATGGGAAAGCGCTGCCGCTACTTGAATATGAAATGTTGTCTTTGATAAATGGGCTTCAGTCTCATTATGATTCCACCAGCACAGGGCTTTGATGTGGACGGCCATTGGCCACTGGCTGCCTTTGTCTCTCCCGTTCCTTACAGAGCTGGAGTGAATTATTTGCATATGACAAAAATACTTCCCATAACCACATTTCCGTTTGTCTGTGTGTATACAAAAACTATTTGATTACAAATGATTACATGGTATTAAATTTCAAATTGACTTTATTATGAAAATCAGCTAAATTTGTCTCCATCCAATGCTCGGACAAGGAAAAAAATAAAGCTCCCATCCCACTCTTACTCTATTTGTTGAGGATGATGCAAACACTGGTAATCGCTTATCCAAGCATTGTTGCCACTTGCTCTCTTTCAGTGAGATGCAGGGACCAACGGGCACTGCAAGAGAGCGAGCAGCAGGCTGGGGGGCACAGAGTTTATTTAAGCAAAAGGGGGTATTCATGGGGTAATATATTCAGGAGAGAGATTTTTTTTAGCATCACTAGAAAGTCTAAAGGGATGCAAGAGAGTGTTATAGCAGGGGGCATGAAAGTGAGGAGAGGTGAGAAATGTTTGGGTCAGGTCATGTGTGTATTTCTATGTTTTTTTTTGTCTGTAACCCACTTTCCCCTCTGTCCTAGCCCCCCCCAACCCCCTTTTTTCTGTCTGAGGGGTCCCTGATAAACAACTGAATCCCCACAGAAGCCCCCTGGCTTGGGGCACCTCTCCTCCCCTTATAGGCAAGCTTACAGTAAATACAGTGCCCCACCCCCCTCCCATACAACTCCAACCCCCTTTCTCATTCACTCCGCTTGGTATAAACACAAGCCACCGATTATTCCATTGTGATGGGTCAGTGCACACAAACAAACAGTATTAATTACCAGCTGTAAAAAGGTTCACCGCTGCAGAGCAATTATCAGAGATGAAAAGAGGTAAAAATAAAATAAAAAGACAAGCTGAAGGACATAAAAGAAGACACATCTACAGCAAACGGCCTGCACCATTTCATTAATGGATATGGTGATTAGTGCCATTGGTCATGCCTTTCTATGTCTCCTTGGAATGATTTGTTATGTATGGTAGCCACGCTCTTGAACCCAGTCTAGACGAGACACAAGGAGACAGGAATGAAATAAGGTAGATGGAGATGTTATTGAATGTAATTAGCCACAGCCGGATGATAAAGGTTTGTCATTGAGGGGAAGGGCATGTTGACTGTTATGGGATTTTGTTGGCTTCTTCAGAAATACTGAGAGAAGATGGGGTGAGTAATAAAACACGTCAGGGCTTTAGTGTTGGCTCTACATTTTCCACTCTGCAGTTTGTTTAAAACAAATGGGTGAATATTAACTCTCCATATGGCCCCAGTTTCTTTACAACAGATAGGCTAGGGTAGCATTTGCCTTTTTTTTTATTTTTTTTTTTTTTATAATGGTTCAGTAACCCCTAAGTCACACATGGTGTATGTACGCAACACACACCTCCCCCTAACAGCCACAGGCACATATAGCACTAGCATTCCCCCACATTGGGAGCAGCTGCAAGGGAGAGGTCAGTGTCAGGTTATGTACACTGCGATGAAGACATGCAACACCTGTTACTCCAGAACACTGAAATTCACATTGGGAACTGTAACATTCAATTATAAAAGTAATAAATCAAAGTTTTACATGTCAGGTCATTGCTTTGATTAAAATATATGATAAAATTTTATTTTATTGCTTTCAGGTGGCAGTTAAAGTGATTGACAAGAGGAAGGCCAAGAAAGACTCGTATGTGACCAAGAACCTCCGCAGAGAAGGCCATATTCAGCAGATGATCCGCCATCCCAATATCACGCAACTGTTGGACATCCTGGAGACGGAGAACAGCTACTACTTGGTAATGGAGCTATGTCCCGGCGGAAACCTCATGAACCGCATCTACGACAAGAAACGCCTGGAAGAGCGGGAGACTCAGAAGTACATCCGACAATTAGTGCTGGCTGTGGAGCACCTGCACAGGGCTGGCGTAGTGCACAGGTAAGCTTAATGGAAATGTGCAGATAATAAAAATCATACATTACATTTGCTTAAAGTTTTAAGAAGGTGTCTTTGGCAAGGTGCCATCCAGAGCATGAACTGCTTTGTGTTCAAGGTGTGAGTCAGACATGATCCTCTTTCTCAAAGTATGGGTTAAGTCCTTATTGTACAATTTACTGTTAATCCAGATATGACCAGCTTGTCCTGTTCAATAAACAGTGTGTGACGCAACAGCAGCACTTAAAAACAACTGCTTGCTTTTCTTATATACCATTTACCAGAATCAATTTCTTTATCCTGAAACATCACATTTTAGAGCCTGGGAACTGAATTGTGGGGGACGGCTTATTTAGTTAACTGTATAACAGGATTTATAAGACTTCAGAAGGAGTAGAAGACACACAATAGGCCCTCAAATTCAGCCAGCATGACCCATATTGGGAGGGCCTGTGTATGTATCAGTGGGAGGGTTTAATACTCCCTGACCTCTTGTGCTTTGTTTGATAAGGACAGCACAGATTTACTGCCAGCCCTGACATGTTTTGCTTTGTCTTGCAGGGATCTGAAAATAGAAAACCTCTTGTTGGACGAACAGGACAACATAAAACTCATAGGTAACTTAAAAACATTCCCTTTTTTTTTTTTTTTTTCATCGCAGTGAATAAAATGTAATTGAGAAGTTACATTATCTATTTATAAAAATTAAGGATTGTAAAAATAAAAATGTGTCTGTAAAGTTTTGAAAGTATTTTCTTAGCTGGTGCACGTGGCAAAGGGTTAAGAGTGATAAGACATCCTGTTAACTCGTACAAGCTCTCACCTCAGTGATAATCTGCTGCCGTTTGTGTTTAACCCTGTGAGGAGGCAACATGTTTAGTCAGTGGGCAGAAAACCCAGCAACATAGAAATAACACTGTTTATTCTGTCTCCTAGATTTTGGCCTCAGTAATTGTGCTGGCATCTTAGGATACTCGGATCCTTTTAGCACCCAGTGTGGAAGTCCAGCGTATGCCGCGCCAGAGTTGCTTTCGAGGAAGAAGTACGGACCTAAAGTAGATGTCTGGTCTATGTAAGTTGTTTTGTTTTGTTTTATTTTATTTATTAAATAGACATCATTGTTAATGGGATTTTTTTCATTTTTCTTTCCTCCAGTGGTGTTAACATGTATGCCATGCTCACCGGGACACTGCCATTCACAGTTGAGCCTTTTAGTCTGAGAGCATTGCACCAGAAGATGGTCGACAAGGAAATGAACCCTTTACCTCCTTCGCTTTCCACAGGTTAATACTTACACATATCTACACATTGTACGCAAATTACTTGCAATACAAAGGGTGCTATATAGCCTAAAATCATGTCTGTCATTTCTCCCTGTCATTATACACTGAAGATAGACACTCCTGCTTTCAATACTTTGTAAACGCCCTTTTATGATTGAATGTAGCTTGATTATAACAGGGAACAATAAACAGTAATTGCAGGCTGTAAATACGTCTGTAAAAACAAAGTAGAGGTTTCAGTTAAAGTTAAAAGGAATAACCGCTCTTATTTAAAAAAAAAAACATGGAAAACAAACATGCTCACAGCCTTTGTATAAAAAACAAACAAAAAAACACCCCCAATAAGACATAGTGTGTATTGAGCAACAGCAAGCAGTCACTTTAGCCTTTTAATTTTGTTCTCAGGTATCAGGTTTTAGCCTTTTATCAAAAAACTTATTTGTTTGTTATCTTTTTGAACTCTTAGAAGAACATTTAAGTGGAAGAAAAGTTCTTTTAGCCCAACAAAATGAGCAAGAGTGTGTGCGAGTAAGTCAGGTGTATCAATTGCAGTAAGCATTGACAATCGCACGCATGTCACAACAGGCTTGCCTCTTGTATGCAAACCACGTCCATCCTTAACCTAGACCCGGACTCGTGACACACAAATGCCATCTCCTTCGTCATCTTACCTGTAATTATGGAGGACAAAAGCCAAGTTTGTCAGTAGTTCATGCACTTTGTCAAGACAAAGAGGTGTATATATATAATTAAAAAAAAAAAAAAAGCAGATCAGGTTTTTTTTTTTTTTTTGCCACTCCTTGTTGCAAAATGTTTTACGGGACATCATTATGTAACATAGCATTTATGGATTCTATTCTTCTCTGCTTCAGCTGCCATTTGTCTTTTGAAAAAACTGCTGGAACCAGATCCAAACAAGCGACCAAACATTCACCAAGTCATGGCAGACTCTTGGTTACAGCTGGCCAACAAAAACACAGGAGCACCATACCTCAACAGGTAAACACAAAATCATTTGAAAACATTCAGATTTTTTTTCTCTTCTGAATATTTGACCTGAACCACAACCTACTTAACTTTCCGTAGGATTCACATAGAGGAAATTAACCACACAGTGTTGATACACATGACCGAGAAGATGGGTTACAAACACAGTGAGGTGCTGAGTGCAGTCCTCACCAACCGCGCCTGCCACACTCTGGCCGTCTACTTCCTCCTGAACAAAAAAATGAAGAGACTTTCCAAAGAGTATAGGGTAAGGACCTTTCTTCACATCTGGCGCCCTTTTCAACCACGTTTTTGTAAAGTGATTAACAATTACCACTGCATTTGTAGGAAATGCAGTTTCAGGAGAAAAAGAAAGGAGAGAAGCAGAAAAATGAATACTTCCAGACTCAGTGGAGGAAGCACGTGGACAAGCTCACCATCCCTCCAAAACAGACACCTGTTTACCTGGCTGTCAGCAAAGGGCCAAGCAAGGAGAAGAAACACAGAACAGGTGAGCACACCTGGTGACCAGATTAAGGATTTAGATTTGCATATCCAGAAAATGTACAGTTTATTCATTTCATTTTACCTTTATTCACACAGGGTAGGTTGACTGAGCATGCATGTTCTTGTCCTGCAACAAGCTGTTACACACACATGTAGTTACCCAACAATTCATCCATCCATCCCTCCTTCCGTCCACCCATTGTCTGTCTGTGTGTTTTGTTCATCCATCCAACTGAGAAGAGACATCCTTCAAGCGTAGGGTTTACACACAAACACATTTTAATGTGAAATTATTGAGTGGAAGTCTTTTAAAAAGGAAACCAAAAAAATGGCGTATTAGAAATGTATATTTAACACTTTATACATAACAAATTTGCTCAAGGAAAAAAGGAACTTGGCACAACCTCTAGTTGACATTTTGTGGTATGTAGAAAGCCCATTTGTCAAACTAGTTTAACAGTAAATTCTGTAAAAACAAATCTGTTATGTAATACTTGCTTGACTAATTACTTAAAAAAAATTCTCTTCCTCCTCCAGGTTTATTGCGTGCCATAACTGGTGGCCATCGTAATTCACCGCTGGCCCCTCCCGGGACTGTCGCTTCCTCCTCCATGGAGTATCTAGAGATTCATCCTGTCTACCCCAACACGCCGCAGCAACGGAGGCGCCTGGCCACTCTTCCACCTGTCAACACAAGTCCTGAGCACAACATTCCCGCTCCACCTGCGCCCTCACCAATCGGCATGCACTCTTTTGGTTCCTTATCCAAAGCTGAGAAAATTGAGGACACACCTCCCACGCCATGGTACAAACTAATCAACGGGACTCTATCCCCACCACGCCACGTTTCTGCTTTTCAGCCTGACTCCTCTTACCTGAAAAAAGCCACAATCCCCAGTCCTCCGGTACTTATTAACCACCCCCAGCCCAAAAAGAGCACCTCAACAGACTGGTGTGGTTCCTCTGATACAAGTGGAAGTCCCCCAAGTACAATAGGGAGCCCACCAGGAAGCTCTGCCTTCAGTCCACCAAAGTCTGCTTTCCACCCTCTTAACCCCACCTCAGCCTTCAGCCCCCCATCAGCCAATAACAGCAGCAACAGCGATCCCGAGAGCCCCACACACCGGAGCAAGTTCCCCTCCATGGGAATAGGACAGATCTTAAAAAAGAAAGTCCCACTTCAACCATTCTCATTTCGACCCGAGCAGGTTGTGGAGGAGGTGGTGTCCCCGCCTCCGTATCCCATGCAGACTCTGCTTTGTGCATCAGGTGCACTAAAAACCCTTTGCTGAGAGCCGGGACGCAGGAGAATAACAAAAAATAAAAGTACAGAACGAGACCTCTCAAAGTTTAATGTACAGAAGATGGAGGGGTCTTCCAGAGCGGCCTTTTGAACTGTGAATTTTTTTTATTGCTACTGAGCCACTTTTTGCATTTAATTGAACCCCCTTTGAAAAAAAAAGGGGGTTTAAATGAATCATAATTGTCTTGTTACTGCTTTCATTATGTAATAATAGGTTGTGACACATAAGATGAGATTTCAAACTGATCCCTGAGCAATGACTAAACCTCGCTGTGTCCCAGATCCAGACTGGACCTGGGACGTCATGTAATTCAAGGTGTACACATAGGCACTGACAACCTGAACACTGTATTATAGATTAAAGAGATTGTCTCTTATGTAATATTGCTGTAACTGGTTACTAATTGAACCTTATACTGATTCACACCAGCTAACGGAGCCCAACTCGTCCCCTGCCCCTGACTTAAATGTGTTAGTGTTTTGTCTGTGAAAAATGTGATACCCACTGACTTCCAGCCAGCTGGCATTAGATAAAGCGCACTGCACTATTCTTGAAACCAAAATCTGTAGTAATATGAGTGTTGACCATCTTTTACCTCACAGCATTGTTCATATGTCTAAGTAATAGCACTCAGCGGTGTGGATATTGCCACCATGTTGCAGTAGTGACATTAGGGTAAACAGCAGATAAGTAGCAACGTTAGATTCCTTCTCACTTTTTATCCAGTTCAAAATATATGGTCTTTTTTAACACCGCTGATTCACAGCTGTAACTTTTTATAGTTAGTGTTAAAGCACCTCAATGAGCCACAAGGAAACTGTAAAGGATCGAGTCATCTGTAATACATAAAAGAAAAGATGAAAAAACAAAGCAACAAAGCCTTATGAAACTGCCAAACCTCGCAAAAAAGCTGTAGGTATAAAAGAACCGATTGGAATATGTAACATCTATGAGAAAGTCCACTTCCTTTTTGTCTTAATGATGTAGTTTGTGCAATAGTCTTAAGTGTTAACTGCAATGACAAGTATTTGCCAAGTGCTCTTTTGAGCGCAATGTGAAAATCGTGCTTGTAAATAAGATTACGACTACTGTGTTCTTTCACTTGCGCTGTTCTGTACGAAGGGATTCTATGAAGATGGACCACCTTAGTTACTGCTGAAAACGACTTGGCTCTAGGATGAAGCTTCCACGGACGCATTAGGCTGTATCACTGTTAAAGTAGAATCTCTTCCCATCAAACTGAGATGTTGCATGCAATGTTTCACGAGTCAAACTGTTTCGTCACCTTTTTTGAAAATGTCTTTGTACTTTTTTCTTGTTGATACTGAGATTGATACAGACTGAAGGGGAAGGGAGGGAGGGAGGGGTGGTCTTTTGTAAGATTTTGTAATGGATGGTTTTGTTGAGTGTCCAAGAGATTTCTATGCTGTATAAAGTATTTTAAATATTTATACCGAACTCATGTGTCTGTCTGATCTTTTTATTCGCGCCGTCTAGTTTCATTTGTACAAAATACAGTATGTTCACAGGATACTTTCAGCATATTTCTATATACACAACGATTCATTTAAAATATTGCCTGTTTAAAAAGTATTCTATAATAATCCTCACACTTACTAGTTAATTTATGGGTAAATTACACAGAACCTAAAGCATATATCATTCCTAAAGCACTTTTCAGCTTCGAGAGTTAATATACATTGGTTTTCCCGCCGATTTACAACCACACCTCCACCATGCCTCACATAACTTACATTTCCCACGAGGCACCTGTGTTAAGTAAAACAAAGCAAAAACAGCCGCCCCGACAGCTGAGTGCCCCCTAGTCCTGACGCAGACATGCCCAGCTAACCCTCCTGTCACACAAACAGGTTGTAGACACTAATCTACTCAGCTGTGGCCCCCGTCATAAACCTCTTTGGGTGACACTGGCCTGACGAGACAAAGAAAGGAGGGGGTCACCAAAGCCCTGAGACAAACAGCACAACATACATAAACAGGTCCTTCTGATTGAACCACTGTGGCTAAGCTGATAAAAGGGGCAAGAGCGGCTCTAAAATGCATTATAGCCAGAGCCTTTTGTTTATCAAAGACATGCGGACAGTTAGTCACAATCCCCGGGCGGTCCACAGTGAGACAAATAGGATGTGGCAATAAATAATGTGGCTTATCCACAGCTCTGAGTGAAAGGGATGTGCACTCTACAGGGCACTTACAGGTAACCTGACCTTAGCATTTCTCGGACTAGAAGATAAGTAGGCTAAAAAACAACTAATGACAGAGGAGATGCCGTTGTTACAATTGAATGATTACACATTAAGAAGCGTATTAGTGCAGTAATTGTTTTACAAGGCTGGGATGGAGATTCATATAAGCCATTACTGCGATAATGCGGGTGAATAAAACTTTATTCAGTCCACATTCATTTTCAGATAAATAAGATTAACTTCCATTTTGTCATTTGGAGATTAAATGATGGCTCAAAAGATTTTCAGTGACAACTTTTTTGTTTTCAGTCGCTAAGGTATCACTTCAGAAAAAACTAAAGGATATTTTGAGAAACCGAGAGTGAGATGAGACCAATTTCTAAAACAGTACAGAGCACAGAAAACTGACTCCAGATGCATTTGCTTTAACCTTTTTCTTTAAGATGGCCTGGATGACTGAGAACCTTCAAAATTAATCTGTCCATGAAGTGGTCAAGTCTGTCCTTATCAAGTGAAATAAACCCCTCCCTCTCCATGAACAGAGGAAGGGAATGTACTCAGCCCTTATTATGATCTATTGGGGATTAATATTGACAGTGTTGACAAAAATTCAGACTGACTGGTTTCCCCATGTGCTCATTAAATGAATGATAAAACTGCATGTCGGGATCAATATCTAAAAAAGCTTGGATTATCAACTTAAAATATCAATACTGGGTGAATTATGGATGGTCTATAAATTCAATAAGAGGTGAACATGAACTGTACACAAAGTTCTGTGTGCGTCATTTCTGTCAATCTGTTCTGGCTTAGATCCCGATGACACTAATCCTGTTTTCATTCCCCTTATTCTCGCAGATACACACCAGGGTGTTGATGGCAAACGGGGCAGGGCTTTGTTGTATTAGGAGAGAACACGATTCACTCGCTACACTACCACCGGGTAAGAGTTCATGACCACACAGAGTCACTAAAGAGCCAAGTCTGACCTCCGAGACCAAGACCAGCTCCGTCAGCAGGTTTGGCTGTGAAGAATAGAAGAAAGACTACCTGGCTGTACACAAAGACGTGGGGGAAATAAACAAGCAGATGTTTCTAATGAACTAGGAGGCTTTGAGTCCTCACAGGGGATTCGGGTTATTCTGTCAGACGAGTCTCCGACCGGACGGCTATCCTGTTTGATGTGACACAAAGGAGGAGGTGATTAATGAAACAAGAAGGGTGTATTAAGTACAGATTTGACACTTCCAATCAGAACTGTTTCCTAAAATCGCCAGCTTTGTTTAATTTGAATTCAACACTAAGTATGAGGGGACTTTAGTGTGAATTAAAACAACCCATGTCACAAGGTTAATAAGTTTCAGACCTTTTCCATATGTCAATTTCAAGTACTTTTCAGCCCTATTTCAACAAATACAGTTTTAAATTATTAAAAAGGTCAATTAGAAGTTATGTTTTACATGCCCACTAAAACTAAACAAAATGTTGTAAAACCAGCAGAAAAAAAATCTATGCATTTTTGTTCATTGTAAGGCCTTTTGAGCTCCCAAGGAAAACCTGAGTTAGTTTGGTCAAACAGTTATAAGACAGACAATATTAGTTAATTATAGTTTAAGAGCTATACAAAATAAAACATAAAAGCTGTGAGGCAGAACTTGTAAGACAGACATAGTAACAAAACAGAATTTGGTGAAAAAGCACTGTGACTACTGAGGTGAGGTACTTTTTTGAATAATAATAATAATAATAATAAATAATAATAGGCAACTGTAAGTGGTGTAGTAATAAAATATATCCAAAAGCAGTAGATGTCATTAAAGTTGGGTTTATGTTATCAGCAGAAAAAATTGCATATTTTATGTTTGATTTTTATGTTTGAATTCATAATTATACTCTAAATAAAATAACAAAAAAATAATAACAAACATAACACTAGTTTTCCCCAGTACCATACAAACAAATATTTTCCTCCACCACAAATCACTCTTTTCATTGCATGAAAAAACAACACAAGCAGATTGTAAAGTTGGCACACAGGTGGCACTCCTCGAGATATTTTTTCTCTCAAAAACAAGATCAGAAATTCAATCAAAGAGCAGAGCTCAGCCAATCAGAACCTGGTGTCTGTGGCAACAGCAGCATCAGTGCGAGCTGCCATTGGTCAGATGTATGATACAGGAAAGCCTGTAATTGGCTGGTTGTGTGTCGAGGCTTCATTGCCTCCATGGCAACATTGCTTCCTTATTGCTTTGGGAAGGTGAA
The DNA here is from genome assembly GCA_024349245.1 of Neodontobutis hainanensis. NCBI lineage: Eukaryota > Metazoa > Chordata > Actinopteri > Gobiiformes > Odontobutidae > Neodontobutis > Neodontobutis hainanensis. Next base: position 511,973 of record JALDNG010000008.1, on the reverse strand, counting down.
AAGGAGGGGAAAAGGGGAGGCGACTTTTACTCAGACACTGCCTCTGCATTATTCATCCTTTGTCCCCAAGCGCTTGTAGAAGTGTACATGCACTGAGTGACGTGCATGTGTTCATGCTTCACTGTTGGTCTAAGCATGGAGGGTAATGATTGGTTGAGACCTAAAGGGTGAATGGGGTGAGACCGGAGCAATACTTGCACTAAACAGTGCAATGCATCCAGCAACATGGGCTCTATATATAAAACAGCTCAGGAGCTTTTCACAGCCAGGCTCACCTCAATTACACCATTAGCCTTTAAGCTGTACTGCTTTAATGGAAACACACCTTTATAGAAACAACAGGCGTGTGACCGGCTGTATCAGTGCATATCTGGGCACCTGGCCGCTTGGCTGTATTGCATCATCCATCTAACTCCACACAGGATGCATCCTCCACCCAAAGAACTAGTGTAAACAACAACACCGGCACCACCCACGAGATCCAGAAACAACAACAAACCATGCGGCTTGTTTGTTGTTGTTTTGACTTTTTTTTACAGCAGACGAGGGAGGGGTGAATGAAAGAGAGGAGTGGAAAAGAGGGGCAAGGGTGGGGTTAGCAGTGAGAAAAACATCACGCAGAGATTAGGGTGGGGGTTCGCAGTGGACTCCTCCCCCCGCGTCTGTGTGTGAGCATGAGCAGAGGATAACGTCGACTGACAGGCGTGCCGGCCAGCAAGCTGGATGGCTGTTCCTCAGGCCGCCAACATGATGATGAGATGGCAACAGGCACCCAGCATAGCACGTGCTCTCAGTTACCATCGCAACCAGGCCTTGGATACAGCGTGCTGGTTGGCCGTTTCTAACTGTTGTTGTTCTGTGCGGCTGATGAAACCTCGTGTGTGAGGGAGGGCAAGGAATACAGCATGTAGCTGCGTTCCCGCCTTGGTAAAAAGTGTTGTTAGGCATATCTGAGGTCAGTTGCTTAGTAAACAAACATTTATTTTTGTTATCAACATCCCATCAGCCCCAAAGACCCTAAACTTTCTTGTTTAACCCCTAAATCCAGTAGATAATTACTAACAATGAGGATAAGCTGCTGATCCCCAACACTGAGCAAAGAAAACGAAACATTTAAATAGATTATACTGAGAGTTAGGAGTTGTTTTAATGGGTTAAATCCATTATCATTATATTACAACTCACATTAAAGCAGCTAATATAAACCTTTTATATAATATTTCAGAAAATCATTTATTATTAGACAAGTACAACAAAATTGGTTACATATATACAATAGAAATACAAACAAAAATAAAGAACAAGAGGTTATTTATATCAAGGAATAAAAAAAAAAAAACAAAAACACAGACTTAACTGCTTCAAGAAAAGGAGCCCCACAATGAAAAGTCAGTCCTTAAAAGGAACACATGGTGGACAACAGTGTAAATGAAAGCAAACAATCTGAAATACTGTGAGGCTTGAAATTTACATTTTCGAGGAAGAGAACAAAGAAAAAAGTGTGTGTGGCCTCGCATGGCCAGATCAATACAGTATTCTGCCGAGTGTGCAGCTTGCTTGATGAAATCCTGGACAAATAAACATTCTGCTCATGGTGTATGTTCTGCACCGAGCCTCACTGAGGAGATGGTGCCACGCGCCAGGCACCATGGGAGGCTGGCTGACAACATGATTGATTACAAGTGTGGCCGCTCTTTGTTTCGCCATCGGTAAATCAGGACAAAGCCACGTACAAGTGTGTGCGACTGCAGGTGTTTGTGAGCAAGGTGAGTGTAGGACAAAACGTGTTGTGGAGGGATTGTGTGCCGTGATGCATCTCAAAGAAAAAAGCATTAGATTAAGGTTTCGGTAAGAACTGTAGATATCGAACATGCACGTCCAGCATCTTGATGCAAAACCCACCGAGGCAGACTGTCGTTCATCATTGTCAGGGTTCATCACATATGTCTTACAGGCCAGACTCAATGTCCTCCAACCTCTGTGCCATGGACATGACCATTAATTTCATCTGAAGGAGAAAAAGGGTAACGTTAATGGTGTGCAAGGTTTCCATATGTAAAAGAAAACTCGCAAGCATATTACGTGGAAAATGTGGATTTGAATTAGACGTAGATAAAGATGTGAAGAAAAGAAAAAACAGAAAAATGGAAAGGTGGGAAATAAAACCATCAGCAGGAAACAGCAGAGAAGGAGAAAGTGGGGAGGGGTAAAGATAATTGGAAAAATGGAAGGAATGGGAGAATGGCAGACTCCAGGGGGATACTGGTCAGGGATGGATGGCTGTGCTGGAGAGAAAGAACGCGGGGTTTTTAGGGAAGCAGCAGCAGGTCAGTGAGTGTCGGGTACCAGATTGAAAAAACCCAAACAAGTGTCTGCAAGTCAGTCAGACAGAATACATTAAAAAAAGCACCAGGAGGGATGATGCCATTATCAAATACACTACAGATGAGGGCACAGACATCCATGAATAAAACACAAAACAGAGAGGCCAATGAAAAACGTGACAGGACTGTTTCAGTATTAAAACATAAAACATTGATTCAATTTAGCCAAACAAATTGTGTTATTAAACTGGCTGTTATATTTTTCAGCTCAGGATATGTCTGGAAGGAAGGTGAACTGAGTAGGGCACATTTCCTGCCAAGGCCATACGCCATGATTCATTCAAACAGTCCATCTCACAAAAGGCACAAGCACGCCCGCTATTGATCTACTCCTAAATTTAATGCTTTCGTCCTTGGCCCGTGCCTTACCCTCAATAACGTTTCATGAATATCACTGCTGTCATTTCTACGATTATATTGCAAAATAAAAAAAATAAAAAAGCAACAGACAAGGACAATTGCATTAATAAAAATGATCAGTCTAGAGACATTGCTTTTCTTTTTTTTTTTCCTAACGGAACTATGTTTAATTTATACAAAAATTGCATTTCCTTCACACAAGTATAAACATAATACAGTTTAACCTGGCATCAATAGCCCTGATAGAAGCAGACGTTAGGACAAGATGGAGTAATTTGAATTCCTAACCTATTCAAATGGCTATAATCCAATCACCAGGCAGCAGTGGGTAAAGAGGACTATAAAGACACCTTAAATGAATACAATCAGTGTGAAAGTCAGTTTATCTACAGCCTACTTCCACTGGGACTAAACACAATTTATGATGAGAGGGATTTAAGTAGTAAGTTACATATTTATCTAAATATAATACGGGGCAAGTCTGTTTGTTTCATCTTCACTTCATGCTTAGGCTTCGGCAGTCAAAAGATGTTATTGTTTGCTAAACTAAACAGTTAATCGTTTGGTGGTTTATGTGATTGTAAAGTGACATAACTCTAGATGGATGCTATCCAAGTATAAGTATCCAAACTAAGTAACACTTATGTGAAGGTGTGTCCCGAGTTCAGAACACACATATTTGCATGACATGCTTTGAATGACAGGCTTAAAGGCACAATTATGATTTAAGAGGCATTATTAACAGCACAAAAGCACAAAAGCACAATTGCTGTTATCCTTAAAGATGTAAAACTTGTTATACTTAAAACTGTCAGAAGGACCATTTCCAGAAGACGGATGGATTAAATGTCAATGTTGGGACATACCATGCATTCAGTCAAGTACAGTGCCAAACCCACTCTATGATCAAAACATGTTTTTCCTCCAACAAAGATTCCTCAACATGCCCCCCTCCCCTCTCACGTCTATTGTCCCTGGTCCAAGTGGCTGTGCATTTTTCTGACTCACTATCACCACCTACCGGCCGATTTGTGCTAATTGGTCATTTTAAACAAAGGAGATTGAAATTATTTGGAAATGTCAATGTCAATGTTTTACACATTTCATTTAAACAAAAAGAAAATACACAAAAAAGTCTCTATTAATATTCTCTTTCTAAAAAGGAAAAAATACTGTATAGGTTAATAAAAATACCAAGGCTTTAAATAAATAAATACTAATAAAACATAAAGGAACACATATATCTTGTATATACTTATTAAAAAGGGCACATGTTTTGGTGATCTTTTGTCGGACCACAACAAAGAGGGATGAGGTAATGTCTGATATAAGGGTCTGCCGATCACAGCGGTAAGGGCTTCCCAGAACAAAGCTGATGTCATTCTTTGTTCAACCTGTGAATTGATAATCAATGTGAACCACTCTGAGCTAATGATGTGAAAGCATAGACACCAGATCGGTCAGAGACAGTAACTTATTACTGGTAAGTGATCAATTTGGATTACAGTATTTCTTTTTCTTTTTACACAAATTATAATCTTGTAATTAATAAATGTTACCTGTAGATTGATTTTTGTATTGAATGTAATATTTAATACATTTTACATTACACTAAACTATATAATTAAATTTTACGTAATGCCGTGTCGTATTTAATGTCTGTGTTGAGTGTTTGTCCCTGTATTGTCTGCACTTGTGTTTTTTGAATTATAAACAGAGCAGCTGTGTTTTATGCTAGACAACTTTCAAATATATGATCTAATAAAGTATTTAACTAACTTCACAAGGGAGCATAATATTATGTAGCATGTAACTTGTCTTGTGGCAAAACAAAACCAGGAAATGGAGACAAAGAAAAGCAGGAGCAATAATTTACCTCTGTCAGTTGTTGCTCCACAATGCTTCTGTACTCCAGTGTCACGAGCTGCTCATCAGGGCCCTCTGCTGCCAACATCTGGTTTGCAGAGCCCAGCACATAACTGCAACAAGTTTGTGTTAGAATTTGTGTTAATTATAAATAGATATAGCATGACAAATGTAATGCACAATTAGATTTGTTTATGGTAGGTAATGTGTTTTTATGGATGAACATACCTGTCAATGTCTGCTACATTGAGGCAGAATGTAAACCTTTTTTGGTCCAGTTTTTTAGGGGTGGATGAATAAACCATGCCAATAACAGAGTGACATCCTTGACAGAAAAGATCCACAATCAGACTGCCAAGATATAAAAAAAATAAAAATTTAGTAAGGGAGGCAGAGAGCTTTAATCGAACATATTGTAATATAATGCAAAATGCTCATTTGCTATTCCACTCTTAATGAACATATAGCAACACAGCAGCTGCATTATATTATCAACAGGTGATATTGTTGTTGAATATGTTGTGTTTTTATGAAACAATTCAGCTTTACACTAGGGAGAATAAAATATTTAATAAAATAATAAGGGAATCAATACTGATTGCTTGAACTGCAATATTCCATGTTCTTTTGATTTAAAGTTGTTGATTTTGAGCAACTTCAGAGAAATTGGATTATCACATAGTGTTCCGGTTTATGACTCAGATAGCCTGATGACAAAAATTACAACATAATTTGAATTTCTGACTATTTTGACATTTTAACTACTCGGTTATCAACAGTAGTTCAAATTGTGAAGTACAAATTCAAGTAGGCTACAACTTTTTTGTGGCATATTTTATGTTGACTTGTGTGAGTGCTTTATGGATTATGGACGTTTTATAGTTATTACCCCATTGGACACACATGAGGAGTTTGGATTTTTGGGATGGTGTGTAATCTTACCAGAGAGATTTTTTGTCAGGTTCATACATTCGTGTCTCTTCTCCAACCAGAACATTATCAGTGACTCCTAGGACCAAAGCAAACGTATGAGCAAGTTAATATGAGTCTACAACTGCAACAAGAAAACCCACTCACGTTTTAACCGTATTTGATTCTGACTGTCCTCACTCCCATCCCAGGACATCGAATCTCCAACTGGCAGCTTGCATTTCCCGCAGATAAACACTACAGGCCCGTCATCCCCGTCCCCCTCCTCTACTTGTCCAAATAACTTTTCTTCGACAACTGAGGAGCCAGTATTCGTTTCAAAAGTGCTACATAAAGATTTCGGTTCGAGCTGTGCTAATTTTTCTCTGGTCGCCATCTCTGTTGCTGTCCCAGACTTTTTGAACTAACGCGGGCGGTGGACAGAGGAAAAAAAGTATAAAAATATTTAAATTAAATCGTTTCCGGTTTTGTTTTAAGTTTTTTTTTTTTTGGTTTTGTTTTAAGTTACGTAAATGTGTTGCAGAAACTTACTTTCTATTTTTTCTTGATTACAGTACGTTAATAAATGTAAATAACACAATTAAAACATTACAATGAGTTGCTTGTGAAGAGAAAGTTAAGTGACACTACTTTTATTTGTTAGGTCTCTTGCTGCTCTTGCTGCTCGGAAGTTTAACTGTCTTGACACGTATATCATCTTTGTCAAGTAAGAGCCGGATGTCTACGTTTAAGTTGCTGTAATATTATTAATAATAATAATTAATAATCATTAAATCATTATTTATGTTCTAGTTGAGTTTTATATTTGTTGTATTATATTTTCATTTTATCTATTCAAAATTTAGGTCTAAAGTTGGTCGCTTCTGATTGGACAGTAACCAGGAAGTTGTTTGTAAGCGGGAAAAAGAAAAAGTTGTGCCCAGTCGCCGAAAATCAAGAAGAAGAAGAAGTAGAAGTCAGTTCTCTTTGTTGTTAATGTAACGGCAATTAAGTAATACGCTATCTTGGAGGCGTGTTATTTGTTCTTTCGATATGTGTGAAAAAATAAAAAAGGTAAGGTCTATTTTTTTTCTTTTTTTTTTTTTTTTTACCAGACAAACGCATACAAGTGTTGTTTCTGTTTAACGGTGTCGTGTTTATCGTCAGGTCAACAGCTGGCTCAGTGCAGTGTTTGGTGATCAGCCAGTGCCACATTTTGAGGTCAACACCAGGACAGTGGACATACTCTATCATCTGGCTCAGTCAAGTGAAGCTCGGTGCAGTGACACAGAATTACTTATTGAAGACCTTAAACAGAAAGCATCAGAGTATGAGGCAGATGGTAAATAAGCGAGAAATGTACAGAGAACGTGTATAAAACAGCATTATCAGACTCGAATTGCTGAAGGGCATACATGAGTAAGGATCACTAACAAGCAATTATCAAATTTAACTGAATAATATTTTTGTTTGACCATAAATTAATAATATTGTGTCAGTATCAAACATATGTTTTGCCTATTTACTGATGTTTTTGTTTCTTTGTGTAACTTTATTGTTCTTAATGTCATGTGCTTGTCTTTAGACTTTTTGTTATTTAATTATTTCTTTATTTTCTTTTTTTATTTATTCCATCATTGCGATATTTTGTAAATTAACAAAATTAACATAGCTAAGCTAAAATAGGTAACATTTAAAACCACAATGCTTTTGTGGGTTAGATACATCCTTGCATATTTTTTTCTATATTTCATGTGTGCTTTTTAGCTTGCTTCCTTGTCACCAGTGAATGGAGCATTTCTTTCCTGGTATTGTACCAGCAAAGCAGCACCAATTTGTTTCTCACTATGCTCATCTGTTTCCATCGTCTAGGAGCTCATTACCAGGATGTTCTCTTACAAGGGGCTGACTTGTCTTGTGCAAGCCTGTCAAAGACTTGTGGTGACTACCTGTCTGCTTTAGTGGACAATGCAATTATACTTGCTATTAGAAACACGTCACTCGGCAGGTACGCTGTAATAACACTTGCAAAAAAAGCATGTTGCAAATGGATTTAAAGAAACTTAATAATAAATATATGTTGTCCAGCTTTCTGCCTGCAGTGAACAATCTAACCAATGACTGTCTGGAGGCAGAGAAGACAAACAGACGACTTGAGAGGGAACTCAAGGCTCTTCGGAAAAAAATTGGTACCACTCTGGTTCTCCACAGTAGCTTACAGGAGTATGTTTGTAAAATGAAATCATTGTATTCATATTTTGTTGAAGGTAAATTGTTGCATTTGCTCTTACAATTCTGAATTCCTAATTTCAGCCTAATTTGTTTATTAGGGATATCAACAAAACAATAAAAACCCAGGCTGTGGAAAGTGCAAAAGCAGAGGAAAGGTTACTCAACATGGATTTTGTGACTACAAAGACAAAAGAGCTCAGCCACAGAAGGGAGAGGGCAGAGGTATGTTCTTAGGTGTAAACAGTATTATCAATGTCATTACCACAGCAAGCACCTGATGTGTTTGCTTTAGAGTCTGCTCTGGGGGAACACAACGTTTGGAGTTACCAATATCATTTTGTTCAGAGTAACAGTAGTTTGACCCTAGCCTGGCTCCGCCCTCCTACGTACTTCCGCTCAATTTCATTTTGCTTTAGTACTTAGTCTGGAATCGCTGTATATTCTTAGGTTTCCAGAAATCAATTTTTTGTAGGACCAATCAGCGAACAGAGGGAGTGACTTGTTGTTTCCGGTCGGTTTCGGCGCATGCCAGACGTCCACGACCACTGCGTTAGCGATTGGCTATGGCAGATCCTGTGACTCTGGGCAGATCCAATAGTTTTAAACTTCAACAGAGTTCCCGCATACAAGGAAGTAAACGCTTGTCAATGGAGCGAGGCCAGACTCTCTGTACAAATGAAATGTACGAGAGTCTGGTAGAACCAGGCTAGTTTGACCCTGGGATTTTCTGGAAATGTGCATCATGTTACAGCCTATCATTTAGAAAAGATGCTTAGGATGTCCAATAGTTGAAGCCCTGTAGCAAATAATTGTCAGAGGCAGCATGCATGCACAGTGTCAAGAAACTTCTTACTATCAATCCTGCAGGCTCAGCTTTTATCCAGAAACATGGACAAGTCTCTAACCCACCAGGTCATTGTGCAGCTCTCACAGGTATTTCAACTTGTTACACAAAGTTTTTGACTATAAAACACCTTCTGTTTCAGGGTATTGAATGCATCATTGTTTTCTCTTTATGCAGGAAGCCACTGCACTGAAAAACGAAATAGTTCCGTTGAAGAAGAAACTGGAGCCCTACATGGACTTGAGCCCAGTATGTTGATACTGCTTTTTAAGTCCTAGTTGTTTTTAATGGCTCTACACCATTGTCTGGATAGTAGCATATGCAGCAGATATATTAGATGGAGTTCATTTTAATGATTGGATAAAAAGATCAATATGGGTTGCTAATGAAGTCTTTCCATATTATTTCTTACAGAACCCGTCTCTTGCTAAAGTGAAAATAGAAGAGGCAAAGAGAGAACTGGTGAGTATTTATATTAGATTTATTGATGGCACATACATTAAGCACTACATTTAGACAATGAATGCTCTGTTGATTCTTAATTTCAGGCATTGCTTGACTCCCAACTAGAGATGGACGTGGAGCTTAAATGAATTTGTCATGTGTAATATTTTGTGTTTTTTTTGTTGTTGTTTTTTTGCAATTAAAAATAAAAGTGTTTATCTCATTTGTATTTTTGCCTGTGGTACCTTTGGCTTTATTCTATAATCGGCCTTATGAAACTTTATTTTCTTATACTGGCTATTGTGAATCCATTAGCTTCCAAACCCACTTCCTTTTTGGAGTCTTTATTTTTTGTCCAGCACTTTACACGTTCTGATCTTTCTGTTACAACTCACTTTACTCATGCATTTTCACCTTCCTATCCTCAAAAACAGGTTGAAAAGTTTGACATTGACAACAAAATTGCACAGGCTTTGGGGGGATAACGGCACATGAAAGGGGCTTGGAGCCACTCCCTGGGCGCCTGAAGCCAAAGTGCAGAGAATGGTTTAGCCCAGGAGACCCAGTGTCTTATTTGTTATGCCAAATCTCAATCCCTCAATGCCCCCTCCTGCTGCGTCTCCCCTAAAGGACTAACCACCCAACATCTCAGTCAGCTTGACTCTTGTCTGACACTGGATTGACTGGTTCACCAAGGAGGGGGCCCTGGATTCCGGAAGGGGAGTAATGTACTCAACAGGGCCCTTATTAAAAAAAGAAAAATACAAAATAACCAAATAATAGTTTTTGAAGTACTTTCACTATATTTCAGTTTCTTCGCAAACGGAGATAACCACTTTCCAGAAATGTCTTGTTTATGCATGAGTTTTTATTTGTGACTGATTTTGCAATAGTCTTCTTAAATCACGGGAACAACGTATTTCTATTGAATCATGTCATGCAATAGATCAAAGCAAAATAGTTTGCCATAATCCAAAAGGTAAACATGTGCCTCTTACGGAGTAAAGAGGTCCAGCCTCTGCGTCATTCCACTGCGTGCTGTCGACCCTCTTCCCTCTAAAATAGTTTGATCTGCCACGCCCACTCCATAATTTCCTCTCAGCTGTTACAGTAAGTCGCTTTCAGTTTCCTCGTGTCTCCATTGACAAATCTGGGTCTTTTAACGGGGCGAGGTCCGGTTGGAAGTGTAACCCCGTGTCGGAATACTCACTCCGTCTGTCAGCGCTGGACAACTTGTTGCGCAGCTGCTATTTCCAGCCTCCTGTGGTCCATTACTGCCAGCCACGGGGACAAACCTATACTCACGCCTCTGCGCCTCATCTCCTGTCCTTGTGAATTTCTTTGAATTGGAGGAAATATGAAGAAATCAGTGACTGCGCTTTTGAAACGACTACGGCTTACATTCGCGGACTTGCAACGCAACACAGTGTAGGCTACTTTGTTCAAAAGATTTTAAGCGGGCTGTCCAGTGCGCAGTGAAGTTTCTTTAATATGATTACAGAGTCAGGGAAAGCAAGTCATGAGCTGGACGCGTCCTGGACTGGACTGGGGCCATAGTCTTTTGTACCTGACTTTACTGCTGTGGGTCAGGCGCATGAACGGATTGGCAGACTTCTCAAGTAAGATAATGATGAGACCACATTTCCTGAAGCATTTGTAAATAATAATTCTATATAAACGGTCAGGGATGTCACCCTTAATTCCATTTTCCAGTCTTGTTTGTGAGTGTTACGAGGCTTGTGGCAGCTTCTATTTCTTAATGCATGTTTGAATCATTGGTCAACTGCTTTTCTGATTTAACTTCATTAATTTAACCTTAACCTCCTTTAATACACAGAAAACCTGTTTACACATTTTGTTCAGTGTTGAGACCATGATTATGGGCTTGATTTGAAACCATTTAAGTTTTGTATATTAAGTATAAGGGTTACCTATCTGATGAAACTTTATTTTAACCATGAACTGAACACTTTTAATGGTATGTATTCAAACCCTCTGTATATTTGGAGTATATTTACCATGTTTGTGTGTTGCTCTGCCACAGACTACCTGTCCAGAATCATCACCAGTCATTCAGCTCACGCCTGTGATGGAGAGCCCCTACGTCTTCACTGTCCGCGCCACTCCACCATCTCCATCCAGTCGGCCTTCTACGGCAGCGGTGAGGCGCGGTTGTGCAGAACACACCCAGACTCTTCTCACAGGCATCGTACCCACAGCTGTTCTGCTTTTACTGCTCTACAGGTGAACTTTATGTATGGCCTAGAAAGTGATTTTAACTTTAAAATCAGCAGTGAAGAGTAGGGATTTAGGAACTATTAGATGCCCAAATGTCCTCAGGATTTGTGTTACATGCTTTATGAAAATGCTCTTCTAGTATTTATTTGTTCATAGAAACACTGATCGGGATAGAAAACACACAATTACTATTGTAATTTGCAGAAGCTGCTGTCTGAGTGTCAAAGCCACAGAGATTGCCAACTGTCTGTGAACCACCTGCTGTTCGGGAACGACCCTTGCCCTGGCACTACCAAATACCTTCACGTGGATTACAAGTGTAAACCAAGTAGGTCTCTGTAGATTTGACCTTCACAAACATTTTCAACATCATATATTTCAAAACTCTATTTGATACTTTTTTTTTCACACAGAGTGTAGCGGACCCCTAGCTCCACACAAAAATACAATTCCTCTCCTTTGCCTCCATTACGTGACGCTCCGCCTCCTCATTATTTCTGCCTTTCTCTTCACTCAGCTGAACACAAAAGACATGTGGCATGTGAGGGAGAGACCCTGGTCCTGCACTGTAAGCCCCCCAAGGTGCTCAACATCTACGCAGCTGTCTATGGTAGAAGTCTTGGGCAGAGCGACACCTGCCCCTCAAACCTGACAAGACCACCCCCTTTTGGTGAGTCAACAGGATGCTTTTGTTACTTCAATAATGTGGTCAATGAGTAAAAGAGTAAAAATGTAGGGTTTTATTGTAGCAAAATACTTTGTGATGCAGGCATAGGCCAAGTAGAAATGAGAGAGTATTATAAGCACTCACTAAAACTATCCCTTTTTTGTCTTAAGAGTGTCTGAACCATGAAGCTGTGCACTTAGTATCCAAGTCTTGCTACAGCAAACAGAAGTGTGTTGTTCCTGTCAGCAACACGACCTTCAGGGACCCCTGCTTTCCAGGAACCAGGAAGTACCTCAGTGTCTTCTATTCTTGTGGTAAAAGTCTTCTTGCTTTCCCATACACATTATTCCATACCTTGTAACAAGTGTACAGGAAATGATGTCACATATGTTCTTGTTTTTGCCTTATTCATTCTGAGACATGTTACCTCAGCATGCATCTACAGTTTCCCTCTGTTGATTCTTATCTGTTGGACTCAACCATTGGCTGTTCTTATCACACCCACTAAAACAGTGGCTGGGAACAATACTGTAAGCTCTGGTTTGGCTGAAAGGCTGACTTCCTGCAAAATTTCCTGTGATTGGCACAAATGCCAATGAGCTCATGCGGCTTCATTGTTCATAGATTACGCTCAATATCAGATCTGACTTCAGTCCGCCGCTGAAATATTTTCTTACATGTTCAGTTTGCACCATCCATAAAGACATTAATATGAAGTGACCTTTTGGAATAGGGCACATAGGTACAATATGGTCATACTCTGAAAATGTAATTCCAAGTTTTTATCCTTAACATTAAGCACTGTTGTGTTTTGTAGTACCACAGAGTTTACTGAGGGAGGCAGACCCCAGCATATTTAGCTCCACCTCTCCTCCTACTGTGGACAGAAAAAAAGGTAAATCAATTGTTGTGGTTTGACATCTGTGGCATTTTCTTCCATTTTTCCCTTTTATCATACAGATAAAGTAGAACCTTTCCCCGAAGGCTCAAGAAGGCCAGATGCCTCGGGAGCTATGATGAGCAACTCTCTCTTAACCTATGCCTACATCAAAGGTAAGGATTATGCACATGTATGTATGCACGGAGAAGCCTAATCCGCCAATAATTACGCGTCTGTCTTGTTTTCTCTGCAGAGCATTTAGAAACGGCAGCATTGTTGTTCACTTCCAGTGTGTGTATAGGTCTTCTCCTCACACTGTTGGCTCTATCTGTACGGGTTAGCTGCTGGTGGCGTCGGCCCAGAGATCATAGACCTACACCAAAATGTCAGAGGCCTGTCCTGTCCTCCTGGGAGGATGATAACAATGAGGAGAAGGAAGCTAGTGAAGATGAAGACAAAACAGAAAGCTCTTTAATCTCAGTCACAGAAAGGAAAATAATTAATTGCTGGGAGGAAGTGACTTATGTGAGTGAAGCGGCTGAACGGGCCGAGAGGATTGAGCGCAGAGACATGGTCATACAGGAGATCTGGATGAATGCCTGGATGAATGGCAGCTCATGTTAACTCATCTGAACTGGAAATCCACTGTCACTTTTCTGAACACCTTTGTACATATTATGGAATATTTCAAAATATTACACACTTCAACATAATAGGACAAGGGTTTTATGTCTTGTTTCACCTTGAAAACAAAGTCCAGATGCTTTTACGCAAACCTTTCTTGTTTGGTTGTTCTCCTGGGGCATAATTATAATTCTGGGGTTTATTTATTCATCTTTACCACCAAATTAAGCTAGATTTTGAGTCATCATTAGTTATTAAAAGTGCAACTCAAGCTAAACATAGATAAAGCTATGTATTGTGTTTATCAATAAAAAAAGATTTTGAAAAAATATTGATATAATTATTAAGAGTGACCTGCATTAAGTCTTACCTTTCTCTTATACCTTAACATTCAGCCACAATACATAGCCAACTACCTAATTCAAAAGTCTTTCAAACATAAAATTGAATAGTGTTTAATGTGTAATAGAAAGTGATTACAAACTTTCCACAAAGGCTAGAAAAGAGGCGCTAACACAATAAGACTATACTTCCTGCCTCATTATTTCAGTGCTGTGCATGCCAACAAGAGGAGACAAAGAAAGGAAAGAAACACATAATAAAATGACACTTTAATATGTTTTCACAGCTTTTAAACAATATATCAAACATCAAATCCAAATATAATTGCTTTAGAATTAAAACCAGCAAAATGAGGTGTTGTTTTATACTGTAAAATGTAACTAACAAGAAACTTTTATGTGTGATAAATAAACTACACAGTTAAAGGACTGTTAAAAAAACAAACTTTAAAGGCAAAGGCAGCAGTTTCAAAGAGCACCTTTTATGTGGAGGTTACAGTCTTTATCTCGGCCCCCATTTGATGTTGGTCAGGCCCTGGAACTGTCTCTTAAGTGCTTGTCTGTCCGACCACTGAGAGTCCAGGTAGTTGTCGTCATCTGCTTCCTCCAGTTTCTAGAAATACACAAAGAGTTGTTGTTTGAGTGAAAACAAAATGTTGGTAGAAAAATAATATGTGTAAAAAGGTCTAATTTGTACCCACCTTAAGTTCCTCCTGTCTCCGATGATAGTACATCATCATTTGTTTTTGTTGTTCCTCCGTGATCGGTGGCTCTCTCGCTGGTGCCCCGTGACCTTTCTAAAAGAAGGAGTGAATGGAAAAGGAACAATCCTGTCTGCTGTAAAATCTTAATTTGAACACATCTGGAGGGTTGTCTCTAACCTTTTGGATTTTGACTACAAGCTTTGTCTTTTCATTTTTGCCAGTGTAGTCCTGTAGTCTTTTCCCTCTCTGCAGCTCTTTGGCCGCCCACCACAGCTGGCACTCGTCCTCAGGAATTACCTGAAGTGAGGCCTGACACAAACAAACAGAAAGAGATGAAAGAAAGAAAAGAGAATGTACATAAAAAAAATCAGTTAATGACTTTTCCATTCCAGTCAGTGTCAATTTTCAGTGTGGAAACCCAATTATAGACTAAAGGAGACAAATGCTACTGAAAACTCTCATGTGAGTGTTCCCTCTAAATAACCATCCCATATTTTAAAGCTGTGTTGTGCGCTTGTAATAATGTGATGGGTTCTGGCTAGATAATACTGAGACTGCTGCATGCCTATATCTAAACTAATAGAACACATTGACAACATGAATTTGAGACTCATATTTCATTTATAATCATTTCTGGGCTAAGTTACAAAAGTATTTTCCGATTGCTGATTAAATATTTAAAGTCTGTGAATATTTAAAACAATTATAACTAAGCAATACAATTGGAACTACAACTATAGGTTTTAATAAAACAATAGTTCACCTGTGTTCCAGAAAGGTCTTCTCTGTCTTCCATCTCCATCTTGATAGGATCGTGAGGAGGCAGACCCATTGGATACACA
The DNA here is from genome assembly GCA_024349245.1 of Neodontobutis hainanensis. NCBI lineage: Eukaryota > Metazoa > Chordata > Actinopteri > Gobiiformes > Odontobutidae > Neodontobutis > Neodontobutis hainanensis. The sequence continues at coordinate 496,638 of JALDNG010000008.1, read as the reverse complement.
ATCATCACTGCACCTCTCAGCTGATCAAGGGCCTCTTTTACCATTTCCATAGTGACACAGACATTAGCCTGAACTTGTTTCTGCAGCAGAAAGGTTAAATAAACAACTCTTCTTACTAAACAAAAGTGAATGACAAAAATCTTCTTTACCTTGGAAATTAGTGCCTTGGCTTCATCCACTGTTTTCATCAAAACCTCTTTCATTTTGTCATTTGGAGCTGTAAGGAAAACATTTTACTCAAAGCTTGTGTATGTTTTTTGCGATGAAAAGATTTAAGATAAAAGTTGGTCTTACCATGTCCATTTCTCCTGCCAATCTCATCCTTCCTAAGCACTGGCCCACCACTAGGAATGCACTTCTCTTCCCATTCATCTTTGAGCTTCAGCTCCACAATCTGATCCTCTGTCAGGCCCTGCATGTTGGGGGGCAGTGTGATGCCATGATCTGCCAGCTCAGAGATTTCTGAGGTAACACAGGACTTTGTTTGTTAGTTACACGTTTGTTAGTTTCTCTCTACAAAAAGAAATGTAACTGTTAATGATAATGTTATCAGATCAAAGCTGTTTATCAAAATAGAGTAACGCATGAAGCTAAAACAAATAAAACAAGCAGCAAATTAATGTTTTAGCCCTACTCACAAAGCTAATTTGCCAAGGCAAGATTGTGAGGCTGAATAGTCCACAACAGAACTTTTGAGGATATTATTTTCACCTGAACATATTCTTTCCACTTTGAGTCTCCCATTGTAAATGGCTGTAATTTGCTGGATGACAGTCTCTAGAGGCACGTCTACTGTAGCGTTGAACAAAAACTGGCTTTCATCTCCACGCTTTACATGCAGCTGCACCATTTTGTTGTCTTCTCCTCACTTTATCCCCTGGAAAGATGTTTCGGGAACAAAGTTGAATCGTGTATTAACAGCAAGACTCCCACTGGTTAGTTTGGGACACGGTGTAACCATAGCAACAGACGAGGTCGTAGATACTTCCAGAAAACGACGATACTAGCTTCTAGTGCTAACTCACTAAGTAATGTGTCTTTAGATCATTAGATATAGCATGGGATTTAGACCATGATTCTCAAAATACAGCAATAAATGCCTCTTACCAATAAGGCGACAGCCCAACAGACCTAGAGAAACCATTCAGTATATACGGTAGATAAAATCGACATGGCAAGGTAAAGATAGGATTAGCTTCTTCTTCCTCGGGGTCGTTTAGAATAAGCCTGGGCTCAGTAGTGCCCTCTAGAGGTAGAAAAAGGACCTCAGAGAAAAACGACAAATGAGTATTGTTTATGGAAATGTACATTATTTGTGGGGAAAAGGTGGGTAGACTCTGTTATTTGCTGGCATTTTTTGTATGAGCATAAAGGAACACTACAAATGTCAATTTAGATTGAATACTGTAGCTTTTTTGAAAATATAGAAGAAAGTTAGAAACATTGGTGTTTTTAGAGGTATACAAACATTACATGCAGTCCAAAACACCAGTCAGTTTTCAGGTAAACTTACATTTATTTTGCATACATACAACATAAACTGTTTCACACATAATGTGCAATCAGCTGTGCACTTAAAATATGGAACTTTGGATATTACCAGGAAATGCTGTTCAACGTTTCACTTGAATACATACAGAATATGTCCAACAACACAGACTTGTTTACTATGGATTATAGTCATATAAATGGGACACCAATCACACAAAGGGAGCAATATATTTCCTATAAAATCTCATTTTGAACATGACATGACACAAAGCGCTGGCTAGTCACCTACTGTTAATGCAAATACGGTACCTACTGCACACACTTGGATTACACAATGGATACATTTTAGAGATGAAAATGACATCTATGTGTGCATGTAAGCAAAGGCAACAGTAAACACCTGCTTACATAGCTACTGCTTTGAGCGCAGTGATGGAAGATTATTGTATTTTACAAATTGTTTAAAACAAAGCGCATTAGCGTTGTCAGCAGGTACGTTTTTTAGGTCCAATATTTTATCCTCCGAGAACCATCGTAATGATTTAAACGGTTGGTTTTCTTAAGGTTAAATGAAAACCTTAAGAAAACCACAACAGCTGGTCTGTAGTATGAAGCATCATAAGCTCCCTGACCCATGTTGAACTATTGTTTATCATCACCATCAGCGTCATCCTCGCCGATACCGACAGTGATTTTGTAAAATAGAAACGTGACATGCCAGCTCTGTCACCTCAAACAGCCCTAATGGACAAATTTAGCAGAGGCTTGGTAACTTTTTACTACAGGAAATACTGTTCTGCATGTGGATCCAAACACTTAGATAAGAGGACAACCAACACACTACAATTTTATCAGATCTGAAAGGTAGGCCAAGGACACAACATATAGTCAACTAAAAATTATATCTGGGGAAAGCATTTGCATCGAATAGTTTTCACTAAAATCGTGAAGATATTATCTCACATTTGTGTAGCTATAGAGCAGTTGTCATTCACTTAGTGGGTGGTCTGTGTAACAAAGATTAATTTTTGCATACAGTGATGCCTCTCTACTGCCCTAAAGGGACTGAATACAGAATTTATCATCCCTGAAACTGTAAGCAAATACACAAAACGACTTCCTGAGGGAAGGGTCCACTCTGTGCTATTCCTCTGCCAACTCTGCACGCACTCATAGCCAAGCACAGCACAATCAAATACGACAAAAGACAATATGCACCTTAAACACAACACATTACTTGATATAACAGTGTCAACAATAGATTTGTATAGTGGTGCTTTTTAAAAATTTTAACATTTGAAATAAAAGGAAAATAAAAAATAAATGTATTTTTAATGCATGACATGTGCTGGTGACATGTCCACAAAACCAGATCCCACAATCTGAACAGTAGCGTACACTCACACACCCACAGCACATTCTCTCTGTTTACAATAGTATTGTATTCAGCTTTGGATAAATCAAAATCAGGATTACAACAATTAAAACGTCCTTCCATCTGTTCCTCAAATAACTGTCTCACTGCTATCTACAATAATAAAACAAAGATATGGCATTTTTGTGCATTCCCATCAATACAAGGTCAACACAAACACACACATGTAGTGAATAGTTTCCATATTTAAAAGATATTCATACTTAATCACTGTGGTTCACTTTGATATAGAGCTACAAAATATATTTTGCAAAGCGTAACAGCCCACTGACATATAATTAGGACAGTAGAAAGACCAAATTGTTTATCAAGTCAGTCTAGCGGCAGTAAACAGTTCGACAGACACTGACTCATACTGCTGTTGCTCACCATAGCGTCAGCAAGGAGGCAATGATAAAACCCAGTGCAAACTAAATTACATTCACGAGAAAAGTAAGCTTGAGATTTAGTTTTTTTCAATTTGGTCACAAAAAACAAAAAATTAAAAGAAAATGCAGAAAGCAGCAATGGTAAATGTAAATCCTCCGACTAACAAAACCCAGATTATAGGGAATTTGTCATTCAGTCTGAGATTACCTCTATGTCTCATGTAAAAAGAATTCAGGTTAAGTAATAAATAGAACCCAAATGCAACTAATAGTTAAGCCTGAATGCAATGCTGATATTGCACATTGGATTTGTGCGTATACGTTAGGCACATATTTGCTGCCATTAAAGAAATATAAACATCAGAATGATTCATGGTAAAAGAAATGCTGATGCAACTATCTCTTCAACGCGTCCACTTCTCATATTAGTGTGATATTTAAAACCTTTTTTAAAGGACTCATTACTTCCAAATACTGCCTATTTTTTATAAACACACACATATCCACAATATTATAGCTCTATCTGCATATGCCCTTTACATACTGAACCTATCGCTCTGTTGGCTCCTTGGAGAAGAAGCAGCTCTCACGGGTGCCATCTGGGAGCTTTGGGATACTGGCTGCAGTTCTAGTCGGGATAGAAGGAGGAAGGGTTGGGAATAGTGAAGGAGTGGAGGATAACCAGTCTGGCTCTGAGTCAAAAACAGAACGGGAAGGTTCAGTCTGCAAGCTGGAAGGGAAGACAGGAGCTTGCAGTGGCAACTTGGTCGACTGGGAAAATTTGGAATCCTCGTCAAACGTGACCCACTGCTTGTTTGGTTTTCCGACTGGAGGTGGCTGACATGTTGATGCAAGGGCAGGTAGGACTGAAGAAGAAGGGGCAAGAGGCAAAGCTGGGGAAAGAGGCAAAGGATTAAATGGAAACAGTGGAGCAGGAGTTGGATTTAGTGGTGGTCCAAAGAGGGAGGCAGACTGTAGCATGGAAAGAGGTGTGGGAGATGGGATAAGTGGCTGGGTGAGAGCAGTCATTGTCTTCTGAAGGTTAGCCGAATGCTGGACACTAAAGTCCGGTGTGACTGCACGACGTTGTTCATGCTGTTGTACTAGAGAGCTAGTAAAGGGGTTGGTACTACTTGGACGTGCAGGAAGAGGCTCAGTCGGGAAGGGCCCAGGAGAGGCCCGCAGCGTCTCCTGTGAGCGGCTACGAGCAGGGCCCGGAGGAGGCGGCAGTAAGGATGAGTTGTTTGGTGATGGTGTGGACAGAGATGATGAGGAGGAGGACAACTCCAGTCCGTGCAGGTCGCTCAAAGTGGATGACTGGAGTGAGAAAGATGACGGAAGAGTGCTGGAGGAAAAAGGGGACTTGGGAATCTGTGGAGGAGCTCGCAGTGAGGAGCCTCTGGTCAAGGACTGGGTGTCTTGCCACTTGGACGAGGACGAGGAGGAAAGGAAGTCGGGCGTGAGAGTGTCAAAGGGGTCGGGGTTCCATTGTGCTTCTCTTTGGATTCCATTTAGTCCATTGGCCTAAATAGAAAAAAACACAAGCACAAGAAATGCTTGAACAAAATTAAACAGATGGATACTTGGCTGGAAAGTTTACAATACCCAGTGGAGATTATGGTCAATTAAGTAACATACAGTTATAAAGTGTCTATTGCCATCTTTTGTTGGGCAACATTCATGGGCAGGGAAAGCTAAATACTGTTTAAAGTTCAACTTCAATCATTTGTCAAGTTTTAACTTGGTTTGAACTAGATGAATGAATTAGTTAAAAAGCCAATAGAATGTAAATCTCCAAAGGATATTGCATATGCATGAATCATATTACACAATCACTAATGCTAATAATACAAATGAGCAAAATAATGGAGTCTTTGCATATGTGCTCACACCTAAAAGACAGTGAGCAGATATGAATTGACCAATGTGGAAGAAATGACTAAACAATACCAACATCAACACTTGTCAACGTCTGTTACAGTGTCATATGTTGTACTAATTAAAGTACGCTTTTTTTTATGACACAAAATAATGCAAGGCCTTGTAGTGAACTAAATATCCAGGTTAAATTAAGGAGAAGTTGAAAAAGACAGAAAATCCATTCAGAAATGAAAAGAAAGGAATGAGAGGTAATATAACATCGGACCAGAGGGCCATTGTGCTATGGAGGATGAGACAAAGAAGAGGTTTAATATCAAGTACCTGTCACCCTGAGGGCTTCTCCGGCTGGAGAGAAGGAGACAAATGTTTTAGAAAGAAAAAAGTAGGTGGAAAGGCATACCAAGAAAAAGACTTATGCAAATTAAGAGGCTCTTATTCTAATTGATCATTGCCCTGCAAACATTTTTGTTTAAATAAGCAGAGGTTAGGATTTGTCAAAACATCACTGGTTTACAATAAATGATATAGAGCAGCATAACATTAGAAAAACTGCAAATGCCAATATATATTTTCTAAGGATATTAAAAGTTTGTATACTCTACTCTAATACTTTCATCAGACATGCAAGTATGAATCATTTTGGGATAATTGCATATATTTATAATTTTTACTTTGTCCATTTGTTGTTACGTGTTTTTTGTTATGTTTAATAGGAAATGGCACACACCTGTGAAGCTGGGGCAGACTCAGACTTGACAGCCTCCGGTGGTAGAGCATGATGTGAGCGAGAACGCGGTGGAGGTTTCGGAGAAGCAAGAGATTGTGGAAGTCCGGCTGGGGTAGGGGTGGTGGGCAGAACAGCTTGTTGAGGCTGCATTGGAGCTGGAAGTGAGGGCTGCATTGGGGGAGGAAGCTGGGGCTGAGCAGCAGGTGCACTGGGCTGAGCCTGAATGGGAGGTGGCATCGTGGACAGAGCCTGGGGTCTCACAAGAGGAGCAGGACCTGAAGGCGGTGGTCCAGAGGAAGGTGGGGTAGCTAGAGGGGGACCTGAGTAGAGGAACGAATATGTCAATATTTACAAAAATGTTTTAAACTTCCTTTTCTTGTAGGATATATCTCATTTTACAACCCTTTAAATGAGTAAAGTAAAATCACTGTTTAAGTGAACAACCTTGTTACTGTAGAAAGTCATCTTTTATTTGAAATTAGGCATCTGCTTAGATTTTGAAACTTGAGCTTTTATCGCTCAGGGATTAATAACAAATTGCACACACTGGTCTTTATTGGTGTGACAAATGACCTCCGAGTAGGACATTTTCATACCTGGAGGGAGATCAGGGGCTTTGGCCTGGGAAGTTGGCACCGGTCGTGGTGCTCCAGGATGGGTGTCCGCAATGGGTCGTGGAGCCCCGGGATGAACCTCTGGGATAGGCCTGGGAGCTCCTGGATGAGAAGGAGGGGGTGGGCGAGACTGTGGAGGCATACTGATCACCCCAGCCCGAGGAGGAATATTCTGGAAAAACAGAAGCAACAGCAAGCAGTAATTTATTTGACTTGTCTAGCTAACATTTTACGAGTAATGTAAATGATAATACAAACTCACAGGTCTGGAAGGCCCAGGTGCTCCTGCAGCGGCCTGACCTCGTCCTGCAAGATTTAGAAAACCAAGAAGCTGTAATAAATGTGTAATCTGTATGTAATGTTCCTTCTTTGACTAAAGTGCCAAGAAAGTAAATCAAAGTAAAATAAAGCAGGGCTGAAGAATAACTTTTACATAACACAGAAGTTGGATATACGCCCAGACGTATAACAGACACATCTTGGCAGATTTTATTATTAATGATGACCCAGCAGTTCCTGGGCTGCAGAGGATCTGTTCTGTGAGATCCATGTGAGGAAAGTTTACAAGACAGTGTCAAACAAACATTTTTTACTCTGAGCCTGCAAACATGTTCCCACTCACCTAAGATGTCAGATTATAAGTAATTATTCTCTGCACATCCACTAAATATTAAGTAAAGCCTGCTCACCTCACATCTTTACAGTAAAAAGTGAGATATGGCTAACCACACACACACGCCATACAACAGGCTACACCTCCAAACCTTCTCCTCTACCTCAGGACAAGCTTATTTACTGTCATAACAAGGAATTACAGAAGAGAGAATTAAGATCTGCCCCCTCTGACTTCCATATAAGACAAAAGAAAAGCAGAGACAAACACACGCAATCATGGGAATAATACAAACCACCACTACAGCTTCTATTGGACATGACAACTCATGACATGCTGTGAGGCACTCACCTGCTGCAGCATCGCTGCGAGGAAGAGCAGGGCTTTTTGCTCCTTTGCAGCACAAAGCAAACCAAACCAAGACATTATTTTACATAATGTATTATTAAAGCTCCAAGAAGCGAATGTCCTTTGCTTAAAAGGAATTTTCTCACTAATCACAGCGGAATACTAAACTCAAAGTGACCAAACAACAACAAGTATTTTACACACATTATTTCCAATTAAATAAATAAACTGAATTTTAAATTGACCTAAGGATTTTGATGGATAAATCTTTTGACAACTTACCTTGTTGCCCTTTGCTATCATTTTATAGTAAAAATTGTTACTTTACACAATGTGTAAATTACTAATATACACATCCTAAATAAAAGCAACAGTCCATCAATGTCCAAAATAACATTGATGTACATTGGACTACTGGATTCAGGTGACAACTGGAACACAGTTACCTTTACTGCCTCTCCTAGCAAGTAATGGGCTCACACATACGCCACAGTCTTAAAGTCAAAGATGGAAACGATTTTAATCTCAAACTTAAATAGTGCAACAAAAACTATTAGCTAAAAAAATTATAAAATTATTGCAACTATAAACCTTCTCTACATAAAAGCCAAGCACTTTTATCCTAGCAGATATCTACAGCTTACTACAATGATACATACAAAATGAACTGTCACAAAGCTATTGATTTATGGCCTAGTTAACAATAATGGCACATTAGTGGATTATAGGAATGTAAGAAAAAATCTATTCTGTTAAATATTGCAATATTTTATGGCGTGATTCCTGCACTGACTCAAATTACGGCCGAATCGTTTTGTTTTTTTATTTTTTTCAAAATAAAATAAAAAAAAAAAAAATAATAATCCAAGCAATAACTTTGTTGATTATTTAGTTGTTAAATATTCGGAGATACAGTTTCAGTGCTCACTATTTTGATAATTAAATAAAATGCATTTAATTCTGTGGATGTGCACGTGTTCAGAATACAAAATGAGGTTTACCAGATTCTTCCATTAAAAATTGCAATATATTGTTTTACAAAACAGTATCGTGATATATCGAGATATATCTTATTGTGGCATGTGTATTGCGATACACATTGTATCGCCAGGTGCTTGCCAATACACATTCCTAGTGGATTATAGATAGCCTTTTTTGTTATCAAATTCTGTTTGGTGACTAGAGATCCATGTAAACAGCCACTATTGACAAATACAATTGAATTAACATTATATGACTATTCAAGGTGCATAACTTCAAAAAATGCCAGCATTAAAGCATCTATTTCAGAGCCAGCTCTTTACCTGTAGATTTCCTTCTAACAGGCAGAGGGCTCGTTCCTCCTTCAGAGGAACAAAAAAGTAATGGAACAGATTGTAACAATGACTGTAGTCTCATAAAGCATGCCATACCTTGTATAATTGTTTCTGTATAAAACAAAACGTTTCTTGTGTTTGCAATTGTACCTGAAGGTGGAGGCGGACGCTGAGGAGGTGCTGGTCGAGCTGGAGGGGCATTAGGACGAGGCGGAGGTGGGCGTTTGGGCTCAAGAACTTGAGATGTGGGTGCACCAGGCTGGAAATCAACAGGAGGCCCTGAAAAGCCACAAAGGCAAATTCTAATTTAAGCTAAATATATAAATATATACACACACACACACTGTATATAGACAGAAAAAAAGTAGTTTAAAACCTAAAGACTATGTTGAAAATATTTTTGTTTAACTAATTTACAATCAATCCTATCATCTTATAATGAAGTCAATATGGACCCACTGCAACCTTTGATGTATAAAACACTTAACACTTTCAAATTCCAACATCATATCCAACATATGTATCTATCCTAAAACACACCACAAGTTCACTCACAGTGCTGTTTACCTGACATTCGCCTGCGTATTGAAGGACTTAAATCTGCTCCCATGGATTACAAAGACAACATAATTACAGTTTTTATTCTGATGAGTATATATTATAGCCCTATAGTAGACAAGTTATATCTGTAAAACTACAAGTGCACAATTTAAAATAAAGGGTTAGAAACACTTTATATTATGAAGGAATTGTGTAAATGTACTATCCTAACAAATACACAATCAACCAATGAAATGTTTAATCTAATTTCATTGAGTTTTGAATGTAACACTGTAATACTATTTTAGAAAGAACTATATGATAGTGATCACACAAAATCACTAAAATGTCCTTTTAGACATTGGGCATATGAAGCACTAAGATCAACCACTGAGTGAAGATAATATTAATGACAGACATGTTTAACTAATCCACAAGCATAGAGTCATCCAGAAAAACACCACAAGCCTTCTAACACTACATAGGCAATAAATCGTCACAGTTTACCTGACATTCGCCTGGGTATTGCAGGACTTAAATCTGTTTTCATGCATTAAAAACACAATACAATTACATATTATATTCCAGCAAATGGCTTGTAGTCGATTTACAGACTGAAAAGGCCACAAAAGCACAATAGACATTTTCAAGTGTTTATCACGTTACCAATTGGATTTCATTGTGTTTTAAAGGTAAAACTCTTATAAATTTCCATGTACTTCTGCAGGGACATATTACAGTCTATAGATACAGAAAAATACACTGCTGTTTACCTGACAGTCTCCTTGCTGTTGTTGGATTCACATCTGCATCCATGCATTAACACAATAAAATTACAATTTATATTCCAGTTTGTTGAGTGTATGGAATGTGTATGTGTGTATGGTGTGTGTATATCAGCCTACTCACTGCTGAAAAGCCACTATTACACAGACCAGAAACTAGGCAAAATGTGCACAATCTATTAGATTCCTTTCTGTTTCTCTAGCCCTTGTGTTAATGTATCTACAGCTGACTAAATAGTAATACTAATCACTCACACATTTTCTACAAGCTTTGTAAAACCAAAGAACTTCCAAGTCACCACACATTGCAGTTTACCTGACAATCTTCTGGGTGTTGAAGGACATAAATCTGCTTCCATGCAATCAGAACATGATTCATTTTTTTCCAGACTGTATAGTTTGGTGATACCTATAGTAGACTAGTTATTGGAATATTTTTACCTTGTGTAGGTCTCGAGGGTTGTGTACCACGACAGGGCCGGCTCGGGGCAGGAGGCTCTCCTTGGGTGGGAGAGTGACAGGGGGAAGGGAGAGGCGAGCATCCAGGACCGATGCCTGCTCCGGGCTGCAAGTGCTGGGGAAGAATCTCCTCTACCTCCTCATCCACATCACCTGGTAGACAGATTCATAGCTCTGATAACTCTGGTATTTACAAAATCCAAAATATAAAAGCTTTGTCTCCTTTAGCTCCACACCTTCCATGTCATAATCGTCGTCACCCATGTCAGTGTCTTCTGCGAGCAGAGTGGAGCTGGCAGAAGTGGGCATACTACCACAGATCCTCTCTACACTCATTTCCTCCTCAAGACTCTTAATCCAGCCTGGACTCTTCAGGCGGATATCAATCACTTTATCCATGACCTACAACATCCACAGGAGACAATGAATGAGAAAAAAGGACGAGGTGGAGAACGTACATGCACATAAAAGTAAGACTTATTTACAGTGGAAGCACTGAGAGAAAGTGCAGCAAGAGCGGAGTAACCTTCAAGGAAAGTTACCCACATCTTCTCCTCCACAAATCTAAAAAGGACAAGGAGGACACTTTCAGTGATTATCTTTTTGCATGAAGGATGTGTCTGATAGAAAAATTCAGACTGACCTAATCAGGATGACCTCTCCAAAATTAGAAAACTTGTCCAGCAACTCATCAATGAGTGCGTCATCAAAGTAGTCATCTGGGCCAGAGGTGCAGAGCGACACGAGAATGGTGCCGTCTGGAGGGCCTTGCAGGGCAATGACATCTTTATAAACCTGGTGCCTTGCATCTGGGTCCACCTCAAGGATTTCCACATCTATTACTGCAACTACAGGCCTAGAAGCATGTACGCATGTGCAAGGGTTAGGTATGAGGTCAGACTACTTACTCTGTTTGGGGTAAGTCTTGAATATCATCTCTTGAATACATTGTATCAAAGTTACCTATGATCTGAGGTCTTAAGCTCTGCTCTGCCATAATACTTGAGTGCCCCAGGGCTCCAGGGATGATCCGGATCATCTTCAAACTCACCACAGATAGAGCTCGCTCCAACTACATTCATTTCCTCAGCTGCAAGACATGCCCAAGAATTGTTTATAGCAAAAACACCAACAAAAGCTTTTAATTAATTAATTTAAAGTATTTATTCCAATATAATTTGACAGAATTATTCAGTTATCACCAGTCTGCTTTATTACCCGTTTGGTCAAAGTTCCACCTTCTCCTCTTCCACAGTATGCGATCAGTCCATGCTGGTGTGCGACACTTCTCACTGGTGTCATAGTCCTCTGAGAAGAGGTCGTACTTATAGGTGGGGGCAAAATCTATCTTGCCCTCAATAAACTCTTTGAATATCTGTAGGTTTTACAAGAAACATGCGTCACCAACTGCAACTGCTTTTCTCTCTGTATCTACACAAAAGCTCCCAAGCCAATTTTAATGAAATGTATTGTAAAAACATACCAAACCAGCATTCTTCTGTTCCAACAGTTGGTCCCCTGCTGTCAGAGCTTCCCAGTTCTGCTGTTTGATTAGCTCTTTGACTTCTTCATTGGGAATGTTTATGCGATAGTTGAAATCTCCACACCAGAAGACGTAGTCATGTGAATCCAGCAGCCGACCCTAGTGACAACATGTACTTCTTTTCTGTACTCAGGCAACACGGTGAGTTTATATGTTTATTCAAATGTGCAAATGTTTAATACCATTGGGAAGGTTAGTCTGCGAGAAATTTCAGTGTAGTCATCGTTCCTTTCTTTAACCTGTGACTGTCCGGCAGCAAAGTGGGAACAGACGAAGCAGATGCTGGTCGTGTGAAAGAGCAAGCGGATGGCTACACCACCTTTATTACCTGTAGCCCCACCCATTCCTGTTTTCACTGTATCTACAGCAACATCCCTGAAAAGAGCATTAATTAATGAATGCCAGTTGGTAAAAGATTTTCTATTTGTCCTAAGAGTAGTGAAAAAAATACCAAAACTTAGTAAAGAGTGCATGTATTGTTCACACCTGATAAACGGTGCATGTTGTGGGCGGATGAATACAAACAGACACACTCCAACCAGCTGCTCTGAAGCAAGCAGAACATACTTATGGTCCCGTGAGATATTTTTCTGTAGCTCTGCTGCCCAGAGTTTCTGATTAGTAGTGCTAGAGATGGAACAAAGAGGCAGTATAAAATTTGTATCAGCATTGCTTTTAGGATACAATCACAACATTTTCTATTAAGGTTAATTATTTTCATGGGTTAGGGTTATATTGAGAAAGTACAGTCTACTTTGTTCTTAGATACATTGAAATAAAAGGTAACACTAATAAAACCTTTAGTAAATGGCAACTGAGAAAAAGGAAAAGAAGGAAAGAAAAAAAGAAGGGAAAAGGTGTTTTGTCTAGCTCCTGGAAAGGTATGTCATAAGCTCTTATCTAAGAGGAATTTAACACGCACACATACCTGGCACTGACAATGTTTCCAGCATTCAGTTCAACCATTTCCTCAAAGCCAATAGCAAAAATGTCTATGGGGTTAGCCTTGCTGTCTGTAAATGTGAATCAATTAATAATTTTGTTAGCTGACATAGTGCAAAGTCACATTTATTGCACATCTTTGCTGCATTGTAGAAAGTACAGATTATTCACAACATACCATGGAACTCAGGATATCCTGCCTTCAAGGGAGCATCCAAAAGCCAATCGTTAAGAGTCTGGTTGCGAAAGGCAATGCTACGAAACTGTTTGCCCCCGTTTACATTCCATGTGCCAACACACACACGGATCTGCTTCGGCCTTGTGTACTTCTGGTAGCTCTGACACATTCCCAGCAAAACTCTAGGAGAGGCTATAGAACAGCAGAAAGTGTCAAACTGCTAATTGGTGAAGTAATGACACTGATTGAAGGATAGAGAACTATAGATCAGGGAACTGGAAAAATAAAACAGTCACTACAAAAAGAGGACCATACAAATATAAACACATGTGAAAAATGAGACTCTTTCAACCAGGTGAAAATAATATCTAACGTTTACCTTGATGTTTGTTCATTACTGCTTAAACCTAGACATTTTGTTTAAAAAACACTCTTTCAGCGGGTTGGTGGACATGCAAGGGTTAAACCAGTATCAGAAGCGAATGAAAAATGTAGAACCACAAATGAAAACAAAAATACTAGAATGATATGATCTATTCATTTAGTGAAGGTGGCCAGTTACAGTACCTGATTGTAAGACCGGCTCAGTGACTAAGATTGTAGGCAAAAGGGGAGAGAAGGGAGAGAAGGGCGGGTTAACCACTGTTTGAGCAGATAATGCAAACAGTGCAGTCAGACAGCAGTAATCTAACTGGGGCAGAGCACATCCTACTTGAAGCAGAACACAAAGTGGTCTTCTATATTGTAGCTGATTAGCTGATTGAGAGAGGTTATATAAAGTTGGAGTTGTATATTGTTACCATATAGACTGGAGGTTGTGAGTAAAGCCCGGGCTTTGTCTGCCAGATCACTGTTGAGTGTGGAGCCCAGTCTTAAGATGTCTATAGCCTCTTGCTTGGAACTGTCAAAGAAGTTGTTCTGGATAGTCCTGGAGACTGAGCGAGCGCCATCTTTAAGCTTTCCCGCCTGAAAAGAATTAAAACAATATGATATACTGAACATAAACGTGTGTGAGACCCACACCAATCAGGAAAAGGAATCTCATTTAAAACAATATTGAGAAAGTAAAAATGAAATGAAGATAAGGCTTTTGAAATTAATAGAAACTGGGGGATAAGAATTTTACTGACTGAAATGCAATGTGGTGTCATTTATTCCAGCAAAGGTACATAAAAATTTTATTTAATATATGAAACGTTATGAAATATTTAGCTAAATAATGGCCATTGTGATGGATACTAAAAAAGAAAAAAATGTATGTGCATGAGTTTTTAGAGAAACAAAAGCATCACCAAGCTTCTTAAAGAAAAAATAAATAAATAAGAGCCATAGTCAAACACCAACCTTTTAAATTATTAGAACTTAACCCAAGCCAATACCAATGAAACACTAATCTAACAGAAATAGACCGCCAGCTAAAAAATGACACCAACTGACATTTTCACTTACCACACAGGAAGTGAGATCCAGAGGACAGCAGAAAGAAATAGCACACAGAGGTTAAGAAACTGAAACACACAGTCCATCAGCTGTTCATGCAGAACTATCTACATGCAACTAGCTTACTATTTTTTAGCTTTAGATTTGGAACTATTCAGTTTCAGTAAATTTTAATGTAAATTGCTTTATTTGTTCATCGGACACATTATGCTTCTGTTTTATCCTATTTATAGAACACAAAAATTCTACTGAAGCTCCAATAAAATCTTTTTCACAAGCTTTAGGTTATTGTGGTTTTGTGTGTGTAGCAGGCTCACATACAATTTGCAAACACATATTTACGTAGTGTGTAAATATTAGTAGGCAATAGTGTAGTGTTTTTCATTGTCACAGTGTGTACCTTGGCCTTGCCATCCAGGGCACCGGTGCCTGCGTAGATCTTACTAACAGAGTCTCCATTCTGAGACCACATTGTCCTGAACACCTCCTGGAACCTGGCCACCAACTGTGGCTTTTCAGTCAGGCCCATTTCTTCAAGCTGCTTTGGCAGCATCTAAGAATAAGATTAATATATGTAGTTGTGAGAAAGTCGAAAAATATAGCAACACTGTACTATATTTATTATAATGCTGCACAATGTTTTTTAGAGCAATCAATAAAATTAGGCATAGCTTCTACCTCAAGAGCAAAAAAAGCCTGGACACTGTTGGTTCGATCCAAACAGTCCAAACAATTGGTCCTCATGGTCCCATTTTGAGTCCTGAAAGGCCAGTCACAGTAAAAGTCAACATAAATGTGCCTCATTTGTTACTGACAGCATTAAATTTCTCACCTCATAATCCCTGTCTCGCTTGAGTAGTAAAAGAACCCACACTCCTCAACAAATTTGTTGAGCTGTGGTTTCAGGACACTGTGTAGTTTGTCTGCCTTGCCTCCCCTTACATTTTGGTGATAGTCAAAGTTTATCATTTTTACAGATGTAGCATGCTCAGATGCCTTCAAATGACTCTGTCATATAACAGAAAAGGAAAAGATTTTTTTAAATTACAAAATTGTTCAAACCATTTTTTTTTTTTTGCATCAGTGTTTAAGCAGTTTCTCTCACCTGAAATGCTTTACTTAGCATGTGCTCTCCTTCTTTACTCCCAAGGAGGTTGATGATTACCTGTTTTCCATACAATCTTCGAAGAGCAGTGAAATGTCTGGTAATGATGGGAGTGATTGAAATAGAATATCATTATGTGGAACCTCAAGTATAATCCAAATAAAAATGGTTTTAATGTTAAGAAATGCAACATAAAAAGCCTTGGGGTATAATTTACTGGGCCCTGACAGTAACCTAACCAAAAACCTTCCCAATAAAGACGTAATATGGAAGAAAAAATTGTATGTTGCATACATTTTTTCAAACAAATTTTGTGAGAATGTCAGAGGAGAAATGTCCACTGAGTTATTTCCACATGTAGGAACAAGTCTACATTGACTAAGTGAATCTGTGTTCCGGCTCTTGCCACATCTCGTACCATGTATTTGTGTCCAACATAAAAAAAAACACATTTTAAATTTGGTTGGCTATTGCTGAATGTGATGTAAACTATATGCTGCTGCCAACACTGAAATAATCATTTCAAGCCTCCTTAAGTTCTTGTCTAATGGTGTGTGGATGTCAATTGTTACCCAAATACATTGACAAGTACTAAAAGATAAGGATGGAGCCAGTTAGTGTTATCAAGGTGGAACTTTAAGATATAGGACTGTACTGTGCCAAACACTCCATCTTAAAGTTTGTGTCCTGGCCAACCATTTAGTTCACTCTAGTCTGATTGCATACTGGCATATACACCATGCCCAGGGCTATGAGTTAGCAATATTTTTGTTGAATTCTTCTGTTGTATATTTGCCGATTTGAACAGAGTAAATCATGTTTAATACCTTTCAAAAGCTGGTGCATTTGCCTCAAATCCTCGAGAAAGTTTGACTCGATGAGAGCCAACCTATAGAGCAGAAACAAGCAGAAAAGACAAAAAACATGCAAGTCATGATGATCAATAGGAAAAGAAATTGAAAGTGGGCTAAACACACAATGCAGATGGCCAGAAAACCTGTTGAAGAATAAATTTAAGACAATCCTGGACAGTGCTGACCTGAGGTAATATGATCTCAGTAGTAGGAAAGTAAATGCACAGGGGCAGCAGAGGAAATATGACAGACACTAAGCAGCAGAAACCCTGAAATCCTTAGTATTCTGAACAGTCTTTCTAAACAAAAATATTTTTTTGGCTTTTTCCTTTTAATTTTTTATCATTTCTCATCCCCATTTACTTTGGAAGTCCATAGACATAGTCAAACTAACAAAGAGACATTGGGAAAGGGAAAGACTACAACTCTTAAACAATGATGTTGCACAATAACCCCAAGGATTTAGACAGAACCCTGCATGTATGACCTTGTTTGTCCTTTTTGTCTTTGTAAGGTTTCCCTTCCCCTTGAGTTGCCATGTCTCTTTTGTATTCACTCCCTAAGCTATTCATTTGTTCAATTGTTTGAACCGTTTGTTTAATCTTCTGGTCTATGTCATGAGATTTTAACAAGTCACTACTTGGCAGGACTAGTTGTTTTGTTCCTTGCTACCATTTTGACACTTATTCCTCTCTCTCCTGTTGTGGCGGTCTATACTATGCATATTTAATAGCTTGCTGAGATAGCTGGCAACTGAATTGGTTCATGTTACAAAACCTGCTCAGATTCCAGCTCAAAAGGTAAGAGAAACACCTGAAGAGTATAAAAACTACAACGCGTCACTAAAACCAGGATGCGACGCTGCTCTTATTTCACTGGAGCATCTTTGATTACACTACTAAATCACTCAAAACTAAAATACTTTTATTATCAATGATGAACAAATATATAAACTAATACCACACCTCTCTAAAATTTGTCTTTTGTATGAAAGGAGACATGAAGCCTACAAAGCCACAACCGGTAAAAGGGCTAGGAGCTAAAACAATAATTAGAAGCAGGAGAACTATATTCTGTCTGAAAACACCCCCAAACATCACTGCCATGTTTTGGAAACATAACACTTAATTCACTATGTAGATGGTTAAATATGGTTAATGAATGTTACTTATTTAGACCAAAGTGTTATCAATTATCACACATCTTACAGTCAAATTCTGGAAAGAGAGTGGTTTGGGAGATGTTTTCAAACCAGGCTCTCACCTGAACAAAGATGTCTGGGAGCTGAGGAAAACAGAAAGACGGCCTTTACCAACCACTAGAACTATAAGTGACCTCCCCCACATCTGATCCAATCCACCAGTCTGTGCAATGCCGGGCCAAGGACACAACAGTGCCACAAACATTATTTATGCTACATCACAGAGGTTCTAGTTCCAAGTAAATCTAACTATGACTGACAGTGATGGTACTAGAACACAAATGAAAACTCAAACCTACAATTTGAAAGGCTTGCATTTAACCTTTGGCATTGCACAGAACTGCAGTATGGCAGCACCAACACCAGCAAAGGCAAAAAGGACATTTAATTTGAAAATTGGTTATACCAGATGGGGGTTCTCATGCTGTCCATTACGGTACCGATTCTCATTCAGTTGCAACAAAACACCTTTAATGGACTTTTTCTGAACACAGCGTGGAAAAATGTGTTACTAGAGACTAAATACTTGATATACTTAATTCAAACTATTTTATGTCCTCATTGCATTGTGAGTGTATGATATTTATGTATGAATAAATGTACACAGAAACAGTGACACGCGTTTATGATAGTCACAATACTATCATAAAAAATACCTGAATTCCAGGCTGTTCCCAAAATAGTGGAATAGACCCACGAATCTGAATGAATGATGAAACTTTGTCTTCCAGAAAAATAACCTGTTAAAAGGCAAGAAGACACTATGTTTAGCACTAAACACAGACAATTCAGCCATAAAACCAAAGGGAACTGAAATGATTAGCACTTTCTCATATGTGGGAAATACAAACTATTATCAGCTTGTGTGTCAGAGCA
Source organism: Neodontobutis hainanensis (assembly GCA_024349245.1). NCBI lineage: Eukaryota > Metazoa > Chordata > Actinopteri > Gobiiformes > Odontobutidae > Neodontobutis > Neodontobutis hainanensis. The sequence goes on along the minus strand of JALDNG010000008.1, from coordinate 477,922 downwards.
CTAGAACAAATGTAGATTAAAAAAAAACAGAAGTGATGCATTCAGAGACTTCCTTTGTTAGATTTGTTGGAGTTTTAGTTTATGTCTCATATATTGCAACAGAAGCATATGTCATAAGTCTGTAAGTGAACTCAATAGTCCACAGGGATGCAAAACACTGGACCTGCAAACAAAAGCTAACCTGAAAAAGACAGATTACCAAGCTCAAATGACAAATTTGCATGTGTTCTCATGAAAATTTGCTATTTATAGCACTGATTTCCAAAGACACCAGCTAATCCTTTGTGTTCTAGCTTTTGTCATCTAAAAATTATACCAAATAAAATTTGTTTTAAACAAGAACTGAAAGTGTGACGATGAAGGGAGTTCTCAAAAAATATTCACCTGTTCTGTCTCCACAAAGTTGGCCACCTGTCCATCGTCATTTGTTCCTCTCACATTGAATCGTGTACCTGCTCTTTCTGAGCTGAGGCGGGAGAAGATGCAAGCCTTGGCCTGTTTGTGACCTGCATAAATGGTCCTGACTTCTACCCCGCCACACATCAGTCTTAGCAACCAGTCATCACAGTTTACTCCATAGTGCTTTAAATGCAGGTGCAGTGACTGGTTCCTAGTAGTTTGATTGAGAAAATACAGAAGAGTGTTAATTTAAGAGAAATATGTATATTATTTAAAACACCACAAAAAGAGTGATTCTTAGCTAATTAATTGACACTTACCAGAAAAAACGGTTATCTGTAGTATCCTCTAGTATCCTACGATGTGCATTGAGACTCAGGTCCATACTAACGCCAGTGGAGGACCAGGCAAAGTAAAAGTGTCCAGAGTTAAGGACCTTTCGCACCTCGGCAATACGCTCCTCATCGGCTGGATCGTTCTTCAGTGAGATAAAGTCTGTTTGTGTGACTCTGAAAACCTCTGAATCCTGGACTTTCCCCACTGAGCTACACCCGGCGACAACCACCAGACTGTGAAGCATGGAGTCACCTGCAGGCAGTAATAAACAATGGTATTACAATAAGGCAAAGAAAGGAAACATTCCATTGCACAAAAGTATTCACATCAACACTCACAAGAAATTCTTAAACAATAGTATCATATTTGTGTGATAAAAGAAGCAATTCATTCATTAGAGTTTAGCATTTAAAAAGCATTAAGGTTTAATCTTATACCATCATATCTTTCCATATTATGATATCAGAGCTACCAAGGTCATGTAGAGGGCAAGAGAAAGCAGCTTAGCAATAAGTAGCAACAGTTAAATGTCTCCTAGAACACTGCACCTGGATAGGACCCACAAAAGTGTGCAAACATTTCTTATAGCATACCTAGATTTAGACGGAGGACACCCAGAATCCCATAGGCATCAAGAATCCTAGTATATGTGTTTTTAATTGCCTCCTTTTCTGCTGAAGCTAAAACAGAAATGACAATTTTAGTTTGATCTTGATGACATTTCAGGGTTTAAGCAAAGAATGACACCACATACTGAACATTATTGTGTATATTATACATATGTATTATGACTGAATTAATCTGGTACCATTATTCTTGTTGTAGCAAGAGTCAACATTACAACCTAATTAATCATTACAGTGCAATAACAAAGCCCTTACACAAAACAGCGACTGCTCCTGATTCAAACATCAGGCATTCTTCCTTGTTCCTGGTTTCCACAATTACACTATAGGGAGGTGGGTCAAGCTTGTGGTAAATTCGGTAGCCCTTGCTAAAGGCCATTTTTGCTCCAAGATGGAAAACCTATGCAGTGACCTGGAAAATAAAGAAGAAAATAACTTTGCAAATTACAAACAAAGAACTAAGCATAGCTGCATTTGTGACTATATATTCAAAGATTGCTTAAAGAAAACTGACCTGCATTTACTATTGTCTAACCAATTTAAACTGCTGTGTTTATGATTTAAAAAGATGTATAATACCAGACATCAAAGCTTTACAAAAAAAATTAGCATTAGAATTGTAGATGAAGTGCATTAAGTTAGCCGTCTACGTAGAGCTGTAGTATACTGTCACTTAGGAAGTTATATTAGGCAATAGACAATACGCGATTCGTTAATCTTGCGAAATAATTCCCTGTAATATCCATTAACCAACTGGCAAATTAAGGTCTTCATAAACCATCAATGTTTCAGGCCGTTTATAGGCCAGGGTATTAAGATATCCTCCATCCTTGCACAGCCAGTCACGACTTAGTAGATGCAAGTGCAGTAGGAAAAGCTAAACGCCAACAGTAATCCACCAGCTTAATCTATTGCTACGTTTTCTTACACATGCTAGTAATAAACGATGCAATGCAACTAAGTAAAATAACTTTATTTTTGTAAGGAACCGTGGTAAAATACTAGCTTGGGCTGCTGGTTTATTTAACCACGGAAAGCGCTAAGACTGGTTAGCTTCAAACGATACCCGGACGCCCAAGAAAGCTAGCAAAGTACTCCGTTTTAAACACTAAACTACGGGTTAATATAACCATCTATATGTCCATATGAAGACGTGCCTGTCATTAAAAATATATAAAAGGCTACTGGAATTAAATAGGAATAGCGTATTTCACCTTTCCGTCCTCCCCCGCCGGGTTGTTACTTTGCTGTCACAACAAAATCCTTCCCGGTTCGTTTGACCGAATGGTACAGTCCAACGGTAAGCGCGTCCCCAACGTTAACGTTACAGTAGTCTTTAGGCTTAAAAGGTATTTTTTTATATATACATTTACAATAATTTACAAGTGCAAGAAATCCACATGCCTAATGTTTTATTAAATACGCATTATTTCTAATTTACATTTAAAATTTAAAAGCACAAAACTAAATGTTCTTGTCTATTTTTCCGAATGAATGACAGCACAGCCAGACCAATAAGATTACTGTTTAAACAGGGCTGTCCAATAGTGTATTGCGGGAGGCGGGACGTTTATGCTACGTACCACGGTTACAGCATGACGTTGCATCTCATATAAGAGGAAGGTGAAGTCCCAAACGCACATGAAGTATTGTTTATAGGAAGGAGCATAATTGAAAAATAGCTGCTAGTTAAAAGGTAGGTGATGCATTTCGACTCTGCATAGATATGACCTGTTGGAGCTTGTCTGCTGTGTGTTTAGCTATTGACTTGTCTCAGATATTTGTAATAGTTGTGTACGAAACAGACAGATAATGCAGTGTTATCTTATAGCTACACGTTGTGTGCAAGAAGATCAATGTTGTTTTTCGTACGTTGACCTTGTAACTTTAAATCGATAAAAAACAGACAAATGTCAGATTGCCAATATTTAATCAAATGTGTGTTTACATGACCTAAAACCAACCGTTGAGGCTGAGGATCGCAATTAGCAAAACAGTGCAATTGAACTTCTTCAATTGCACTGTGGTGTTATTTTCATAATATATATTTTGAAAATCTTATTTTTTTATGTTTATGCAGCAGCACAAAATGAAGCGTCTTTTCCTTGTGGAGCCGGTGGTTGGCCTGTATGCCTTCTCCTGCTTTCTTGTCTATCCTCTGGTGCAGCAATATGTTTACCGGCGACTGTGGCAAGATATAACAAACACTACCTATCCGGCCTCGGACAATGTGACTAGGTGTGCAAAAAACTCTAGCAGCAACGAGTCAAGCTATCATGATGTAAGTTTTTTTTCTTTTTATCTACTGTATGGTGTGACATTTACAATATATTTACACAAACCCAATAGATGTAAATGAGCTACTGTCTTGTCTTGGTCAGTGAATGTTCCCATGTTATTGTATTACACCCTAATTGTCTGACGTAAAAAATTTTTTTAACAGTTTCAATTGCCTATATGGAAGTGAAAATAAACAGTTCTGTGGAAAAGTTATTTTTGTTAAATAACCACAACTGCACCTGCTACACCAAACAACCTAAGAACTACATTTCTCCTTTTTCTCTCTAAATTGATACTAAACAATATGTCTTTTCTTTTTCTTTTTTTTTTTTTTTTTTTTTACAGGAGGTCCAGAAGCGTGCATCTCTGTTGTCCCTTTACACCGAGCTCTTCGCTACTATACCTTCTTTCATTGTCACCATCCTGCTGGTGGCTTACAGTGATCGAGGAGGACGAAAGATTACCATTATGATGCCTGCGATTGGAACATTGCTGTACGTTTTAGGCATCCTGGCAATATCATACTTTGAGCTCAACATTTATTTGCTCATTGGTTGCTCAGTTATCAGCTCTTTGTTTGGAGGCTTTGGGACATTTCTGGGAGGTTGTTTTGCGTATGTAGCTGACATTTGTGAAAACGACCATCAAAAGACATTGCGCATGGCTGGCATAGATATGATTCTTGGTCTGCTGGCTGGAGTGGCATCCTTATCAACAGGCTTTTTTCTTAAAGCTGCAGGATTTAATTGGCCTTTTATTACATCTGCTTTGGGATTGTGTACATTATTGCTGTATGTAATTTTCTTTCTCGAGGAGACTGTGTTGAAAGTTCCCCATGATGCCGTCATGTTGAATGCACCACCTCACTACTCGGCTATCCAACAAATGTTTCATGGAATCTATCATGTATTTGCAGGGGGGGATTGTCGTTTTAAAATAATTCTGATCTTCCTTTTAGTCACAATTACAACTTTTGCTTTTGCTGATGTTGGCGGAATATCCCTTATTACTCTTTATGAACTCAACAAACCGCTGTGCTGGACTGAGATCATGATTGGCTACGGCTCGGCGCTGTCCACCACTGTGTTCCTCACCAGTTTCTTCGGGGTGATGGCATTCTCATATTGTGGGGTACCACAGCTGCTTATGGTCCTGGTGGGCATCGTGTCTTTTATACTAGGCATGATCATGGTCTCTTTTGCTAAGACCACTGAACTAATATTTTTAGGTAAGGAAAACATCCACATCCATACTTAAACTAACTAATTCTAAATTAATAAATTAACATAATATACAACATTTCATGTTTATTTATAAAGATATTAGACTTTTGGTTCTTCAGTCTTTTTCACTTTATTTGGGTACATATGGTGAAAGTCCTCATTCTAGCTCTTGCGTCATCACAATTATGTTCCGTCTGTTTTTCTTTGTTGTAGCAAGAATACCGATGCTCCTGTGTGCTATGCCTTTTCCTGTCCTGCGCTCTATGATGTCAAAGATGGTCTCAAAGGCTGAGCAGGGTAAGTATTGCCTGGACCGCTGAAGTCCGTGAAGCCTGTTCAGCAGCTGCGAATAGAAACTAGTTTGTTGCTTTTACTAAAGATATTGTGAAGTGAGAGTTGTCTATAATTGAAAAAAAGTTTGAAGTAAAAGCATCTGGACTCAGTTTTTCACCTTGAAAATGGAGTCCAGATGCTTTTACTTCAGACTTTTGTGTCCTGATGATGTCCTGGATGACTGAGAACCTTTACAAACTTGTGTATAAGTAGTGTCTTCCATTTTATTATGTTCTCCTAAATTGTGTTTTGCAGGAGCGCTGTTTGCTTGTGTTTCCTGCCTGGAAAGTTTAACTAATACTTGTTCAATTGCCGCCTTCAATAGTATCTATGCTGCTACGGTGGCATGGTATCCTGGATTCATTTTCTTGTTCTCTGCAGGACTCTGTATCATTCCTTTGATACTGATAGCGTAAGTTTTTCATATTGCTAATATTAACACTTTCTGTATCACTTTTGTTTTAAACTGTATTGTACATTCTAATGTTTATTCTTTTATGAAACAGGTTGATAATTTAGCTGAAGATTTAGATAATACTTCAAACATAACATTATGGAACCATGTATATTTGTATTAAAAACACTGCACAAACAGGATACTCATGACAGACATGACATTTACTCAATCCTTCTGAAGTAGTGCTGCTGCTGAGTCAGAGTAACACAGTCACATGCACCGCTTCAAATGTAACAAGCGGACGGTTTTAGAAAAACAAAGCTAATTCAGCAATTTCACTGTTGGTGGCATAGTCACTCCAAATGTGTCCATGCGTAACCAGCTTTACTTTCTCCGATTTAATGGGGTGAAACTATTTCTAGTTATTTTAGTGCAAGTAATACTTTTCTAACATATGTACAACAACATTACCTTAATAATACTATTTAAAAAATCAAACTATGATTAAAAATAAAATACATGCTATGTACATTTGGAATAACTATTTCTCAAAATGCTTGTTGGCATAGACCAGTCGCATCTTAGTTTTGCAGATCATGAATCTAGTTTTTGCACCACACTTTCTTACACCTGTTTTCTGTTTTTCAGGGTACTGGCTCTGATGAGAGTAGATTTCAACACAGAAGGTAGAGATTCCACACAGTTTGTTCAAAATGACAACAGAGCTATTATAAACTAAACTAGAGGTCTTTAATACTGCACCGCACTTTTCTTTGGTCTTTCATTCAGACAAATTCTTTCAAAAAAATACCTTGCTTATTTTAGCTGAGGTAGGTTTTTTTTTTTCTTGGCGGTTTTGAAGCTAATGTCTGTAGAAAACACACCTTTCAGGGAGATGGGTTCTTTAACTATTATACTTTTACCATGTTTGTAAAATAGTGTTGTAAAGGGTTGTGCTATGATGAAAAATGTATATAATAAAAGTATTTTGTGCTATGATGAAAAATGTATATAATAAAAGTATTTTGTGCTATGATGAAAAATGTATATAATAAAAGTATTTTTTCTTTTTTTTTTTTTTTTTACTTTTTGTGACCTTTTTGTTATAATTTGACTTAATAATATTGTACTTATATATGCACTTGATAAAGTGTTATTAAACAATTTAGTCATACAATTGCTATACAATGTTACAATGTTCTAGAAGGAATAAAAGGTATTTCCACTGTGGTAGGACATAAGTTATTTTTAAACTCAGTCTGACTTAAAACCACTGTGTAACGGTCATGTTTTATGTTGACCGCTAGGTGTCAGACATGTCTCACACAAAATGCCAGGTTAATGCAATATGTATCACAGCACTTTGCTAGCAACTGCAATTGTCAGTTTGTTAAAAATGAAGTCAGTTATGTGACAGAACTTTGTAAAATAAATTAAGCTACAAAATGAGCTCTGCCTGGTTTTCATGAGAACAATGCCTTTAAATCCAACATAGTTTCTTTGTCCTTTCAAGCGCAACATTGTTTTCCACTACAGTCTTTGACCTTGTAAATCTATTGTTCTTTGACTTGGCCCATTGGAAAAAGCCATGTACACATAGAAACCCAGTGTGGCATATGAATGATGGATGGTCATGAGTGGTGCAGGCAGTGATCCCATCAGATTGCACGGTTCCTTAGTTGATGGTTTAGAGAAACAGAATGCAAGCAATGTCTGCTGTTGCAAAAGATGAATGAGATTGTTGGGATGTAACAGTATTCCCCTGAGATAAATCTGCGTTGAATATGCCACGTGAAACAACTTTAGTGTTGTGCATAATGCTTTACAAGGTTTTGATTTAGGAATGAGCTATTTGCTGTCATTGTATCTATAAGTCCCCAACAGCTACATGGTGTTTCTTTAAAACGTTAATAAAAAAATTGTATTTAAAATGTGGACTTGCATACTTTATACACTCCTATGACTTTACCACCGCGTTAAGAAAATATATGCTCAAAATGTTGTATACATAATAAAATACGTAGAAAAGTCTTGAGAGAAAATTGTTGGAGTGTGCCTGACAAAATGTGTGCAATTTCCCCCTTTTCCATTCTTGTATTCAAACATAACATGTCAGTTTGAATTGGCCTCACTCTCGGAAACCCAGTGATGTCTCATCATAATGAGCTGTTATTTCATTTCCAGCCCCCAGTCTTGAGATCTGCCGCCTGATTGTAAGGTGAGGTTAAAATTGAGGTGGAAAAACTAGAAGTTTTTTGGTCAAATTAGACTGAGGTGTGGTGAGAATGGTGACCCTGTTTTTTCCCAGGGGAAGATCGAGGGGATCGTGATGTGGTGGCTTGTGTGTATGTGGCAGCATGCCTGGGCTCTGTGAGGATTAAAGGGGAGATAGACAGGTTGAGATTGGAGGCATTGGTTTAAGGGTCTTTGGTTTCTTGTCTCTAAACTAGCTGAATCAACAGTGTGATTATCTGCACTACACCACATCACACATAACCCCATTTCACTGCTGCACTAAGTTGCTAACAGACTTCTCTTTATCTCACCCCTTTGCCCCTTTTAGGAGATGATAGTGAATATAAAACCTATTTGAGGTGGTTTACATGAGTCAAAGGTGCCTCCCAGACATGATAGAGTTGATCAACACAGGAAAATTCTTTCCACCTTTAAATTAAGTTTCCTGCAGTCTGATTCTGTTGACCACAGAAACATTTGCGATTAAAGAAATCTGAACTCATACTGGCTTCATTTATAGGCTACATAGTTAAGACATTCTTTCTAACTCTTCCTTATTCTCTTAGTCTTAGCACTAGCACAAGGCATTACTGACACACTCTGGATATCCCAGCGCAGGTTGTGAACTTAACGGTTGCATGCCTTTATCTTTAACACACATTTACAGACTATTTATTGAATTACTCTGATTCAACCAACTGTGTTATGGGGCACGGCTTAATTGTAGTTTTGTTTTTTCAGCCTTCATTTATGGCTGTCACCTACTTTTTTTATAAAGCTAGATAGATCTTTGCAGGGATGTACATTTATTAAAACCTTTCGAATGTGGGCTTTCCTCCTAAAGTAGAACATTACCGATGTTTGTAGTTAACTGGGACTCGTATTTTCCTCTTCATTCAATGTATTTGCATCAGCATGTCTCTGTGTAAGTATTTTTTTGTCAGTTGTGTTGGGGAATTTTTCTTGATACTGTATACTCCTGGGTTTGCAAACGACTTGAGAGACCACATGCAGTCCACTACTTCACTTAAGAAAATTGAATTGCATTTTTATGTTCTGTTTATATTGAACTGCGGCTGCTGTTATTGGCACACGCCTTAACCACAGACCCCTCTTACCTCCTCGTCCTTTACTATCTCCATCTCCTTTCTCAAGAAAACCTCTAGATGTGGTTTTGGAAGCCCTATTTCCACACATCTACGCTCTACATGCTGACATTTTTCCTGCTCTGTCTATATACAACACATTATACACACTATGAGAGGGGGACATATTATGTGGTAGCTGCTATTAGAGACTCGGAGACTGTGCAGTTCTTGTGGAGAGAGCAGTAGTCTTAGGAGTCTTGGTGACACCCCCTTTGCTTACAGTAGCAAATAAAAGGTCACTGTGTATAATCAATACTATGTGGTTCTGCCTCGCTGCGTCTAAACTACTCAGTCACTATCTTGGGGATCTGATACATACATAAAAATCTTCAAGTGGATACAGAATATATTTTCATCAGGCAAGAGCAAATTCTGTTCTCAACCTGACTATTTGACTCATTATCCTCATCACCATGATATTGCGAGTCATAATCATATTTAATTTTCTTCTAAACACACACCGACACAAGTGACATAGAGAGTCATGTGTGTAATCGGATCTGAAAGATTGAGCCTCTAGAAGTGCACTACATGCCACAGTGGCACAGAAGAGCCAGGACACAGTGGAGTGATGTGAACCCACAATCACATCTGTATTTATCAGATTATCTCTGACGCAGCCTATGCCTTGGGTCTTTGCAGTGAGCTTATTTTTACAGCCTGATGTTGGCTGTGTCTGGCTTTTGGTGGTCTATTAAAAAGCCTTTTAATTTCAGTTTGCATCAGTGTAGTTTCCACAGAAGTCAAAAGTATCAAGGTTTGTGGTTGTTAAGCTAAAGGTCTATCTAACTATTGTTTCTAAGTGGCATTTATATAGTATCCAACTTTTTGAACTAAAAGTATCTGTTTATGTGCGTTTATGTTTAGTGATGACAAAGTCTGTACTGCGGAAATGGCAATAGTACCATACGACCTTATGTATGTTCTGTCATCCTTGTGTTTTCTGTTAATGGCACACATTCCAGGCAAGGCAAGGCAAGTTTATTTGTATGTATTACATACAGCAAATCAGTGTTTTACAATAGAAGAGAGATAGGTTAAAAGCACAAATACAAGAATTATCAATAAAATAAAATAAAATGAATCACGTGGCAGAGTGGTTAGCACTCCTGCCTTACAGCAAGAAGGTCGTGAGTTCAAAACCCGGCCGATTCAAATATTCTCGGCCGACTCCGGTCTTTCTGTGAGGAGTCTGCATGTCCTCCACGTGTTACCGTGGGTTCTCTCCGGGTACTCCGGCTTCCTCCCACCGTCCAAAGACATGTATGTTTAGGTTAATTGGCAAATCTAAAAGTGTCCCTAGTGAATGAATGTGAGAGAGAATGGTTGTCTGTCAATGTTTGTCTCTATATGTCAGCCCTGCGACTAACTGGCCATTGTCCAGGGTGTACCCCGCCTCAGGCCTAAAGCTGCTGGGATAGGCTCCAGTCACCCGCGACCCCTAACGGGACAAAACGGTAGAAAATGAATGAAAATGAATCAAATGAATCACTGAAAACAAAACTAAGAGTGCAGATAACATACAGAAGACAATTTTTAGCTGCATAAAACTGAAACGCTCCCTCACTGTGTTTAGTCTTGACCCTGGGCACCAGCAGGAGACCTGTCCCTGAGGTCCTCAAGGGTTGAGGTGGTTCATATGGTACCAACATTTCAGAGATGTACTTCTGGTGCTGAGCCTTTGAAAGCCTCATACACCATTAGAGCTGCTTTAAACTTTATCCTCTGAGAGAATGGAAGCCAGTGTAGAGATCTGAGGACAGGACTAATATGGTCGTCCTTTCTGGTCCTAGTCAGGACTCGAACAGCAGCGTTCTGTTTGTACCACAGCTGTCCTACAGCTCGCTTAGAGAGTCCAGTGAGCAGACCACTGCAGTCTAACCTGCTAGAGATAAATGCATGTATAAGTCTCTCTAAGTCTTTAGACACAATAAACTTGATTCTGGCAACGTTTTTGAGATGGTAAAGAGCTGTTGTTATTGCTTTAATGTGGCTGTTAAAGTTCAAGGTTTAGTCCATTATTACCCCAAGATTTTTAGGTTTTAGAGAAAGTTACTCAAGATGGCTGCTGCTGCTTTCCTTTTGAGTGTGTGGGCCACAGATAAGGACTTCTGTCTAGTCTGGGATGTAGAAAGTTGTTTTGCACACAGTGATCTGTTGGAGGCAACAACAAGTTTATTGTTAAGTTTAATTCTCTGAACCTTATCATTAAAAAACATAGCTGACTCGTTGCTCTTTGATGTGGACATTAGTTCTGAAGATAATGGAGGGTTTGTTTGATTTATTTGATTGGGACAGTGCATGTTGATGAACACACATGTGACACAGACACATGAACGTAAACATGCCAGATTGTACCCGTAGGCTAATTTCCATCTATTGTCCCAACATTCTCATGCATTCATACCCCAGTGCAACATTTTCACACATTCATATGGGTGTATGTAGGAGAATGGGAATTGAACCACCAACCTTCCAGTCATAAGACGGCCGCTCTACCACTGAGCCTCTTTTAATATTACAGTGCCATATTCGAATTGTTTAGGAACCTCATACGTGGGCCGATTACAAGCTACAAACAGCCCTGAGTTAAAAGCCCTCTAACCTACACTGTCCTGACAACCATCGTGCAAGGGCAGCGAATCAGTGTTGGACATTTGCTATTATTTGTAAGAATTGGCAAATTTTCACATAGAGTCAAGTGATATGTGTGACCAATGCAGTTTTGTCTGTCACTGCATGAACCTAAACAGAAAAAGAAGGTTCCATCAGATCAGATTTTAGGTGTTTTTATTGTCAGTGCATTCCCAAAGCGGTCCCCCCTTCTTATATCCCTTCCTACCAAAATAAGAAGTTTCTGAGCCAAAAAGACAAGTATAATGTCCTTGAGTCTTTGGCCTGACAGATGCCTGCTGGACTTTGTATGGCCTTGTAGCAGGAGTATTAGCAGAGGCATTCTGGCTTCCTTAAGCAGTCTAGGTCTGTCCCAAGGGTTGTTTTGCCCTTATCATCTTCTGAAAGGTTGCTTCTGCCAGCTGTAAAGACTTATATTGGCCTCTCTTAAAAACATTAAACATCTGTCTGTCTCTGCAGTGATTTATGTCAGACGTGGGAGTTGAATGTTGGCCATATCACAAATATATATGAAATAAAACTAAACTATAAAACAAATGAACACATCCACTGATACTGACTATATGATTTGCAGACAACTAGAGTCCCTCTCATTGTACAGTGGTTATGATTGCAGTTTCCAATTTAATGACTTCCCTCGTTGATTATATGTGGGTTTTGGCTTTTTTTTTTGTACCACATTAAACCATAAACAATATCCAAGAACAGCACTACATTTCAATTTTGTTTAATTATTTAAGTTTCCTAAACAAAGCTGCAACCCTTAACCAAACCTTTAATTAAATACTTTGAGTCGAGCTAAATCAAAATGATATTTTACTTGCCCACAAGCTAACCTTTCTTATTCATAGAGCCATTGGGAGAGGAATACTGCAAATAGATGTCTTCTAAACTCTTGAGTCGAGGGCGAGGCCCTAATTTGTGTCACAGCAGATTTTATTCCAGTCACGTGCAATGTCCACTGGATGGCTCATTATATCATTTTTTTGTGCTCTTAGAAAGTGGGCCTACCTCTACCATATGACCAAGGCAAGGTCCATCTTTCTCCTACTTGAGGCTCCATTATCTGCACTGCACTATGTTTGTTCAATTTAGGTGAAGGTGTAAATACAGAGTGGGGTAAATGCTCTACACTGCAGTAATTTGATGTTGTCAGAAGTGTTTGCAAAAGTTTGCTAAGGTGACTTTATCTCACCTGCCAGGGCTGACAATGCATAACATGTGTCTGGTCATTTTGGAATTCACTAAGATCTTGCGCTGTTTTGTAATTTCACTGGCTTAGCTTGCTATACCCCACTGTTTGGACTTGGC
>JALDNG010000008.1:450000-460000 GCA_024349245.1 Neodontobutis hainanensis | reverse complement strand
ACATGACAGGTAATGTTGTGTTTTATTCTGAGGGTTTTGTGTACAGTCCAATGCATAATGTGGGACTAATGTACATATAGTGCTGGAATAATTGTTGAAGTATATATTAGCCAGGAATTACATTAAAGACCCACGCAGGCAGGTTCAGGCAGCTAGGGTGGCCTTGCAGGTCCTTATTAGAAAGTGTGCCCAGATACATGAACAGTTCAATGTGTGGTCATAGAGATGTTTCTCGTGTATTACAGATACACAGAAATAAAACGACAAAAATATAAACTTTTAATCCAACCACAAGTGCTACAATAAGACAACTTTAAAGGTGAAAGTACAAACTTATACTTTGCATATCTCTAAACCTACAAATTTTGTGTTAGTTTACAAATAAATACTCTTTAGACTTTTTGTTTTTGTGTCTTATCTTTGCTTTCCTTTTGTGATCTGAAAACTTGCTGCTCCCTGCAGTCTCCCTTGAGGCTACACCACATCACAGAACAACAGGCCTTAAGCGTTAGCCAGAGCTAAACAACGCTTGTTAGCCAGTGAGACAGATGGACAGAATGAAAGAAAGAACAAGAGCAGCCACAATCCGTATGAAGCCCCTCGTAAAAATCACAGCCCTGCACCATATTTATTGGGCAGTAATCATCACAGCGGCTGAATCAAAGCATGGATGCCTGGTAAATCCTGCAGCGAATGTGCAGCATTCAGGAAAGTGTTTTATATTTCTCAACCAGTCTTCATAACACACTCAAATATTATTACATGAATCAATTAGTTTGAACAAGAACTCCTGTGTTCATGGTTTTTATGGATCCACTGGGGACCTGGAGTATGCGACAAGGTGCCCGAACAGTCATCAAAGCGGTTCCAGTGTGTTGAGTTAATGGTCCACAAAGCTCTGTTAGGTTTCCTCTCACACCCTCAACTCCACATGGCAGCCATATTTCCCTGCACCCACGTAGAAAAAGTGCACAATAAGCTCATAACTATCAAAGAGCTCCACTTTCTCAACTCATTCCGGTCTTTGTTGTCATACTCCAGGCCAGTGCACTCTTAGATGTCGAGGAAATGAAGCAGTTGGAATAGCAGGTGAGGTGTAGCTGCTGCTGAGATCAAAAAGTGATTAGAGAGGCCAGAAGAGGCGTGGTGGAAAAAAGTGATAAAGTTGACAGAGCACCCAGCAACTACCTGCAATACCGTGTGGTTAAAATCAATGCTACACTTCCTCCTTCAAAATATAGTGGATATGTAAGAATAAGCGTGGTATGTGTTGCTCTTTTTGTTTCATTGTTTTTTGTTTTAAATGATTTTGAAGCTATGTATTTTTGGGAAAAAAGTAACATAGTGTGGTTTTAACTGAACTGAGCTTTGGTGAACATCTGATCAAATTCTCATTTATTATGGGATTACCATTTTGACATAATGTATAAATTATTATAACACTCAAGACAGCAGCAGTGAGCAGTATATACAATTGTCAGTGTGGGGTGTATGTTACTTTAAACACAATTTTTTTCTTTGATACCAGGTGACACACAGTCATAACCAAAGAATAGTAACTAGACCTGAACATGTGCTGTGCTCTATCTTCTATTTCTGCAAAAATAAAAATACATTTCTTTAAGAACCATACATTTTTTGTTGAAATCTGCAATAAATCTGTCTGATCTAATTGTGTCTTTAGACTGTGTATGCCTGAACACAGCACAATATTTGACCTCATTAACAAACTCCATAAGAAATCGTCAACTCTCCTCTAACTTCCCTAAGGAGCTTTGCATAGACAGAAACTTTATTTCCTGCTTTAAAACCCTGTGAAGACCTTATTTTGTTTTTTGTAACCTCTTTTAGCATTGACCCAGTTCTAGCTGGGCTGATTTGTTTTATACCAATGTTTCCCATTCAATTATTTACGCCACTGATAGTGCCAAAGCTGATTTGTGCTTTTTGGCATAAATTTCATCCCATCTGCATAGAGACTTTTACCAGGACACAGTTTCTTTTGTCTTTTAAACAAGCTTTGACATACGGTTTTATGTCATGTTATATGATGAGGGAAAACTAGCTCCCTTATTGTATCCATCATGGAGGGGAATTGCATCACACTTAAGACAAAACACCACAAAAAGTACATGTTGCATGTCTTGTTCAATATATTTTACGTTGAAACTTAATGCTCACATTGAGACAAGGATTTTGTTGCTGTGGTAAAGAGGAAGCATCTGACAGGAGATGTAGCAATGTCAAAGTATGGATGTTGAGGTTTCCAGCAGTTTGTGTATGTCTATGTGAGCGTGTTTTCAAAGTTTAGCCCCCTTATGTTGTGACTGATGGCTCACATGTTTACCATTTAGTATTCCTGTGGTGTATGTATGCACATGTGGCCAAGTGCATACTGCATGTGTCCCAAACTGTAAGCAATCCAACAGTCAAGCTTAATAAATATCACGCTGCGTTTACGACTGTCAAGTTCTGACAGTGTTTTTGTATTTTTATTCATTAAAGAAGCTAATTGCTGGGTCATGATTGAATTCCATGACAGCTGTAACCACAGTTTCTGCAATGTGTTTAGCTTTGGGAAGAGTTGGGATAAATGTGTGTATCTCCAACACTATGTGCACATACAAACAGTGTCAGCTTGTCATTACACCCATCTGATTAATAGTCAGTGAGATGAAGAATAAAATAAAATAATCACACAAGATGAGGTGAGATATACTTCCCATATTCTATGTCTGAGAAATCTGGTGTAGAAGCGCTGGTGTTACTAGAAATCTAGCAGTGTGACAAAAAGGGTATGTCACTGCTAATGTCAAAACTGCAATGGAAGAAAAAGGGAGTCACAACATTTCTCTCTCCTCCTCCTCCTCCTCCGCTCCCAGGGAATGTCAAGTTTGCATCTTTTTTATAATAATAGTTACGAGCACCACTGACTATTTCTACATGATTTTAAAGTGTATTAAACATTCTTCTGCTGCCACAGGACAAGAGCACAACCTGTGAGGGACAAAAGTTTTATATCTGCTCATATTTTCCCACACATCTATTTTCCCTCTTCCTTTTTAAATAATTACAGCCGCTCAGACAAACACGCCTCTGTCCAGCTGCCACCGCTTCACCGTCGAGTCTAATCTTAATCGAACTCTGTTTATTATTTCTTACAAGTAACTTCCACCCTCTCCATGGAAACGCTCTGTGTCCCTGGCAATTTGCTGTCTAATCCATACTCCAATTGTACCAGAATAGCCAAGTGTTCTGTGATTACAGAGCTCCCAAAACAGTGGTCACTGTGATGTGGACGGCCGGTGGGTATCTTAAGCAGTGCAGCAGATTTTCTGGTTGTGGTTATAGTCACACACACACGCACACGCACGCACCACCTTGTTTTTCCATTTAGGGTTATCTGTATGCAGAGAATGATGGGAAATACAGTGACCAGTGTCCCCATATAAGCCTGCCTTGTATCAGTCACACGATGAGAATGAATGATGGAGTGCATATGTAGCCTGTATTAAATGAAATACTTGCAAATTGAATACACAGTAGTTAAAGGATTAGTCCTTGATGCATGGAAAATCCAGGAATAAAACATTGCCTCTTAAAAAATGAAATAATCCCCCCGCCACTTTAATTTCTTCAAATTAATAGCTTTGATTTGACACAATTCACAAACATACAGCAGATTCCACAGGGCACCAAAGGCAACAAAACAAAAAAACAATGTGACAAAAAGACAAAAAGAGACACCTTTTAAACAACAAAATATCCCAGGGTTGACAGCAAATGGAAGAAAAATGTCAAAACCTTGTGTATTTTGGGCTAAGATTTCTCTCGGTTAATTGATGTCATGTTATTGTATTGTTTGAGGATGCCTAGCAGCTCCATGTCATCATCAGAACTTGAGCTGCCTTGCTGTGTAACATTTTGGGGGAAGGCACTAAGAAATGTGCAGAAAATCCTTTTAAACAGACAATCAACAAATTCCTCAGACAGGGAGGATCCCAATCAAAACACATTTTTAAACATGTCGGGCTGAGGCTGGGTTTATTCAGTCTTGTTGTCATGTTGCTTATACACTGTTATGAAAACAACTAGCATGGATATTTAAATAACAACATTTGTATCATAGGTCTAATATCGATAGTTGTACCTGCTTACCTGAAACACTCACTGGCTTGTCCTGAGGCCTGACAGTCAGTGAACTTGTGGAAGAATGCTGAAACACGGCAGATCAATGAAAGAAAAACAGGGCTGTAAAACACAGAATAACTCCCTGGTGGTGTGTGTCACTGGTAGCTCACACTGTGCTCTTTGTATAACCAAAGGCTGGTTTCCAAAAAAACAGATCATGTACTGTCCACTCTTAACGTACCTGGACAGCAAATCGTGCAAAGGTAGTGTTTATGATTTCCTCAGCAGTCAAAATGGTTTACAGAGAGTATTTAACAAATGTCATACGACCCCCGATGTTTCTCTCCGTCTGTTCGGAATCAAAGCCAAAGGGACCATAAAGTTCTTGGTGGAAAATGCTCACATCTTGGCTTGGGACTTGCAGTACTCTTTTTGTCTTGTGAAACGAAGCGTAATTGAATAAATATGTCTTGTAGAAAGGGTGTTTAGATGGCGGACAAGGCATTGTAAATATTTGGGCCTCAGGGACTGCCATGCTGTAAGGAGAGGAGAGAGTTAAAGGAAAAGTAAGTGATATTATTTAATCAAACATACAACAGATTAGTAGCTCTATAGCCAAACAGAGGAGGTTTGTTTGCAGTGTAGGTTAGAATCATAGATGCTAAATGTTAATTGCAAAAACTGTTGCTATTTAGCCACATATTTTAAGTAATTGAAGATCAGACTTGCTGATTTGTCATGTTGCAATCATGTGCTCTATATATTAAATGTAAAAGAATACATGTTCTTTTTAGTATGAGAGGCTACAGTTCCCATAAGTGCATCCCCCAAACAAGGAAATATGATTGTAAACGTCAAATCCACACTTAACTTTATTGGCTCCTCTCAGTCTCCTTTTCTGATCAGTATGGAGTCTAGACTTAACCTAGTTTACTCTGTTTACCACACAAGTCTGTCTAAATGTGTTTAAAAAATGATGCACCACTCTCCCGTGTCTTTCTGTGCATGTCCTTCATCAGCCAGTTAGTCACATGTTATGGTCACGTGAGGGATTTCTTAAAAGGAACTTAATAAAGGGCAAAATGAATAGCCCCCCTGTGTCTGAGCATAAAGCCTACGTCCAAAAGCGATTCTTCTCAGTGCAGAAATCAGTCTGAGTAGGTTATTTAACAGCCTGTTGAGTTTTATTCTGTATTTTCTCTCCGAGTCCTCACAAAACAAAGAGGTATGTGTCCTTTGAACAGACATATCAAATATAAAAATGGCATTGATATATGCAGTATATTGTAAATCATAGCATCCATATAATAGTTTTTCTTTCTGATATATACTGTGGTCAAACATGAACAAATATGAACTGTACTGGAGCCTTTTCGTTCCTTGGCTTCATTCCTTCAAAAGGCTCTGAAGGCTCTGTAATATAAACATATTGTGACCTGTGCTAACGGTTGGGAAATCAACTTATCTGTGATTATTGTTCTTCTGCAGTGAGGATTTGATTGGGAAATGTAATCCCAATCTCTTCCTCCAAACAAATAATCAAACAAATTCAGAGCCCAGGAGACTGGACGCAAATCACTTTCGAGGAAGGAAACAGACATTTTCTTTAGCTTCTGCCTTGTTTCTAGCCACAGACAGCTGAAAGAGTAACTGAGGGGACTTTAGTTTTTCTTGACTATTTTCCAAACTTAAAGTGGACATAAGTTTCTGGTTCCAAGAACAGTGTGTTATAAACCACTGATTATTATATATCTACCACTTCAGCCTTAAAGTAAATGTGTTTCCTTGACTTTACCTTAAAAATAGCACGCTTCCTGTGCTGAATAAATCAAAATAGTACTGCTTTGAGTTATTTATCGAGAGGTAGGCTAACAGTCAAATGAGTTTCCAGCAGCATTCTTCTTCTTTTTTTATAAGTGGGTTTACATCCTGAGAAGTTACAGTTAATAACGTGCTCGCATGGTGTATGCTAATGCTAATGCTGATCTTTAAATAAAGTTTTGTCAAAGTAAATTCTAAGATTAAACCAATGCTAATTCTACAACTTTATCTGCTGTGACGAACACACTTTCCCAGTGTGAGTGAGGGGACCTCAGGTCATCATCAAGGGCCGAGGACCATGAACAATATGGCATCCGTCTCAGGATGTGCTTCTGTTCCGCTTCAGTCAAAGGCCGAGGCCTCGTTATCTACATAGGACAACACATGAAGGCAACAATAAATAGGAAGCAGTTCATTCACAACAGCTGCACGCAGGACAACTTATCTCCCTCGACGCACTTGACCTTCTCATCTTCCTCTTCCTTCTGAAACTGCGAAGACACGTTTTTACAGGCCATGTCCCCGTTCGGAGATCTCCAAAACGCACGCACACGCATAAACAAAAGAGTTACTGCTGTCACATTTTATAAAGGAAGGGAGTGTGTGTTGTGCTTGGATCTGGATGGATAAATCCGGAGATAAACAAGAACCGTTATCATGTCAAGAAAAATTTACTCACTCACAGTTTAGTCTGGCTCTGACATGAACCATACTTTTAAATCATGGCTGATTTATGTTTAGTGAGCTATGTGGCAACATTTTAAAGCCCCTAAATGTGTCCCAGTGCAGTGTGTCTTGACTGTGCGTAGGGTGGCCAAAAGTGGTGCGACCTACTCTTTCCCACGATGGCACATTGGAAGGAAGTTGAGGGGAAGGAATGCTCAGTGCACAAGAAACACACACATAGTAAAATCCCGCTAACACACAGGTGCACACACACATTCAGGAAGCCTCAGTGCCCATAGTGCAGAGGCTGGCCAGTAGATGGGCTCATACAGGAAGTTCTCAGCTTTGGCCATTTCCTGTTTGCTTGACGCTTATATTAGAAGCACATTGTGAAGTGGAAAAGGCTTTTATCGGTTATTCTTTAAGTGTAATGAACCGGTATGTGTTTGCTTGACCAAAAGCAGAATAATCTAAATACACCTCAAAGGTAAACAATTGACCATGACTTATTAATAAAGCAGCTCAACAAAACATGTATGGTATGGTGGAGCACGGTTCTGCTTTTCACGTGGGAGACTGGGGTTCAATTCTCTGATGGGCTGCTGGAACCTCAGTCACAAGAGCTCATAAGCCCGACTACCTTTGTGCTTACCCCATAGAAGTGTCCGTGAAAATGGAAAATCATAAAAATACTATGAAGTTACAAATGAAAATTATAAGCAGTAAACTAGTGTTGGACAAACTAGTTTTATTCCAATATATAAAAGTATCTGCTTTGAACAGCCTATCAGATATTATATAACCTCACTGTGTGCTTACAGAATTATGGATAAACTAATGAATCTACATTTTATGGCACATCAGTTAGTCAGCAGCTTCTCAATCCTCTGCTTTACAATCACAACCTTTTTGATATAGACGCAGGAAGGTAGCTGTAATGGAGACATAAATTAGCGAGCAGGGGAAGGATGTGATGAGTCCAGCGGAATATGCAGTCTGCAGGTGATGTAGAGGCATTTTTATGTCATATAGAGAAAAGAGTGATGAGAGCAAAGGAAGAAGAAGACATTAGGTGAGCTGTAAACAGTGCCATCACAAACACACTGCACTAAGCCAAAACACCTTTAGAGTCATAGATAATTGACACTGATATTAAACCTGCTTTGTTGGCTGTTTCTGTGGCAGTGTCCTTTTACCTCAGCTATCACCTGAGTACATTATTTTGCATATAGCTATTGTGAAAGTGAAGAACATTTAAGGTTTGGGTGAGAAAAGTGCAATTTCTGAAAAATTTAATCACCAACGAACCATATCTACACAGCCCTAAAACAAAATGTGAAAGTAATTCTAGTAGTCTGGTATTCTGAGTTTCTGTTTTCATCCCAACTTGACATTCATGCTTCAGTGTATGAGATAAAGATCCTGACAAACATTTAACTAATACATTGAGGCCCTTTTCAGGTAAGGCCTGCCAAATGGATCAAAGCCAGTGAAGTTCTAACCGTTCACTTGCTGAAAGACAAGTTTTAACATTTCTTTCAACTAAAAGGCGTAGCACAAATGACACAACTCAACATGAGGCTTAGATACAAAGCCCAGACTTAGTGGTAATATCTGAAGATAGGATTTTATTGATGGATTTTGGAAAGTATGCTGTATGATTATAGCATATATTTCAAAATTACTATTCATTTCTGTTTGGACCAGGAACATCTGATGTGATTAAAATCAGGACATTTTTGGAAACCTCCAGGCTTTTAATAACAATGTCACTTTTCTATTCTGTCCCATCCATCTCACAGTGTTTCCATATTTAGTCCAAAAAGCCTCATATGTCAGAAAAGAAAAATTATTAAAAACAATGACATGTAAAAGCACCAAAAGCTAAAAGGCAACCTGTCTATCCAGAGGAAACCACGTGCAGCCAACAGGAAATGTGCTGCTTAAACACACAAAAAGACACACAATGGTCAACAACTGACAAGAATCCTACATTCAATCTGATGTGTGCCCACCTAACTCTCCCTTTCTATGACATCTGCAAAAATGCACCACGTAGTAGCAGCTTTGAATGAACAGCCGAAGTCATTGGGCCGGTGTGTGGCTGAATGGTAGGAAAACAGGCCACAGAGTAAAGAGGCTATAATAATCTCCTAAAAATACCCAGCAGGCTCACACAAGGACAAATGCAACTCTATTTGTGGCCAGTGAAGAAGAAAGAAACGTAAAACAAAAAGCCTATAAATGTGCCCATGTTGTTATGGTCTGGTGATAGTTTGTCCAAAAGTCCGTTTCTTGCATAAAAAAAGACACTGACCTTTTTTCAGCAAGTCTGACCCACTGACTATATAGCCTAAAGTGATCATATACTTTTTTAACGTTTACACATTTAAAATGAACATTAAAGTTGGAGTATACTGCTACATCTACACCAACAGGGCCACTTTTTGCTTGATTATCATAAAAAATGGCCATATACTGTACTTGATGCCCAACAATTTAAATTATGTCTAGAGGGAAGATGGTATGTTTATGATGTTAAATACATCCTTTGATTGTGTTGGTTTGGCTAAAACGGAACTACACCCTTCCCATGGGCTTTGCCTTGGTATCTGGAGCATGAGTCGCAAAAGAAGCTTCAGAAAAAGCATCCTGTTTTCTTCCAATTGTTGTTAGTTGGTGGCTTTTTATTCAAACATAGAGCTTTGACTTATGTTTGGTCCTTGACAGACAGATTGTATTGTCCACTTAGGCTATCACTTCATCAATTGTTCTGGAATATCTTAAAATACATTCAAATGGCATTATTTTTCAGGGGCTCAAACCATTCAAACTAGTTTTTGGACCACAGTATTTCTAACATTTTGTGGGAACCATGCCAGACTTATTCTTGAAGTGTCAACATGATGCCCACTAGTGTTATTTTTGAACTCTCATTTGGGACAAACAATGATATTGATTTTGGTTCATGGGAAAGGAAGGTCTGATGAAGCGGTGACTCTTTCCTCTTTTGGCACAAAGTTGATGAGTAAAGCTGTGACCTCATCTCATCCTGACGCACAGGAAAGGCGGATCAGCTTAGGGCTGACACCTGCATGGACACACAGACAGTGTGATCAGCAAGAAGTGACAGAAAGTTTATGTCAGATATGCACTAGTGTGTGTCAGGTAAATTAGAATCTAAAAACCTACAGTGATAACAATTAAATTAAATAAGACATGGTGCAAATGGACCATTATGCTGTTTCAAGACAAACCTGCCAAAGGATATACGGAACTAGGATATAGTGTTGCTTGCCAGTAGAAATTATTTAAGCAATATTTTCCAGGAGGATTCTAGGCCAAGTGTTATGTTAAAGTCTTTACCAGTCTTTAAAATAGC
>JALDNG010000008.1:287500-445000 GCA_024349245.1 Neodontobutis hainanensis | reverse complement strand
AAGAGTTTGGTTTCTTTAGAGTGATGAGGCGTGCCACTGGATATTTCTAACTGTGACCATATGCACTACTGTCTGTGCAGGAACTCTCTTCAAACCCAGTTACACACACAGAATTGTATGTAACTGGGTTTAAAATTAATTTCTCTATTAAGCAGCTATGCATATATTCTTCAAATATACCCACATCTCAGATATGTTGAGAATTTGATTTCATGATACAGTATAATGCAAATAATGCCCCCCTCATTCCTCAGCTCAATGTCAAGCCTTATCATCTGAGTAAAGTCTTTTGTTTGCTTTGTACTTCATGTTGTTCAGTTAAATGGTTTGAGCATTCAGGGTCAGGGGCTTGATAGTTATCAGGGCAATTCTTCAAATATATACACTCCTTAGAAAACAGTGCAGCAGGATGAGCTCCAATTAACATTTTTTTGGAAGATGAATGCTTATCTTCTGTTATACATTACCCTTCGACCCCCTTTCCCTTTTTTGTATATTGTATTATTTATGGTACACATCTTAGTTTTATACTTGGCTTTTGCATCTCATTTTATTTCTGAATCCATTTTGTTCTTTCTGTTTTTTGTGACCATGGGTCCTGTCTGACATGCAGGCAAATACTAAATAACTCTGCAACTCTGAAACTTTCATCATTTGGGACTATTTTGCAGATTATACCATCGTTTTTAGTCTTAGGGGATCTTTTATGTTTATTTTAAGGGTTTTACTTTAGGGGATGTACAAGGTGGGGTTTTGTTTTTTGCAAATCTCATGCAATCCCAAGTTTACTTTATCCTCTTGATATATACAGTGTAATCAAACTGCACATTTGCCACCCACATAGACCCTCGAATGCTGAATCCATTGTTGTCCTCGTTGTGGTTGTTGCAGAAACCGCACCAAAAAGAAATCCTTGTGAAATCGACTAACATGGCGTGCATGATTATTTATAACTATAAGTCAAATGTTAGTGTTGTTAATGAGAAATATGAGAACTTGTAAATGGTGTGGACCAAAAAAACGCAGAGTGATGCGTTAGTTTAGTACAATAATGGACCACCGCCTATAAAGCCAGGCAGCGGTCATCATCTCTTAAAATATGTAAAGTTATCTCACTTCCTTCCTGGTATGATACACAAAGAAATCAATGCTAATCTGACAAATTAACACACAATTGCTCAAAATTCCCACAGTGTTAAATGGGTAGCAGATGAGAGTAGACAAAAAAAAGGAAAATAGCTCCTGTAACATAAATAAAACTGTTTTCCTTCTCTGTGGCTCCACAAGTAGCAAGTGGAAATATTTACTCTGCATCCTTCACTTTGTGCACATTTCTGATGCTTGGGGTCTTGTGTTGGTGTTATTTACCTCCTGGACCACCATCCTAGACATAACCTGAACCAAACACTCAATATTGAATTGATTTTGTGTATTTTCAGTAAGTATGCCTTTTACCAACTTTAAGCCCAAGCGAAAAGAGGCAGTAGCTTTATTTTCCTGAAAAGCCACTTTTTCTCTTTTGCAACAACCATTCACAGAAAAGCCAGACGTATGTTAATAGCTTCAGTGGATGAATCACAAAATAAGATTCCCATTGATAAGAAATCCCCATAGCTTTTTGCTCTGCATTTCATTAACATCACCCTTGGGGGGGGGGGAGTCTTGGTTGCCATGGCTGCTACAATCTTGTCTGCCATGTTGCTGATAATAATCGTGAAATTTAATTACAGTGCATAGTGTGTGTGCTAGCGTGGAGGGTAATCCAAAATTGAAATATAGAAAAAGCTGGCTGACATAAATAAGCATTATCTCTAGTGCTGTAATCGTTGAAATATGAGGTACATTATTTAAAAATAATGACTGAAACATATACACTGCATTAGACACTCCTTTTATAAGGCCATAATGTTAGGTAAGTTTCTGTGCAGCCCTGGTAGATGCATCCACCACTTTCAGTCCAATATGAAAAGCTATTTATCTGCTGCTCTGGAAAAGATATTACAGCCGGACTGACTCACCCAATCAAAGGAAATTACGTGCTCGCGTGTCAGACTCTGAGTGATTGACTCGCTGGAGCTTTGAGACATTCCCTTTTGTGTTTGTTCTGAGGCCCAGTTATGATGTAAGTACCTTCATCTTTATCCACCGTGTTTTGTACCCCAACACCTGCCAAAAGATGTATTTGAGTTTAGAGAAACATTGTATCTGATGCCCATGCCTACTAAAAAAACACATTTTAAATATCCTGTCTTGCTACTATTTTATTTTCAATTTTAACAGCAAAAGTTGATCCAGTTACCACCACAGCCAGACCAGGGTTTTAGCTGGCTCATGATTAGGATAATGGATAAAGACCGCTGGAAATAGCTTGTTATATTCCTGGAGGAAGCTGCAGATGGAAGTTCTCTAAATCTTGCTGTTGTCTCCTGTTTCCCCATCCACAGAGGGTTGGACCTGTGACCGGCTACTGACTGCCAAGATGTGGTTAAATCATTTGAGGCATGTTTGGTTTGTCGCTGTAGATGAATGGAAGAAGTGTGTCTGTGCCCGATAATGCGTGTGTGTGCATCCAAGCTTATGTGTGGCCTCGGGATATTGCTTTGTACTGGATATGTGTGACAGGCAGCCTTTCACTCTCAGTTTGGGTCTTTTGTCAATAATCATGCGTTCGTCACATGTCAAATGAGTGGAAATACTTCCTGTAATGTTCTCAGCGCCTTGTAATGGAAGACTTAGAACTCATTGTTTTGTTAGAGCAACAGTTCAAAATGGAGACACTGAGGTTAAGAAAAAAAGGAGAAAGCTGAACCATAATGTGGATATTTCTTTTTTGCACAATCTGCTTCAACAGAAAGTTTTAGCAAAAATGGTTTTCTAAAATCCTTTGAATGCTTGAAATATCACTTCAGTGTCATGTCTGGTTTGTCACTTGTCACTACATATGTCTCTTTTATTGATTCTTTATTGATCGTTACTGTAGACACTACCTCGAGTGTGTGAGCCTAAGCGGTTCAAATGATGTATACATTTCACTTCAGTCATATGAGAGAGAACTACTGCTATGGCTTATAGTACAGACTAATGACCGCTGCCAGTCAGGGAGCTTGACAGATGTAAAACTAGTGTATGCTCCAAGGAAAGAGGCTTAGCAGGAAAGAGGAAGAGAGGGAACGAGAGACCGTCTGTGTCGTGTCTCATGTGTTTTTAATGAGGTAAGTGAGACGATCTGAGCTTCGAGTGACTTCAAACACTCGCAATGAGCAGAGAGCTGCATGTAGGGCACGGGCGGCTCAGGTAGTGCAGCGTGTTGTGCAAGTTCAGGGACTCGCAGTTGGGTTTGAAGTGCGGGTGACAGGAGAGAGTGGAAGAGGAGAAAGTTGGAAATTTCTGTTATGTCCACACTACGCACACTGCTTTCGAGAATATTACTAAATACCGTCCTACCGATTGTTTAGTGTTGCTACATTCTTCATATCACACACTGTAGATGCATTACTACCAACAGACATGGTCAATTCTCATGTGATAAAGTTTCAGAATCTTTAGTTTTACTGAAACTGTTAAAACTGACCAAGCCTAAAGAGCATCTGAAATATTAATGAGCAATTCTGTATTGTTTCTTTCTGCTGTGATATCAACCCATCATATACTCTATTTGTCTATACAGATATTATAACATTATTTTGATCATTATTAAGCAGTGGGTATCCTTGTCTGTTCAATTCTCCAGAGCAAATTAAACCAAAGACAGGCTGACTTAATGTCCCAGCTTACCACAAGAAACACAATAGAGTAACATAATACATAAGCATTCCCAGGCCGAGCAGCTGTTGGCGCGACACTAACCAGGCACTTGATGGAGAATTTAACTTCACTTTATTCATTCATTATTTATATATTTTCCCAGATCTGTCATCTTCAATAGTGACAAGAAAAATGACTTCTGTATTGTTTTGTTAAATGACTTTCTCTTATTGGAAGATATCCCCTTTTTTCATTTCAACAAAAATTTTCATCACTTTAATATTTATGGGTTTTCAAACAATAACATGACCCTGTAAACTTACGAGGCTATAACTCAGTCGCTGATTGGATGGAATGCAAGAGATGAAAAAAAGTGTATGTGTGACTTTGTGTGTTACTTTATGGCTCTTAGTTTCCTTCTCCTGGCTCTGTTTTGGCTATCCGGTAAGTGTTTTGCCTTTGAACTATTCCCCAACATTTGTTACGCTTTGATTGCTCTGATATGATAGTGCACATCTACATTTAATCAGTGAAGAATGTGTAGAAGTGGAGGGACTCACTTTCTTTATAAAGAAATTTTGTCTTTACAAATGTTTTCTTGAACATATAGATACACTTTTGAATATATAGCAAAAAAATCATTTTATGAACCACAATGATGTCTGAATGATATATACTGGATATTTTATCACACAAATGTAAAACACATAACATTAAATACTGATAAAACTACTTCCTTGTCGTTAATTGCTTCCAGTCTTTGCTGTGTTCTCTTGGATGTTCTGTGGGCTGATTTAAGCGTTACACGCCTGGCAAAAAGCTTTGTTGTTTGTTTTTATAAAGACTATTTATCTCAATTTCACCAGTGAGCTGATAGAGTTTGACAGAGTGTCATGGCCAGGGTTCAGCTCTACGACTTGCCCTGGTGGGATTCAGCATGCTCTGATGGTTCGGAGCGATGAGTGATGGTGGATGGCAGCTGCGCACTTACCTTAAAGCACATCTAAACGCTCCATTTTTTAAGCTTTTTTTACTCAGGCCTTCTGTCTGATCCTTTATTTTTGAAGTTGATTATCTTTCATATCCAATAAATAAGACACATAACTGAGTGACTGTAAAACGTCAACTTTAATACATATAGTTAACACATTCAGGTAATACTAATTCAACATGCACCTGAACTAAAGAGAAAATGTAGACTTGTCCTACATTGTTACTGTCAGCTCTCACTGAAGAAGGGAATACCTTTTCTTCTTTCTTCCTAAAGTTTTTGGGGCTTAACTCAAGTTTCAAAGTATGTTCTTCATCTCTGCTTGATGTCTTCCTTTGTGTGGGTCTGCCCTATCTGGCAGTAAAATCTGGGCCGATTTACCACATGGGACGTGGTGATCTTGTGGTGTAGGTGTGTGTGTGTGTGACTGTTTTCCAGTTTATCAGCCTCCGTGTGGGCAAATAAACACATCTGAGTCATCACAGCGGCTTTGTGTTGTCATGCTGGAGCTGCCACACAGTTTTAGTGTTTAGCAGCTGTTTTTCCCCCAGCCAATATCCCCATGGAGCCTCGTAGGAATGTTAAAAAGGCATCATAGTGCCACATGCAGCAACAATTTGAATGGTAATATAACAGTTCTGCTTTCTTATGTTACTGTAGGAAAAGACTTGTGAAATATTCTATGTGGTGCTGACATGAAGCAAAGTGCAACCGCCAAGTATGGATTGTAACAAAGACAGCTTTATTGAGAAAAATCCTAAACACCACTCACCCAGAAAATGTAAAACTAGTGCTTTACTTTTATGATTTGAATAAAGCACAATTTAACAAGAGGTCAGCACTTTAATCTCACTTTAATCGTTTTCATTGCGTCACTTCTCGTCCAAATTGGAACATAGGGCAAAAACCACTGAAAAAAGATGAAAAAAATTCTTTGGAAAGAATCTCTCACCATGCTTAGAAGAAACATGGTGACTGATCAAAATTTGCAGAATCAGAACAGTTTTAGACCTACACTTTGAAATGGGACTTGGGTAAAGGGCAATGAGTCTGTCTTTTAGTAAAACCAGAGTTGGATTAGTGATGATGTAGTCCTTTCTCACACTGTGATCTCACTGACATCAACCTTTATGGTAAATGGTAAACGGTGTTCCATTGATATAGTGCTTCACCCCATTCAAACACATTCACACCTGGGGCAGACAGAAAGAGGGGGGGGCCGCCATACACACTGTGCTCATGCCTTCTTCGATCACCACTGATCGAACGCATGTCTAACGCCAGAGCTGTAGCACTGGAGCTGGAGGCCAGGTGATTTCAGTGTCTTGACCTAGGACACAACAACATTA
Source organism: Neodontobutis hainanensis (assembly GCA_024349245.1). Classification (NCBI taxonomy): domain Eukaryota; kingdom Metazoa; phylum Chordata; class Actinopteri; order Gobiiformes; family Odontobutidae; genus Neodontobutis; species Neodontobutis hainanensis. Next base: position 438,916 of record JALDNG010000008.1, on the reverse strand, counting down.
TGAACCCGGGAGACCACTCTACCCCCCGAGCCACTGCACTCATCAAATAAAACTCCAGACTAAACTTGTATGTATCATAGTTACATAGTTACATTGAAAACTTAGTAGAGAACAGATAAGATGAGGATGCAAGTATAAGATACACAATGATTAGATAAGAAACTAAACCTGGACCAAAAACCAACAAATAGGAAAGGTCTAGCACCATTATTTAACTGCCAAGCACTATGTGAATAACACAAAGCATAAGCAAATACAGTAATAAGCAAACCCCTCTCTATAATAAAGCCATTTTTGACAATGCCCCACCTCTTTGTGGAAAAGATTGATGTGACAGCCTTCATTTTATTGGTGAAACTATGTCACAAAGTGAACCTCCAGAGCCAATGCCATCATTCTTTATTCTCTGTGTGGTCAGGGAGTCTTCACCGTAATAAAGTCTCTTCATCATAATTAATTCAGACTTTACTGACTTATCCTTGACTACAAGATGGGTTAGGTCTCTAGGATGTGAGAACATTTATGTGTCTGTAGATGTCCCTGGGGAGAAGTAACCCAGTTGAATGACACAGCGGTGAACTCCTGAGTGCAAAGTGGTATTAATATTGATTATGCTTTGGTGCAGAACATACATGTATATTTTAGTGAGTATCCTTCCAGACAGTGTTTGTCTGGCCCGTCTGAGAAGCTGCAATACTTTGGAATAACCGGATCAGGGTCGATTCCCTTTTAATTGAGTCAGTTATGGAAATAAATTGAAACTGATCCTCTCTATGGTTGTGGAAAGCTAAATGTAGGAAAAGAGGAAGTGAGGAAACATGTGTGGAAGAGGTCTTAAATATATACACCCAGATAACCTGCACACAGCATGCTCAAAGTGCTGGAGACAGCTGGGGTTGGGTATGGGATAGTGAAAGGTGACGCAAGAGGGGAGACAAGAGTCATATTTGTCGCCCCACTAAAAACACACACCAGCGTACGACATGAAAACTGAGACTCTCAGCTTTCCCTCGCTCTTTATTTTTTTTACTTCACCAAGCTGCCTGCTACACCACAACTCGCCTAAACCGCTCATTCTGAGTCATTTAAGTATTTGGTGTCACTCCAGCCACCAAAGTAATTGTAGACTGGCAAAGAAGTGTCATAAAAACATTTTCTTTAGGGCAAACAGAACAGCCTCACGAAGTTGATACTTGAAAGTCACCATGTGATTTGATAACTCTTTCATAAATTGTATTTTGGGTTGCTTTTTACAACTTAGTTTCTAGTTGTATATTTCTGTTGAGTTTTCTGGGCGGAGAAAATCCAAACAATGTGACTTTTATGAGCTCCAGGATGTTTTTATTATTTTTTTTCTGCACCATGACAGGGTGAAAAGTTGGCAAAACATAGCTACCAAGTAACTACAGTATATCATCCAGTACATTTTCTTTTCTGCTTTGCTTTAGCTGTAAAAGTCAGCAAAACTAGTTTGTGTTTGCAAGCAATCGGATTAGCTTCTTATTCATAATTTACACCACTACAGAACACAGTACATCTCCTTGACATTAGATACGTTCCCCTAAACCTAACTATAACTAAACTTTTAAAATCCATGTATATATCTCAGTCAAACCAAAATCACAGTTATTCATATTTCTCAGTGAAACTACTGTCTATATAATTTTATCTTGTGAACCATTGAATACAAAAACATGGCTCTGCTCTCATTGTTAGACAGACTTAAACAAGTAGATGTAAACACAAGGATTTCAAATTCAAATAACCAAGGTGTTCATCTTTTGTGCATCTTGCAAAATTAGAGCACTTTTCTCTTCATTCTTTTGTCTGCCGCCTGTTTGCTTCTGTGACACAGAGCCACTTTCAGGTTTGACTGTGTGGCTACTGGCTGGCTTTGTAAAGGCAGTGCCAGACCTCAAAACTCAAGCTGAAAGCATCTAACGGTTCTCTGTGTCTTTTGAACGCACAGGAAACATAGCCAGACGGGGCAGTATATGAACTGGCCATTTTACTTTGTGACTTTGGGCCCTATTTGGCTTGGATACTGTTGCTGTGGCATGGCCAACTGGATCTGCTAAATCCATTAGAGGGGACTGACAGAGGGAAGAAGGAGGGGCAGATACGGCATGGATACGAAGATAGAGAGCACTATTTAGAATTGGCTTTGCATGAGGAAAAACTTCTTCTCACTACTGTGATATGACTGTGTAAACACATTTTCACAGACAACATTACTTTTAATGTTCATATCCTATATGGTTTGCTATTATATGGTTACAGCACTTAGAGTGGAAGCCTGTGTCTTTGAGGCTTTGAGGCTTGTGTGCACTAGAGGCAGATTATGGGGGTGCAATGCCAGATATAATGTGGCTGAGACTCTGTGGAGCCCTTTAGCCCAGACTACTGTTGGTCCATGTGGTCGCAGGAAAATGATGTCAGCTTGTATGCACACATGTTGTGCAGGTGTGCAAACTTTACATAATGGCAGTGTTTATTAAACATTAATAAGTATGTATCCAACAACCTGTGAACAGTTATGGGTCATTGTGTTCTGTACAATTCTTGTGGAAACAGGTCAGATGATGAGTTTGTTTTAGAAAAATATAAACAATATCAAAATAAATGTGCCATGCCTTCATGCAATATTGTTTGTTCAAACCAAAATGAGAATGTGCTTCTTCCTGCAGCACTGTTCCATCTGGGCAGCTGTATAGCACCAGCATGAGGAAATAATTTAACTTGAACACTGGATTTTAATGTCTAACTTTTGGAATATTTAAGTGGATTAAATAAAGAGTGCCACTAGAGGGTGTGGGTCCAAACTACAGGCCTTTTAACACTGAGCATCTGTTAAAAGTAGGATCCTTTCAACTCGAGTTGTGTTGTAGCTGCTGCTCTTTTTTTTACTCCACAGCAGTTCAGTGTTTTCCAGAGCAAACACAAGTGCATTACGGCACTCGTCAAAGGGGAGGTGATGTCATGCACCGACTGCTCATTGGCTGTGACAGATGGCCGCCGTGCGATGTGTTCATCAATATAACCTTGCACTGACACTCAAAAACTGCGGCCATTACACACGTTTTGGATGGGGACCTGCTGACTTTATATTTCAATCACTCATGCGTCCAGAATTCACTGCTCTCTGATGACAACATGGAAGTGAAGCCAAAGCAAATGCACTAATCACTCCGCGGATTGTAATTTTTTCTGCCCTAAATCTCCTTCCTTCATCTTGTTGTATTGTTCTTTTGTTCTCTAATGTATTCCCAAAGACTGCTGTACTGTACTGTGGGTCTATTTCATCATAATGCAGTCTCCAAAGGCCCAAGCTCTGACTTTGAGTTTCTCCTCTCATCAGCATGAAGGCTTCTTTTCAACATCACACTCCTATTTGGACCTATTTATTCAACTTCTCCCCCACTCCCTGCCGTTCCCCTCTTAAGTCAGACAGCTCTACAAACACAAACAGCAAACAGAACAAAAGGAGGGTGTGTTTGCAGACTTCACAATCGCAGCTCTGCTTCCCTTTTAGTGTAGGAGTGCAACTGTCCAGAGCAGTCGTCTAGACCAGATGTAGAGGTCAGCGACCATACTCCAGTGGGACCAGTATCAGTGTCCCTCTCCAGTTCCCAGTGGAGCTGTAGACTTTATTAATCTTTCCTCCTTGAAGGCCTCGTAAACTACTGCAGGAGGTCGGGGTCAGTAGAGAAACTTGGGGAGAATGATTGCAGAAGGATGTAGAATAATGTGCTTTTTTAACTTTCTGTGTTACATACGGTCTAATGAGACCAGATCTAAAACTAACAAAAGATAGTTACTAGATACAAGAGGGAGTTAAACTTTCCTATGTTCACAAGTTGCCGCAACACATTTTCCACATAGAAGAGACCCACTTGTAAATGAGAAAGCAGCTATTACAAGACTGATAGAATTCTATTTGCATTTAACATCTAAAAATTAACAGTACTTACAGTTTTATTATGGTGTAAATACTTGTAAATTGGTTCATTCATATTGAGGAAAGTAACAGTTACTCCTAATTTATGCCTAATTGTAAATGAAAGTGCTCGTCTGTTGATACGTGTCAGGCAGCGTGCCTCAACTCCATGCGTGGCTTTCTCTCTAGAGTCGGAAGGCATTCCTAAAGTTAACTGTGCAGATTATACTTGCGCTGAGGGAGTGATTGTCTGGGTGAATATAACCGGCCAACACCCTCCATCCATTCATCCATCCATCCATCCACAACCTGCCTCCTATATGCTACTGGCCCTTTGCCTGTATCGCTCATTTCTCGCTTTCATACTTCGTACCAGATATCAGCTAATAGAATCATTCACATTCCCGAGGGCTGAGCTATTGATGCTGTTATCGAAGCCGAAGTTTGTTGAAAAGCTGCATCTCTCCATTAGTAAAGGGTGATGAATGAGCTATGTCCGACTTGAATAGCTCGCCTCGTAGTGGGATGTTTTGAAGAGTTATGTGCTCAATTAATCTTTCGTTATAAATACCCAAGCAGTATGCATAAACAGTTGTTCTCATTTTGAGCATAATATAAATATTTGTAGATCTCCTCAAGGAGCAACATGTGTATGGTTATCGTGAGAGTTTAAAAAGGCTGTGGAGTTTCAACTTTCCAGAACAGTTATGAGAATAATTTAAAAATTTGGTAGTGTGCGAAAGTACTCTTGTCGAACTTGGGTCAAATACCATTTGTGAATAATTATTCTTGTTTGTTTGAACGGGCTAGAAGTTCCAGATGTTGGTTTGCTGCAGAAACTGTGTCAGGTGAATTTTAAAACCTCTTGAATCCAGTGTGACAAGCAGTAATACACTTTTTACTGCAGTTCATAGCGCAACATAAATGTAACCTGGACTCATTTGGGGCTTTTGGACAGTACTTGTTCTTAATGAAATCCAGTATATGAGTGATACGACTGATTTAGCAATAGCACGGGAGGAATATTATCTTTATAGTTTGTGCAAGATTAAAACTTTTGGAACATAGGGGCTTAGCTTACATCTATTCACATAAACTCTTGTTAAAGTGGCTAGATACTTATTTTTCCATGCATTCCTTGTGTGTAAGTGTGCGTGTAATCATTTTTGTCTATAGTGATCTCAGTCGGAAATAGTCATGTTAATTGTTTTTCTTTGGGATTTCAGTCTGACTTTTCCAAACATAAATGTGTTCTCACTTGGTGGATATACTACTATGATACCTATTATCCCTCTGATAACTATAGTTTATGATTTTTTATAGTATTTGGACATAAATTGGCTGTTTCATGCTTTTTCAAAGTTTGATTCAGCTCAGAAGTTCCTTCCAAAACATCACTTTTATGAGGACACTTGCTGAATCTCACCAGCAAGTGTATGTAGTATACGTTCTGGATTTTAAAAGTGTTCCCGGAGACATCAAAAGTGCTTGTAAATATTTGGCTTCAAATTCAGTTTTCATAAAGGACATCTGCTCAAAAAAATATATTATATATAAATAAAGGATAGTCTGTTTAATGTTTGGCTTTTTCTCACTTTTTGTTTCTCCTAGGTGTAACAGGACCCAGCCATGCAGATAACAAGTAAAGGGTCAAGACCGAGGCCTTGGGTCAGCCGACCCTGTGTGAGTTCAAGTCTCTGGAGGTGGAGAAAAACACTCTTTTATCTTTACGCCCTCCTTGTCCTTGTGCAGTGTACAGCAGTCCTTGGAGCATTAGAACTGCAGCTAGATGAAGAGCAGCCGGCAGGAACAATAGTTGGGGACATTAGTGCAGGGTTACCACCTGGAGAAACTGCAACTCTGTACTTCATTTCAGATCATGAGGGCACCGGTGTGGGCAGTGACCTTTATATCGACGAAACCACAGGCATTATTACCACTGCGAAACGTCTGGACCGTGAACAGAGAGACCACTATAGTTTTATCGCTGTCACAATGACAGGAACCACTATTGAAGTGTCCATCAGTGTCAATGACATCAACGACCATGCACCTGTGTTTCCTAAAAAGAAAGCAGTACTCAAAATATCTGAGCACACGGCGGTCGGGACGCGGTTTCACCTGGAGCCTGCAGTGGATGAAGACAAGGACCAACTGACAACACAAGGCTATGCTATTCGTGAAGGAAATGTGGGGCAGGCGTTCAGATTAGAGACAAAGAGAGCTGCTAACAAGATGCTGAATCTGGACTTGGTGGTCAATGGGCCACTGGACAGAGAGAAACGCTCCACATACACCCTTGTACTGGAGGCATTTGATGGTGGGTCACCCAAAAGAATGGGATCCATGACTTTGGAAGTGACTATCACCGATATCAACGATCATGCACCAGTTTTTAATCAGAGCCGATACCATGCTATAATCTCAGAAAGTCTCCAACAAGGAAGCAGCATCCTACAGGTCCGCTTTGGAGCTTACAATTGTATTTCTGTGTTCTTTGTTTGAATTTATACTAATGACTTTATTTTAAATGTCTTTGCAGGTGTTTGCAAAAGATGAAGATGAGGGCGATAACGGTCTAGTGCTTTATGAAATTAACCGACGCCAGAGTGACCCCGACCGCTATTTTGTAATGGATATGAAGTCAGGGGTCATCACGCTGAATAGACCCTTGGACTATGAACTGAAGAGAGTCCATGAACTAGTAGTCCAGGCCCGTGATAATGCCAGCCATCCTGAGGTATTTTAACTGTTTAAATTACAGTCTGTTAAAAAGGACTTTATATTTAATTGCTATTATACATTCAAACCTTAACATGCAACATATTCTTCCTTAGGTGACCAATGCATTTGTGACCATTCATGTTCGTGACTACAATGACAACCAGCCCACCATGACCATCATCTTCCTCAGTGAAGACGGTTCCCCCAGGATCTCCGAAGGGGCCCAGCCAGGCCAGTACGTAGCCCGGATTTCTGTTACAGACCCGGACTATGGAGAGTATGCTAATGTCAACGTATCCCTAGAAGGAGGAGATGGGAAGTTTGCTCTTACCACAAAGGATAGCATCATCTACCTGATATATGTGGACCAGGTGTTGGACCGAGAAGAACGGGACTCGTATGACCTCAGGGTGATGGCCACGGACTCTGGCACCCCTCCTCTAAGAGCAGAGTCATCATTCACCATCCAGGTGATAGATGTCAATGACAACCCCCCTCTGTTCGACCAGCAGGCCTACAAACAGACTATCCCTGAGGTGGTCTACCCGGGGTCCTTTGTTCTTCAAGTCACTGCCAGGGACAAGGACCAGGGCCCCAACGGGGATGTCCGGTACAGCCTCCTCAAGGGCAGAAACTCACACTCTGATTGGTTTTCCATTGATCCAGTTACCGGGATCATTACCACTGCAACTGTGCTGGATTTCGAATCGGAGCCGGCCCCCAGCGTCACCGTTGTTGCGACAGATGGTGGACGGCCTCCGCTGTCGTCCACAGCCAAAGTTGACATTGTGCTGCAGGATGTTAATGATAACACACCTGTATTCTCCAGCAGCTTCTACAATGCCTCCATTAAGGAGAACACCCCAGCTGGGACCTGCTTCTTAGAGGTAAGACAGACGTTGTACTCTTTTATCTTTTCCCCCGCTTTACATGCAGAATCTGAATTTTAAATTCTCATGGTGCTCAGTCGACTGAATGTTGGCCACGGCACAATTGTCCTACTTCTCTGGCCAAAACTAAGTATTCACTGTCTCCACTTTCCTCTCCTCTCTTTATTCACTCTATTCTTAGCCTTACCCTCTTACGCCCTTGCTGATTGCTCCCTGGCAAAAACATGATTTATACATGATTATGAATTATTCTGCAAATCAAAGTGAAGCATAAAATTTAAGATCTGTTTCCAAAACCAACTTTAGATTACACTGTGCCTTAATACAATTCCAAAGTGTAGTGACTCATTTTGAGATTTATAAAGGGGCAATACACAGGGAGGAAAACTGCACCTACGTTCCTCCAGCTACTGTAAAGAGATTTACTCCACACTGGTATGTCCTCTCTCTCACCTCTGGAGGTTTCCACGGTAACCAAGTGAACAGCGTAGCGTGAGTACTCGGTATCAGAGCACTATCTCATGGCAGAGTGACGGCCTAACTTTTATCTCGATTCCAGCTCCTCGTCTACATAAAGGAGAGCTCTGGAGAGTCTGTGAATAGGCCTGAAAAATGAAAAAGCATGAAGGCCTGTTTGTCTCCCAGTGAGAACCTAAATGGCCGTCGTGACCTTTTCAAACCAAATATTTTTACAGGGCAGATGAGGTGGCAATGAAGTCTTTTTAAATCAGAGCTTTTTCTGCTATATTGATCCCAGTCAGAGTGTGTGGACATAAAACCACGTGGCTACTGATGTGGAAATACCATTAGTAGTTGTTTCCTCTCACTTTATGTGTTTAAAATGTTCCTGAACCAGCATTTGGCTTTGCCTCTGGGAAGTAATGAGTGAAGGAAAGTTCGTCAGGGAATAATAAATGACGTGATATGAGATGCAAGTGGGAAATAGGTGGGTTTGGTAGAGGAAAGGGTTTTGAAAGGAATGAGATGTAGATAACTGCAGCCTTAACTTGACTGATTTCTAAACTTCTCAGCTTTACATACACAGCCTGTCAGTCAGTGAGTTATTGATCCCTGTAATTTGCTTGTAATTAGGCTGCTATGTTAAATTATTATATCCCTTGGACTAATAAATAAACCCCTGGACCTTGATTCTTGTAATCAACAGTTTTTTTTCTAATCCTAGCCAGCAGTTATTTAGCTTTTGCATTGAGCAGGGCCAGACATCACGGGTGGTTTTCCACAGTGCCAGAGTCTGTGAAAAGGCCTGATTTGCTCGTTCCGGCACGTTCTTCGAGGCTCACTCCAACAGAGCCAAGACTCTGGGCGAAAGTCCTCCCAACTGGGTCGTGATTTGCAGGATAATGGTAGCTGTTGCAACTTCTTTTGCTTGGTTCTATTACATACACATTCGACACACAGTATGATTTTAGACCTGACATCCTATTATTTCATGTTGTTTTAGTTTTTTCCCAGTACTCTTCCCATCTGCTTGCCAACCAAGTGTCAACTTTATTGAGCGTTTAGTAATCTACTGTGTCAGGTTAGTGACAAAGTGAAAAATTAGGTCAGCTGCTCCAATAGGACTAGTTTACATTTTTGTGTGACTCTTTTTTGGCAACCAAGCTCTCAATATAAGGATTTGTCACATGCAGCAGTGTCAAGATGAAGCCAAATTGTTCCCAGAATTGTACTAATATTTACATCAGATAACAATCGTTCTTGAATTTTGGCTTTAGATTGTTTAATTTGTTAAATAATGAAGACCATCTAAAAATGGAAATGTGTCTGGGATTTGTTCATGTAGTGTTTCCACATGCACTATGCACACTTTTTTGGTTTGGACTTCTCTTTTATACTTTTCTCTTTACCTCGACAGTCTTTTGAATGCATTTGTAGAAAGCAGGAACTTTCTTATCAACTCAGCTATTACAATAATCTTTAATGTTCTGTACAGTGTTTATTTTATCGCCACACAAAAGAGTTATTTATTCCTTTGGTTTCCCCGTTTCCTCCTTCTCGACTTCCTTCAAGTATTTCCCAGGCAGGAGAGGTTGCGTTGCCTCAGGTCATTGTGCGTACACTTCCATTCAGGTTTATATCCTGAGGATCTAGAGGTCATGGGAATGTCATGGGTTCTGGTTCGTGTCAGAAAATGCACACGTACATTGTTCTGATTTACTATTCAAGCATTGTGAAGATGTATGGCTCAAAAACACTATCGAGTGAATAACATTGCTCCCAGGTATGTTTTTTTTCTTGTGCATATAATCTGCAGTTGAACCTCTTTTCCTTTCTATGTGAGTTGTACCTCCTGGAGTTTCCGTCAAATCCAATGACATGCTTACTTCCAGCATGACCTGACTACTCGAAAGCAACGGTTTATCCCACAAACCCTTTCACACACTGTTTGCAGGTTGATTTCAGAATAAAACTGTAAAGCTGTAACGCTGTTGGTCATCAAAATGTTTGTTGGGTAGAATGTGCACATCAACATTGGACTATCCATGCAAGCGGACAAGAGCATGGGCCTGTATGTCAAACATCTGCGTTCTTGTGGACAGTGGTGAAGCCAAGAACTTACTTTCAGCAGGTGATGCATCTCCCCTGTGATGTTCACCATGTGGTTTCCCGGTCAAGCCTGTTAAGCTGTATTCAATCATTTAGACAGACGCACAGATGTGCCTGAGCGGGAGATGTACAAAGAGACAAGGGCCACTCACTTTGTGAAATCAAAGGAAAGCAGCATGAAAAATATTGTTGTAAAAATGAGAACTGTCAGGAAGTAAAAAGGGAAATGGTTAGTGTGTTTTTCGAGACAGAAAACTTCACAAAGTTTAAGAGAGTGTTGAGAGTGTAGCAGTTGACTTGTGCAGTGAGGCACCATTAACCCAATCAATTAAGTTCGGGTGAATTGGAGTATACAATATAGTACAATGTTGTTGGAAAGTCGTACATTTAAAGCATTACAAATATGGCTTTTGGATTCTTGGATGCTTGCTATATTCCAAATGGTAGATAATTAAATGAATCCCTAAATGCAGTGCTGTTAAGAACTGACCTTTGTAGATGTTGAGTAGATGCAGTGTTACCGAGTGGTCACTAATGAATCAGGATCAGCAGAAGCCAATCAGATATGAAGATATATTACTCCTATCACATTTTAAATGGATAATTAACCTTCCCTTCAGCAAGAAAAAGTAATAAAAAAACATTTGTGAACATTCAAATGTGGTGTGAAGGTAATTGAACAATTTAGGAACATTTTAGCGAACGTGAGTTTCTTTTCACAGGTGGAGTTTGTCCTCCTGAACTTTCTGCTAAAACGCTTAAATAAACATAGTGCTGTCTGTCAGAGCCATCAAATTCTTAGTGTAAAGTTTAAAGACCCAAAAGCTGTAGTCTATAAAAGTCCATAAGGAAGGACTAATCATATTTAAGGCATGTGTCCACTGAGACTAATCACATTTATTAAATCCGTAGGGCAGACACACTGTATACGATGCTTCTGTAACATCCAAAGAGTTTCTTTCTGGTGTTGCCCCATAGAAACTGCAGCCAGACCACAGCTTCCACTTGGAGCATGCATATTCTGCAGGCCATGGTATCATTTTTCTTAAGCTTGAAAAAGAAACTGGTAGATTAAATTTATTGTCTGCCTCGTGCCTTAGTCCTCTTTCCCGTTCAGTGGCAGCTGTGCACAGAATCCAGCTGTCGAAACATTGTCTTGTATGTTTTAATTAATCTGTCAATATGTTTAATGTGCTATAAGATCACAAAAGGAAGACTGAAAGTTGAAGCATGGCCCGGTTGCCTGTAACAGGTGATCAGTGGTGACAAATGGTCTCGCACAAACACTGAGCAGAACTTTAAATTTGGTGAATCGTTTCATGCTGTTAACAGGTGGCCCCTGACACGCTTCCTCTTTCTCTGAGTCCGTCTCGTTCTCACTGGCTCACACGTCTGTCAGCTGCCAGCGTTGGCTGACGGGTACGTGTGTGACGACGGATCAGCATGGGGTGTCTGGTATGCAAACTATTCTCATAACATCCATCAACACTCGCACAGTACTCATCACCTGTTTGCTACTGCAGGCTCAGTTACCGCTAACAAAATCCTGCCTGCTTTTACACTCTTGTCGTAAACCTCCCATTTCACTTGGTGATTATGGTAAATTGATTATTTTCCCTTTTTTTATGACAGATTTTGTTTTACCAGGCTTAAGACAAATTGAATAGTGGTGGCAATAGTTTTAACAGCTGTTATTGTTTTTCATGTTAACGACAATAATGAACATGGACACATTAGGCTTAGACACTTTTCAGGTAAACACAAATGTCTTCATCCTGGCAGGAATTTTTTAAAAGGGTGCTTGACTGCGCTCTAAATCACAGGTTGTCTGTAAACAGAATGCCAAAACGCATCAAAAAACTAAATTTTCAGTGATAAATGCGTTTGTGTGGACAGGGCATAAGGTTTAAAACTGGGAATTAGATTATGATTATATTTCTAATTGCTGCAATTTCTCTATTGATGCTATTGTTTTTGGTTTTGCATTTCTCTTCTCATTTCAGATATCCTGTTCTGGTCCAGTCTTTTTTCCTCAGAAACAGTAGTTTGGTTCCATATCACTAGTTGTTGGCATATGCTGCGTTTTAAACCTATCAGAGTGTTCGTTCATGTGTAATGTGACTGGCCGGTGCCTCTGTGGAAGGGATGGCCTCATGCCTCATTAAGTGCAATACTCTGTACCATATGGCACTAAAGGGGTTTTCTCTTGATTTTTTTTCTCTTTTTTTGCTTGTAATTTATGGGAGTCTATTCCAGTTCTTCATCTCATCTGGTAGTATTTTTAGTATTTCTGTTCGTTTTTGTCCTGGCTCTTATTGGCTTTACAGCTCAGGGCAAGTCATTTTAAAGGAATCAATGCACCATCAGTGATTGTAGATAAAGTGTGCATTTTTCTGCACCCAGATGGTTTTAGTAGTGCGGATCTGTACAATAAAACCTTGACATTAGTTGAGCTTTATTACCAAATCCTTTGGCTCATCAATTTGACTTTTTATGATAATGGCAACCAGGAGAGCAACACCTACAGAACTGGGAGAAGAGAAATACAGGAAAGGAATTAGGTTCATTCATTCATTTTTTTTTCTTTTTTTTTTTTCATAAACAGCTGGGATAGGCTCCAGTCACCCGCGACCCCTAATGGGTCAAAGCGGTAGAAAATGAAGGAATTGGGTTCATTAATACAAAAAGAATTGTTATGGTTCAGTGAGTCTGAACAATGTACAGTATTATGAGAATGGGCCATGAAAGCAGTGCCAACTCCCTGTACTCTCCTGCAATGTCTAAAATGTGTCTTGTGTATGTTTCTTTGATCTAAGAAGTGTTTGGTGCAATATACTGTATGTTCTCACAAGACGATAACTTGTTAAATACGTAGCTAAGTGTCTGATTAGCCTTGTGTCTATGAAAGCATGGTCATTTAAAATTTGACTTATTTTGTGCTTATGTATTTTCTGCTAAAATGTTACATAAATGTTACTTTTTTGCACTTTTCTCATCCACCAATGAGCAATTTTTTGCTGAAACTACTCGGTGGCCACTCTTGACTGATGTTCTGTAGTATCAGCAGATTTGTGAGCAGCAATAAAACATCAGAGTCGTCTGAAGCTGACAAAGTGGACAAGTTGAGTTTGTGCCCCCCGTCCCGATAGCTTGACTTATAGTACAGTACACACTATCAAACAGCTGCAGGCCCAGCAGCTCCAGACGAAACACAGACAACAAGCACAAACAGGCTTCCTATCTGTGTCTTCCCTCCTCATGGCCTATCTCACTATTTCAGACCGTTTGTGGTTCTTCTGCATTGTACGCCTCTTCAAACATATCTGCCGACCATATGTCTTTTTTAAACTTCCATTTTGTCCCTGTTTCTTATATCTCTTTTTGCTAATCCCCTTGTAGACCGACTCCTTGGATCTATGCACATCCACACCGTCCACACATGAACAGCAGGTGGTCCCAGACCCTTTGTGGTTCATTAGGTCACACTAATTGAATTAAATGACACCCTGAGTTGAGAGGGTGTAAGTTATGATCCTCCCTGTGCTTTTCATAACTGTGTTTGCATTTGGAGTGGCTCTGCATTTGGGACAGCAGGTGGTTAATAAGTGACAGGGTAATGGGTTGTTTCCCAGTATATCAAATTTTGTCTTTTTGGCCTTGGAGCAAGACAGACCTGAGGTCACATTTGGATCTGCTCTAAATGATATGTTTATAAAAAGAAAATTTCCCCCTTTATTGTTTTTCTGCATCACGTTTGGATTTTCCAGCGATTGAAGCTGGTTAGTGTTATTTTTAGATTTAGCTGGTCTCTGTTAATTGAAATTCATGATGTGTCTATCTTTACAGGTGAGGATAAAATATATCTCAGAATGCTTAAGTACTGGTATGTCTGGATAGTCTTAGAGGCAGAGGGAAATCCTGTATCTGCATGAGCAGTCTGCCTCTGTAGGCTTTTGTACTTTGATTTGTTGTGTGTTGCTCCATCAGGAACCTTGAAGTTCTTTGGTCCTTTGCATCTGCCCTGGTTCTTCCTATTATTTATTTTCCTCTCAGGGGTCAACGGCAGTGCAGCTAAACATGTTTTTCCTTTCGAATGAATCCACAGTTTTTCAAAGCAGGGAGATGTTATGTGAAGAAGCTATTCCAGATCCAACGCTTCTTTATGGCACTGAAGACACAATATTAAACAACACCAGTTGTCCTGCCTGGTCAAGATGAGATCACAGAAATGGCACCGACTTATAAAAAGCTTTTTATTTTCAATATGGTCCACATCACATTTCTCACTTTCTTTTACATTTCCCAGATGCTTTTTCCTCATGCGTGCTCCTTATATTGTCTTTTCCCTGGACCCTAAGCTTTTAAAGGGATAGTTCTCACTGGGAGATGTCTATTAAAGGTTAGAGAAACAGAAGAGAAAGTTTCCACCGTCCAAGAGTGGAATATTTTACAAGAAAATCTCTTACTACTTGCCACCTGCCCTTATTAAAATCCAGCTACTCCATTTTTCTTCTTTTCTTTATTTGAAAGGGCCTGAGCGGCACTGTGGGCTTTGTGCGGTATACACTGGAAGATTTGGGAGTTGTCAGTGGATGTAAATGTTTAAATATAAAATGCATGAAAGTACTTAGCGAGGGAAAGAGTCCACACTTTAGAGGCTTTAAAAATATAAACCACAGAAAAGGCAAAGCCGTATTTCCAGGGCCCCTGCATGTTAGCGTGTGTGTTTGCGGTGGCTGGCTGCGGTCCGTCAGACAGAGCTGGAGAGGTTACACAAGTGGAAATAACAGCACTGTTTGCATGGGCTGTGATTTGTGTCGATGAACTGAGCAAATCTTGAATATAAAACACCGGGTAAAGAGTGATGACAACAAATGGAGAGGTGATCAGAGAGGAGCATGAAACAGCTGGACTAGGATATCAATAGACATCAGAAATTGATTTATAGACTTGCTTTATTAAGATTTTCTCCACACAAAACTCCAGGAATACATACTCACAGATACTCTCTGGGGGCTAGTCCTTACTCCAGCCTAATGTACTCAGTGAACTCAGTCATCCAGCGAGCAGCATATTAAATTAATGAGTAGCTTAAGATGAGGCTTAGACCTCAGTGTTTTTCCTGTTTTACTGACAAGCAGCTTTTTGCCCACTTTTTAAGTAAATGCTCTCTCCTCTTTCCAAGGTGATACCAATTGGCACTATACTGAATTTGTAATAAGAATAAAGATATATCTCTGAATATTATTTAAAATATACAGGGTGGTCTTTTCCATACTCAATATTTAAGAAAATGCATTATTTATTTTGCCTTTAAAATGTTTCCATCCCACTCTTGTAACATTATAAATGGCCAAAACCTCATATATTGTCTTTACAGAAACCTTTAAACAAAAAGTAGCCTGTTAGCATTTTTTTTTATGCTTGTGAAAAAAGAAGAGTTCAATGACCTAACAGAATAATGCAATAGTAATCATCTGTTAAAAAACAAGACCTTGAGATGTCATCTTGGCTTTAATATCAAGGATTATAATAGTTAAGAATCTACAGCTCGGGTCCGGGGAGGGCGTGGCAATCACATGCTTCCGGAAAAAGGAGCACTCCCATTGGTCTACACCGGGTTGTCAACAGGAAGTTTTTTGCTGCTGATAAAAGAGAGAATGTATATATTTAGCGCTGAATATGTCTTTAAACACAGCGAATCAGCTCAAAAAAGGGACGCAATGTGAAATGCAGAAAAAATATTGCCAATTCAATCATGTAATCTTTAACAAGGCGGAGATAATTGCAGTTCTGACGTTGAAGTTGGAGCTATATGGTCATCTCTAAACTTCAGTTTGGTATAATGTATTAGTATTTTGCGAAATAAAAAAATGTTACATATATTTTCTTTAATAAAAGAAAAGCAGGAAAGGTCCCTAGACTGTTTTTGTGTGGAGTGCTGTCTGCGACAGAGACGGAAAAAGAAAAGGTATTGGAGAAATAAGCTATGGACCATTTGTTTACATTTAACCAAGTCAGAAGTAGGATCATAGCCACCACTGTCACCAGAGCCAAAGGCCACTCAGCCTCAGAAGATAAAGTAGCTACTATAAATAGTGACTGAATGTGGAATAGTAATGCACTGAAGATATACACTCAGAGAAAGCATGTTTTGGTGAATTTGCTGGTGACTTGCCACTTCTATGTGACAAAGCTTTTACATGAACAATGACAGAGCTATCATTATCTGAACATGCCTCAGAGTCAAATCACCCATAAGGTGTTTGTGTTGGAGCGGTGTAAGGCCTGGTATGAATCTTGCTGACATGAAACAGTAGTCACTACTGTTGGTTTAACCTCACACTGAGTACATTTACAGACATTTGGCTTGGACGATAGGTGTTGGCTGAGGTTAGGTAAATCATGCGATTCGAACTGCATTAGTGATTTAACCTTTTGAGTGAGGATGTGTCAGATTTAATGTCAATTTAGGAGAACTAACATTTCTGGTGCATGTGGCCCGGTTTCAGATGTGTGGTTTTGGTTGGGTCAAATTTACTGTGGCTAAACACACCCTGGTGCTCTGTGTGCAAGTTTAGGAAGTTCTCTGTGCTGCTCGGAATAAATCTGGTTTTGAAATAACACGTCCATCTTGCAGGATTCAGCAAGAAAAAGAGCCACTAGATTATGTTCTGCACAGAAAGACAGGGGAAAACGTTTCTACAACAGAAAACTTCAGCAAGACTTATCCTGTGGCTCCTATAGCGAATGGATCAAAGGAAGAATAGCTTTGTTAAATGACAGCATCTGGTGCCTTAGCAAATGTCACTCAAAACAGCTTAATGTTTTTGCTTCATGCTTCAATAAAGAGACTTTTGTGGAAAAGGAGAGCAGTTGGGTGGAAGATGAAAGGGTGAAAGAAGATACAGCACACTTTTTATAAAATCGACTTATTCGTTGTGACACACAGTAAAGGGAAATATAGCTGTGGCTTGTAGCCAAAAGAAACATAACAATTTAGGTTAGCTCACCAAACAGAAGTTGCATCTTTCTGAACTTGAGGGAGGATATAGTACAGACAGTCTACAGTTGATTGTAATGCTCAAAACCCTTCATTTCACCATGAATTGTTAATGCAAGACCCACAAGTGGTCTTTCTCCGCCTCTCTGTCTCTAGCAGTGCTTGTATTTTGGCTACAACTCTACTCCCTTCTGGGAAATCTCAGTTTAGAAAGCCGAAAGTGCTGTCTGATACTCACAGATGCAAACACACACACGCAGTCCCTACGCGCCCATGCATAAGCGCTTTCCAACAAACTCCCAGACACGCGTACAATGATAAACACCCCCAGCACTGGCGGCCTGGTGAGAGTATTTTGTGTCCTGCTCAAGGGGATGATTATGGAGAAGCCGCTTGATTGCAAGAAAGTGCCGGATACCAAGCTCTAATACCGGTTACGAGGGCTAATGTGAATCCATCCAATAGTATTCCCTCATCTAAAGACTTTATTTGTTTCTTATCTTAAAATGGTCCTTTCATGTCAAGCAGCTGGCGAATGTGAGCTCTCAGGAAGTGTGCCCCAGATGATTCTGCTTAATGCTCAATATATACTCCACTGTTTGTTGTGATGAAGCATGCAATGAGATCAATGAGATAATGAATAGCACAGGGCTGATATTAACTCATCTGAAACATGTGTTACCTTTATGCAGTTGATCAAAGACACAGAAAACTCAATTATTAAAACATATACTGAACACTTTTGTTTTTGCTCCCATTTGTCATGAGCTAAACTCAAAGCTTTTTTTTATGAACACCAAAAGCCAATTTCTCGCAAATATTGTTTACAAATCTGTCCAAATCTGTGTAAGTGAGTACTTCTCCTTTGCTGAGATAGCTGGATGGATTATCTCAGCATAATCAAGATGCTGATTAGAGCATGATTATTGCACAGGTGTGCCTTAGGCTGGCCACAATAAAAGGCCACTCTAAAATGTTTTATCACACAGCACAATGCCACAGATGTTGAATGTTTTGAGGAAGCGTGCAATTGGCATGCTGACTGCAGGAATGTCCATCAGAGCGATTGTCTGTGAATTGAGTGTTTCTCTACCATAAGGCGTTTCAGAGAATTTGGCAGTACATCCGAACGGCCTCACAGCCGCAGACCATGTGTACCTCACAACACCAGCCCAGGACCTCCACATCCAGCATCTGCAACCTCCAAGATCCTCTGAGACCGGCCACAATCGATTTGCATGACCAAAGAATTTCTGTACAAACTGTCGGAAACCATCTCAGGGAAGCTCATCTGTGCTTATCGTCCTCATCGCGGTCTAAAGTTCATCGATCGGACTGGACCAACAATCCACAAGCCACAATTAACAACCTAAACAACTCTATGAGAAGGAGATGTGTTGCACCGCGTGAGGCATATGGTGGTCACACCAGATACTGACTAGTTTTTGGACCCCCCAAATACAGTGAAACTGCACATTTAAGAGTGGCCTTTTATTGTGGCCAGTCTAATACATAGCTGTACAATAATTATGCTCTCAAATCAGGATCTTGATATGCCAGCTGTGCAATAATCATGCTCTCTAATCAGCATCGTGATATGCCAGCTGTGCAATAATTATGCTCTCTGATCAGCTTCTTGATATGCCATAGAATTGTGAGGTAGATGGATTAAGGCTAAGGGCTCACTAACACAGATTTGGACAAATTTGTGAAAATAGGCCTTTTGTGTACTTTGAGTTCAGCTCATTAAAAATAAAGGGGGGCAGAGGTGTTTCATTTAAATTTTAGTTAATTATATGATAGGCCTTAATAAAAATTACCAAACATTGTGGTTATTTTGTTTAACTTTTAATTATCTCAAATTAAAAATCACCATTTTTTTACTGAATACTCATTATAGTTAGAGTAAAGCCTACATATGTAAAGCATAATTGTGGATATGAAGTTTTTCCATTAACTGCAGAGAAACAAAGAAACCCTTCCAATCATGTCACAGGCTGGATTATGTGCAGATAACAAGTATACAAAGAATAATGTTCCTCGTTGTTTCTTAAGATTCAACACTCCCTCAGGACAGCTGCCCAGGTTTACTACACAACTCACTCTTTCATATTATTAGAGAAGCTTTGTTTAATTCAACATTGACAGAAAATGCAAAAATGGAAAGAAAAGATACACCCAAATTTAGTTAGAAGAGGTACGAAACATTATGATCTTACAGTAATAAAAGAGTCTTGTAAAAAGGAACACATTTTAGTGAGTGGGATATGGCACAAAAAAACCGACAGAGTGCTTACACCAAAGGCTGCATGTGGTGTGAAAGCATGAATGTGGGATGCAGCAGAGGTGCTGCTGGTTACTATGACAATGAGAGACAGAGACTGGAAACCAAGGAGGTGGAGCCGAACCAATTTATCACCACTTTAGTCCTGCGTGTGTGTGTGTGTGAGAGTGTGTGTGTGTGTGTGTGAGAGTGTGTGTGTGTGTGAGTGTGTGTGTGTGTGTGTGTGTGTGTGTGTGTGTGTGTGTGTGTGTGTGTGTGTGTGTGTGTGTGTGTGTGTGTGTGTGTGTGTGTGTGTGTGTGTGTCTGTGTGTGTGTCTGTGTCTGTGTCTGTGTGTGTGTGTGTGTGTGTGTGTGTGTGTGTGTGTGTGTGTGTGTGTGTGTGTGTGTGTGTGTGTTAACCTCCATCTGTCTGTCCTTGAAACAGGCAATTTCTCTTTCTGCTATACCTTGGCTAGAACATTATACACACATTAATGAAAAGTGGAGCAGTACAGTTGAGAATTGCCCATCCCGGTGCTTGTGTCCAGACAGTCATGGAGGTTATCTCTTTGTCTCATGCGCTAGTATTAACAAGTGACTATAGGACACTCAACAACTACAGATTGAGAATGATATTGTTCCAATAAACCCTAATGATAAGCATTTATCTGTTTTAGATTTTTTATTTACAAACTATCTGAGAATGAGTGTTGACCAGCCTTCTTCTGGAAAAGGAGTCTTCCATGCAGGGGTATTTTTCATTGCTGTCAGGGGGAGAGTGGGGTCATGTTATTTTAACTGGGCATGGAGAGGAGCAGAAAGACAGTCTTCATATGAACACTCTGCTCAGTGAAGGATGGTCTCCATTACTTCATACAGATAGCATGTACAAGTCTGCATTTACGCCTGCTGGTGGGGGGAAGCGTGAGGCTTTTCAAGAGCTGTAACCATGGTAACTGGACTCTCAGGACAACAGGAGAAGCGAGCGAGTGGGGAGGAGGGGGCAACAGGGGTAGACGGAGCGAATTATTGAGAGTCAAGGATGGCATGTGTATCTGGTGATAAGAAATGATGGAAACATGGGCCTCACAAAGCCAAAGTGGAAAACAATTAGGGCTGGAATTACCACATTTTCTAACATTTAAACAAATAAAACCGAGAGGAGATTATAATTGGTGTGGCTTCACAATCAGGAGATAAATAAAACCGAGTGACTTTATTGTTTACCATAAACTATGAAGTTATTGATGCTGCTTTGGTCATATGTTAAAGATAAGGTAATTGTTATAGATCACTTTACAGCTCCATAAATGAAGAAAACCTACACCACCCAATATTTCTCTACACTAGTTGGCCAGGAGTCAGGATTTTCATTAGGTTGCCAAAAAATTTCTGTTACCACAAATTCCATTAACTAAGAACCGTAATGGATCATTATTAGAATCTGGACACATAGCGTGTGTATTGGATGTAGTTGGATTGTGGTTAGTAACAAGATTGATCCCACCCATATCTTTAA
Organism: Neodontobutis hainanensis; assembly: GCA_024349245.1. Classification (NCBI taxonomy): domain Eukaryota; kingdom Metazoa; phylum Chordata; class Actinopteri; order Gobiiformes; family Odontobutidae; genus Neodontobutis; species Neodontobutis hainanensis. The sequence goes on along the minus strand of JALDNG010000008.1, from coordinate 418,012 downwards.
AAGTGATTTGTTTAAAAAATTAATTTAAATAGGTTTTAATGATTGGGATGGCCACACACAACAGGCTAATAGCAGCACAAAGCAGGTGCTGCTGGGTTACTCTAGTCATTACCAAAAGTGGTCCCAGCGAAGAGTTAAACTTCATCCAACTGGCTGAAGTAGATTTCATTGTTTAGTCACATTTTTCCAGCCAACCAACCAACACTTAAAGCGATACTTGTTGTGATTGAGCTTAACAGTCTTGAGCCAGCTAGAAACAAAACAGCATGTGTGTGTTTTATTTGCATCACCTTTAAATCCCTGTGGTCCGCTGCTGCTTTGAGGTACTCCAACAAACACAAAGCCAGATTGACTCACACATCTGTAGATTGTGTTGAATGGTTTGAATTAGTTAGGAAAGTCGATTCCGAATTAAATTTATACGTTTTTTGTCCCATTGTGTCTATTGTTTTTCCACTTAAATAAACTGACAATCATGTTTGCTTTTTTAAGCTTCTGTGTTCACAGTACTTCCTGTACTGTGTCTTATTGTGAGTATAAGTGCGCACACTTTTACTCACAATCTACACAGCCCCCAACAGCGGCTCTAAATGGGGGTCTTTGTTTTCTTAATTGTCAAATTAAACATGTCACTCGACTTGAATGGGACGCACATATGCCAGCTGCCATCTTGGAGAAACGGTGCTGGGGGTGTTAATTCTCATCCATTAAGAACACAACCCCTCCCCCATCGACAAGCACTTGAACACGCATGATAAAACTCCTTTTCTTGCACATATACACATGTACAGTCGTCACAAATGCAGCCACAATGTTTGAGGAGAACCCTGTGACAAAGTGCGGCAGGATGGTTGGCCCTCGTCTGCACGACCCCATCATCTGGTAACAATCACCTCACAGACGGCAGTGTCTCCAAGAGCTGCCGGAGGATGACGATGTCAGGACTGGTCTCATGTGCGCCACTGGAACGGACATTCAGCGCAGCCCTGTCTCAGCAATGGAGACCAGGCCAGCTTTAAAATGGAGACTAGATCTACAGTGGCTCCTACATTCACATTTCTTTGTTCTGTGGACATCCTGTTCTTACACATTCATTCACCAACTTGCATCTGTCCATCTTGTGGTGAAGTGTCATTGTGTAGACCTCTCGTGGCTTTATCCAAGGCTCCTGAATTTCACACAGCGAGGGGTGAATTCTCCTTGTTCTGTGATGAATAGTTCTGGACATTTTGTGGAGGAAGGCTCGTTTAGTTTAGTTAAAGTCCTTCTGCGGCACGGGCTTGAGGACACATAATTAGGGCTTTGGATACAAAGTGGCTTTTATTGGTTTAAATCCAAAAATAGGACTTGAACTTTGGGTTCAAATTTGGGAGGGGATTGACATCCCATCAGTGCCTCATTTGGGATTTTTAAAACAGGTGTAGGTCCTTTTTGGCAAAAAATGCACTAAATGGGTCATTGAGTTAAAGAAAATCCGGAGGTAAATCAAAACTAATACATCTTAGGATCCAGAAAAGTGATTATTTTTGGTTAGAGCCATTTACCTCAGATTCATTTCAAAAACAAAACATGTTGTACTATTTTTGGAAGAGAGCTTTCTGTTTTTCCTAACCACACATTCTCCCTTTCTCCTTTTTGGTTTCAGCCATGGCTCCAATACCACTAAGCCTGTGCACCGTGTAATAAAGTGATTTAGCTTTTTCTTCTCCCCACATTTCATCCAGGTGATTTAAAATGCTGTGGTCAGATCCACAAGGTTTTTTCACATGGTTTGGTTTGATAAATAAGACGTCTCTGGCTCAGCTCGGAGATTGTTTTCAGTTTGCATCAGTGAGGCATGAGAGCATTTGGCTCACGTCCTAAATCAGAGTCAGCAGACAGTAACACCTAGGCTAACCCCGGTAATTTCTTCAATAAAATGAATGAAGATGGTGGGCTAGTAAGACATGCACAGAAAACATTGAGCGTTTTTAGGATCGCTGTGCATTAGCTCTATTCAATGTAAAACTGAACAACACTACCACTTTAATGAATTCCATTAGATTAACAATAAGCCGTAATGATAATGAGATAGACGGGCACACAGATAAACTGGTAAACACACTTATTCTCAGCTTTACTTACCATTTCACGCTCGTTGCAATTTCTCTGTATACAGGGTTAGCTCAGTGCTGGTGGTCTGCATCAAGTTAGCTGCTGAGTGTTCCATTAATGGCACATAACACCACACACATAGACACAAATACACACATACAAGCCAAGCATCTAACATCCAAAATACAGGAGGCAATTATACACCTAATAAATCAGTCACTCACTTCTTTTTGGATCTATGTGCTCACTGTGCAACCAACCTCTTAGGCCGACATTGCTGACCCCTATATACACACACACATCTTTACAAAGCCAATTTAAGGATCATTTAAGCTTGAAAGAACACATATAAAATGTTATATATTGCATTAAATGTTGCTTTAAAAGTTTGTCCCACTATTAGGCACAGTTTTCAATGCATTCCACAGTGAAGTAGGAAAAATCAGACGGTATTGTAGACCTGGAGAACTGGCGTTAACATGCAGACTGGTAAAGCCATCTCATGCTCTCCTGAAAATGGGTGGGGTATGCCTTGTGTGTCCTGCACTATGCCAGGGTTATGACTGGACCATGCAAAACACAGTAACCGTGTCAAAGAAACTTGGATTTCTCAAGTAAACAGGAGACAAAGGTTCATTTACATCCCAACACCTGCAACAGAATTACAGCTGACAGCTCCGTCCTTAGGGCTTAGCCACAACCTCCATTCAAATTCATATTTAGGTCGGATAAACAGGGTCGTGCTATTCTACGAGAAAAGAAATATGTGAAGGTATGCAGAACTGAGCTTTGACTGACATGCAACACTTCCAAGTTTAATGTCAACACTGATGAATGCAAAATGTCAGAGAACATCTTAAATAAATTTGGCAGGCTCAGTAAAATAAAATATCTCAGCTTTATTCGGCATATGTTTAAGTTTAGCAAAAATGCTAAAAGGCGTCTTCAGGTCTTTATTTTTGGAGCTAATCCATTATTTCTTTTATGTTATAAAAATGTTGCAGCCTTAGCAGCAACAACGGTGTTTCAGGCCACTTTTCAACTTAATACCGACATTGGAAAGTTTGTATTTGTATTGTATTGTAGTTAATATGTTTCCATTAAAACTTCACATTACATTAATACCTTGCTTAATCTTCTAGTACCATACCCTTCTGTCATTTTAGGAAGAGACATCTCAAAGCACCATTTTAATCTTTTCAAGTGTGGTTTTATGTGTCAGATTGTTTTCTATCCTTCAACATGGTTTTAAAATAGAAACACATTAGCAGAATTCTTTTTAGTGTTAATGCCACAATTGGGAACACACTTCTTGGCCCCCAAACAGAAATTGGGGGTAGGTGTCAGGTTTGGTTAGCCAGGGAACCACAGAGCCAGGACAGGGGTAATGTGAGATGGCGACTATAGCAGACCTATGGAAACACAGATATGCCATTTTATAGTCCAGCTATAGAGATTTAATCTGTGCTATTAAACTGGCCTTCTCCTCTTCTAATGGAGGTTTTCAAAGAGAACTATTACTGTGATTTACTATAGACTCTCTAGTCACTGTCTCCTTTATGCCCCACTAGTTTACTACATCAGTCCAGTTGAACCTATTCCTTAATATCAACCCAAGTGTAAAAGTGCATGAATTTAAAACTGAAACTACCAAATGCAGTGCTATATGTGGTGTGTTTGAACATGCAGTAAAACCTTTGAGACATGGGGTTGACTAGTATTTCTCTAAAGGGTTTCTGAGGTTAGGGTCAGAGCTCATCTAACCTGCCCTAAACTTAAAGCACTCCTTCAACCTCACTATGATGTCTTGATCAGCTGTAATCACTCTAGACATCTCCTGCTTTACATCAAACTTCCATTTTGTAAGATCGTTTTTAATGTGTTGGCACAGTTGAAGCCATGTTGGAATATCTCCTTCATAATGAGGATGTTGGCCCCCGTGTCTATGGTGGTAAGCGTTTTCACATCTTTGAAGTAACATCCACAGTTTATTCCTCAAAGAATAAAATTTCTTTTAAAGTAAAAGCTAATTTGCGATAAGTAGCTGAATATTGGCCATCCTTCTCATCATTTTCTGCACACTTGGAAGCAATCACAGGGCCACACGAACGCCTGCACCACATGTTCCATCACTCTGTGTTATTGAACGGTGGGAAAAAGTGAAATTATCAACAATGATCTCAGCGTTGTATTCTCCATCTGGCATACTGTTTAATACTGGCCTCCTTTAGGGTGAGTCAGGAAATTAGTTTAATTACTGCTCTAAATTTGCAACAAGTGACCGCGGCGAGGATATAGAGGGGCTACAGTAGAGAGGATTGGTCATGTAAAGAAAAACATAAGTGGGACAAAGAAATTCAACGGCCTCAGTTCAACTTCATGTCAGTCTTGTATCATTGGCCGTGCACAGTCTCGCCTTGGGGACAGTTTGAGCAGATGTACTGTAGATAAATATACACACGTGCACATCTGGTTTATCCATTCCTCTGATTAGGTTAAGGTCTGGACCTGGGGCAAAGACTCAGGGGTTTTCGTGGCCCCCCGACTCACGCAAGGTGGTGAGTGGAGACCATAGACCATCTGTCAGCTACGTCGCTCTCACATTTAGCACATATACAGACACATGCAGGGGGAAACCTTGACACAAAACTCCTGTTACATAATGGCACAATTTACAAAAAATGTTTGTTTTGTTGGAGTGAAACGATACACAGTAATTACGAGCTGATTAGGCAGAAGCATTGTGACCACATAATGCCTTTGACCAAAATAGAGCTATGTAAACAAGCCATTGCTTATTAGTATATGCGTGTATACTACTTTTGCTCCTTGTAACAGATATTGGCTTTTTGCTATAGCGCAGATTGAAGGTTAAAACAAGTGGAATTTTTATATTGAAGTAAAATATCTTAATCTGACTCCGCCAGAAAGAACTGCTCACATGACAATGTGTTTCACAGAACCAACTGGGAAGGCTCCTGTTGAAAGCGTTTGAAAAATGAAGGCGCCTTCTGTCAAAAACCTGGTAGGTGATTGATTGAAGCACTAGAATCTAAGACTAGTATCTGCCTACCACGAGACTTGTTTTTGCCAATCATAGCAACGTAACCAAAGTGCAGCAGATAAAGGTAAAGGTAAAGAAACACCGCTGCAACAATAACAAATTTTCAAAGTGAATCTGCAAATAAAAGGAACGTTAACTAACACTAAATTGGTAAATGAAACAAGGACATCGGCCGATGAAAAGAGCGTGTATGAAAGACTACGAGATTTAGGATATGCCAAAGCCAGTAGGAAGAAGAAGAACACAAACATCTTTTCCAGAAAACCTTTAGTGCCACATTTTTTTAGCGTTTGCGAAAAAGAGGACAATTGTTGCATTTGTCAAAATAAAAACCCGCCTCTTCCTGTTCATGTTGCCACATCATTGGTCACAAGAGACCGGTAAGCCCAGTTTTTGACGCAAGCGGTTGGCTTTACCCGAGTCTTAGGCATATTGTTGGTTTTGTTAACAGTTCATTGTGGTTCTTGAACATGCTTGCAATAAATGAGGCTGCAGTGCCAAAAACCGGGAAGTGGGATTGTTCTCTTAACCGAACCATACACTCCCAACCAGGGCAGCTGACAGAACTGATGAGGCCCTGGACAAACCCTATATAATTTTGTCCATATTACTAAAGCATAGAAGGGCTTTTTGGTTTAGAAATATAATAATTACATGTTTTCTCTGATTCCAACTCACAAACCCTCTCCTGATTGGGACCTTTACCTACTAAAAACCTAAATGTAAAGACACCACAATTAAAATTTCTAATCTCCTCATCTCTCAACTTCCTGTCGTCCACGGATCATGTTCCTAAACATACAGAGACCTATAAACACTGCCTATAAAACGTACCCCTACTTCTTTTTTACTGCTTACAGATCCACGATCCAGCCTCAGACTCCAGGAAATTACTAATTCTACTGTTACTATTATTAATGGAACTTACCTCTCTAGTATGTTAACATATTGGTGCATGAGAAGTTGTATTTAGGTTTTCAGTTCATTGGTCGGTATTACATTTAGATAAATCATGTGGAGCCAGTGTTGAGTGTTCATAAGTGCACTGGGAGGGGCACTGTCTCGTGTTATGGGACGCCAGCTTTTGAGCTATGCTTTATAAGTAAACACATGCTGTAGTAGATTATCTCTGTAATGTGTTTGGGGAAGTTTTATGGCGGCTTTGTGATGAAAGACAGTTATACCTGAACTGGCTAATGTCTGGAATAGCTTTTTTCATGAGGCGGTGATGCTTTCTTATCAGGTAACCACAAGCTTGGAAACTTACTGCTAAGTTTTATTCTAAATTGCTTTGACTTTTCTAATCGCTCTTGCCTGACGTCTTCATACAAACAGCGTGGTGTCGAGTGACTGATAGGGCAGTTTATAATGCTGACTGGCTCTTTGCGGTATACCCCCTTCCCCCTCCCAATACTCCAGCACCACAGACACACATTTATTCATGCTTAGGAAGCTTGTATTGCTTCAATATTTTATGCTTTTTGTAGAGCCAGTGCTAAAACATTTACGGCCCTATTGATCATGTGCCAGTATAAAGGTCTCTGTTTAGGAGACCACCTTCCCTAAACCAGACACAAGGCATCAAAGCCCTAGATGTGTCCACTCGTAGCATCTTTTGTAGCATTAGCTTAAAAACATGGCGGTAAGTTTGTGCATGGCTCCAACTTGGCACAAGGATTATTTTCACATATCTCTGAACTTAAGCTTTCTGGAAACCATTACCTGGAATTGCACTGGAGACTTTCATCTTCCAGTCCTAAAATTGTGGTGGCAAATCAACCTGATCAGCTGTTAGTTCCTTGTTCTGGCGCCATATTTAAGATAACATAAGCCTGACTGTTCCACATCATATCACGTGTTACACTTTTCATTTATTTTGTATTCTCGACTCATATGCCACACGCTGACTGAGCAGAGTCCTTTGAAACGCCAGATCAAACTGCAAACAGGCTTGAAGTTTCTGTGTAGACGTGGAGACTGACTCAAAAAATATCACATGCAGCGAGCAACTCTGTTAATATTGAATGCAACAGTAGGCATTATCAACAAAGAAATCAAATAATTTTCCCATGGGTAAACAGAGCTTGACGGGACCGAAAACAATCGACTACTTCCACTGCTTCCTTGGGTAATACGAAAGAGCAGGGAATGTGGAGAAACAGCATCATTGATCAAATGACAGTCTGGAGCCTGGCATGAACTGTATATGTATGTGTCATAATATTTATGGTCGTGTTTGTTTAGATATGAGACTGACAGATTATCCCATAAAGGGCTTTTTCAAAACTGTCTGACATGTTTGATCGACACCCACGTTTCCTTGGATTGTTTAAAGCCTGTGTGGCACCGAGGCATTTTAAAACAAGGAAGTAAGAAGTTTATGTATTAGAAAATTACCTCTGTTGCTGTGAGGGCTGTCCTTCTGTGTTACTATGTTGCCATAGTAACACATTGGGGTAGACCGAGGTGATATAATTTCAGATGACTCTCCTAATTCATTTAATTTACATCAATTGGAAACTATTTAAGTTGTGTCTCTTTTTTATCTTTTTTTATATATAATTTAATTTGTATAAACTAGGCTATTTCTTCTAATAAAATGAGTCATATTCATCTGAACTTTTATCTGACATCAGGATAATGTATGTATAGAATATATTTGTCAATTTCAATTACTTTGAAATCATTTTCCCAGCCCTATGTACGGAGGCCTTACTGTTTTACATTGACTCTTGATATAATAACATATAACATAACATAAAGCTGTCTCTTAATATATACAAATGGACTGTCATATTCCGTCTCAGTCAAACATATTAGCATTAGTGCAGCTGTTTGATTAAGTCTCTATGGATAAACCAGATGTGTTTTCCTGCGACACAGCTCCTATAATGACCCAACGAAAAGCTGGGTTGTCTGAGCGTCTGTCTGCGCAGCCTTTTCCTCTTTATTGTTCTGAATGAGCGCTGGTCATGGTGGGTGGAAAACGTTTTACCTGCTTAATCCCAGACGCCTCACACTGTCTCGCTGTCACTGCCGGGAGCCACTTTAATGTGGATTCATTTCCACACAGATTTACCTTGAACATCACAAAGATACAAAAGAAAAGTTACATAATCTGAATGTGATTGACAAGCATCTCTTTTGTTCTTGTTCATAATGAGGTCTGCTGCATGGGAATAAAAATGGCAGATCTGTTACTTAGAGTGAGGGGCTGGCTTCATGCTGGGTATGCCTGTCATATTACCTACATGTCTGGCACTGTGTCAGCGCGAGAGAATTTAGGATGTTCATAAGGAGTTTAGGCAGAGCTTAGATGTGTAAATCAGTGTTGTATAACCTCAAGACTTAAGGCGGCTGTCACCAGTGGTTTTATGTGTTTAGCAGTTTTTCTCCCGGGGCGATTCCGTAAAAAGATTTCTTTGAATCTGTGGGGGAGAGGTGTGAAATGCATGTCAACAGAGCTTGGCAATTGTGAGCCAGGGCACAATTATGACTATGTTGGTTGCACAAAGGTTTAAAAAGCAACAGTTTGTGTACTATTGTGAAACATGACAAGTGTCATTTGTCAACAGAGACAATTGTTACATGCTAAACAATGCCTCATACTGTTTTTCTTATTAAGTATGCCAATCACGCTGAAAAGTAAGTATTACCAAGGCTTTGTATTGGAGGTGACACGTGTTCTCAAGTCACATGCTGTGTACATAGACAGTTTTCAATGTCAAAGTTGGTCTCTCTTAGAACATATCTCCTTCCGTTTACTGCTGACATAAATTTGGTCTTTGCAGAGAGGTTGTGAGGTTGTGAGTATTTCTATGCATAGGATCTCCTTGAGCCTTCTTGTGTGGTTGCTGAACAAACGTCCAGTTCCTGAGCCTATCATCCGAGGCACAGCTTCCGTTTTCATTTCCAACAATAGTGGCTGCTTCCTGGCTTATCGCATCATTTCCTTTCTTGGTTCAAACACAATCTTGCACCGCCGCGTCCGGTTCTTGGGGCTGGAAAGTTACCCTTATAAAATTAGGCTTATTTCCTGATAAATTAAAAGGGCACAAAGTAACATTCTTTTGTCGGTTACATCTAACCTGATCATCTCCGCAGTGTAAAATTTACCACTATAATCAAATGTTATGCCTAGTATGCTACAGTTCCCCCTTTACCTGACTTTTTAAAGCAATGTTAAGTTGCATATCAATTCCATTTTAGGTCAGCTATTCTCAGAAAACACAAATCACACACAGAGGTCAGCCAATAAATAATATCACAATGTTCTAATAAATAAAACAAAGCTCATGTTTGTTTGTTTTTCTTCTAAGTCTGTCCAGTTTGAAGATTTTAGGACTCAGGCTTTCTGGGGGATTATCAGCCATCTCTATGTCTTCTTGGATCAAAGGACACAGACGGGGTGGTCTATCAGGAGGTGGTCTGTCCAAGAGAAAGCAGGGATCTTCTCTCTGATCTCCCTGGTTCTGTTACAAAGTCCAAGTTAGGCAGTCGTTCAAGGACCACAGTTCCCTCCTTAGCTGTGTTTCATCACAGTTGAATTAAGTCATGGCAGTCGTGTAGTGTTTGACTGTGAAGTCACCAGATCCACCTGGCCCAGAGCCTTGTTTATAGCAGCTGCATGGTGCAATGTACCTCTGCAAAAAGTGTAGCTGTGTGCGGCGGCATATGAATAAGACTGAACTCACACAGTGCTGACAAGTTAATCTAGTCCTGCTCTTCATCCAGTGCTCGCTCCAGTGCCAGGGATGTGGAGCAACACTGCATTATTGACTGAACATGTTGTCAAAGCCATATTTTTCATCAGGCCCGGCAATCTCGGTCTTAGGATGCACTGATTGAATATAATTGTACAACCCAAATTTCTACAATGTGTAATCATACAGCTTGGCATTCTGTGTTGTAAATATAAGATGCGTCTTGTTTATTTGAGCATGAGTCATCAGAATAGTCAAGGCTGAATAGGTAACGAAAACGGAACTAGACGTATACATTTTGGAACAATAATTCCTCTGTACTTCAAAATGTTTATAGTTTTTTGTTTGCAATTGTGGAGATGGATATCAAGAACAAAGATTTAGATGAATATTTAATGAGCTTTAGGTGCATTAAGATAAGATTTCTGTTTCTTTTTAAACTCCCAGCTGTATTTGATAAACAGTGATTTCAAATGAATAATTATTCTTATACTCCAGCGATAGTGTTGCGTCTCTTGGTTTATAATCAACCTATATCATGTGACTTTTACTTTTAGATTACAGCTATTTTTCCACTGATCACAACTCCTTTTAAGCAGGAAAAAGATGTCGTCCACTCCTGCCAAACTATTGTCACATCTGTTTCAAAAAGTACTTTCCTTTGTCAAAGATCAGATCCAATCAGAACAATCCAATCAGTGGCTCTTATGATGATGCTGTGTAAAAACAAAGCAATGATCTGGATCTGGGTCTGTTACTCCACTCCACCTCGTATCAGGGATTTTAGCTGAGCTTTTGACACTTGACGTTACTCTGCCAACACAGTATTGAGTAACAAAGACAGACTTGCATTGCAGCTGTTAACTACAATAGAAGCCTGTGTATTTAATTCATCGAGATCATGTGTTACTTTAGTACTTTCTGCTTGTTTTTCTCTTGTATTCATTTTATCTCATAAACCTTTTATGGTTTGTTTAATGAAATCTATTGTATACTCGTGTCTCTGTAACATTGTGCCAGAATATGAGTGGTAGAGAGTAGCATCAAAGCTGTGAAGTATTGAGTCTTGATTGTAGTGCCCCCTTTAACCTTGTCTCCCGGGCCACACCTCGAGCAGAACAAAGGAGCAGAGGCTGGCACTGAGTGGGATACAGTATATTACACAGCACAGATTATACACATAGGGAATAAAGTGACCTGGCATTGGCAGTGGTGTGAGTTAGAAATGAATAAAGGTTTAATAGTCAGTTTTTATTGGGCTTTTTGCAGTTACTGTGTTCATACAGGCCAGATGATGTCACATGCAAATTCTGCCATAAAACGTATATGGAGAAATGTCACAACAATAAAAGGTTTAAATGATTAAAGTCCTTTTTTTTGTCAGATTGTAACTTTGCCAGATGACATTAACAGCTACTACTGCAAAAACTGCCCAATTGAGTTTTTCTATCCCTACTTTTATTTTATGGATTATTATATACAGAGCACATAAATTGTCATGCCAGCTTTTTAGGGATTATTAAAGTCTAATGAAAGAAAAAATAAGGATTTAATAGGCTTCCTAGGACAGCACCTTTTGAATTTTTCACATAAAAATAGGATGCTCCTCAACTCAGATGCATGTCTCTGCAAAGTAATGAGCATAGCAGAAATCCAAGGACAAGAATTGACTGCTGAAGTGAACAATTAGCCAAGCTTCTGGGGATTGGCTTGCAGTAAAAGAATAATGCACATGCTGTCGAAATCAGCAATCAGCGGGGACACACTGTCAATAAAGCCGAGTTAGGTTGGTGTGTGTTCGAAGACAGAGAAGCAGATGACATTGAGGTGTCAAGAGGAACTGAGAGGAAGTGAAAGGTGGACAGGGGAAGGTCAAGTATAAAGCCGGTATGGGGATTGTGGCTAATATTTTGGTTGGATTCGTGCACATAAGGCGTTATTGTTCATCAATAGCCACTTGCTAACTGCATTTGACAGCCCTGTTTTCACTAGACCCTCAGGGATCAGTGTGTTCAGACAGAAATTTACAGGGATCTTTTGCTATACACGACCAGCGCTTCCCCTTTTTTGCTCTTAAACACCCAGGAGGGATATTTACCCTTTTTGTTAGGTTTGCTAACAGCGCTAATATCCGCTTCAATGTGGAGGTTTTTATAAAAGTGCACTTATATTTTCAAAAGCCTGATGTACTTTAATGTTTGTCTGCGTATGCATGAGTGTCTGCACTACAGTGTTTAAAGGCACTATCCGTAGGGACCAGCAGTGTGCAGAGTCAACACAGTGCTCTGTAATGAAAGAGAAAACCAATAAGACCCTACAGACAATACGGACCCCCATTCTCCATAGCCCTTTTTCTTCTGTAGTATGTTTTTTCTGCAGTTGGACTATTTATCTCTCAGCTGTTCCTTTGTGTTAGTGCTGAGCTGGGCTGAATGTGACCCCTGCACTCTGGTGCTCTGCTGGCTAAGGTGCCATCTGAGCCCCTGGTGGGGGGTAGAAGGGATGGGAGGATAACATCAACAAACGACTGACAGAGGTCAAGTAAATACATTACAGGGTATGAAAACGTGGAGGAAGACGAGTTTGGCACCAAATATGTGTGAGTGGGGGGTTGGGGGAAACAACCAGGATGCAAATCTGTCAAAGCAGGTGCACCATAAGAGGGTTGGCACAGTGTATGTTTAGGGGAGTACAGCTGAACAATGCTAGAAAAAAAAGGGTTTGCTTTTGTGTGGCTATATCTGTACAGCAAACCAACAGAAACATATACTATATACTAACATATATAGAATCATGATTACATAAAGACATTACATGTAATCTGTTACTCCCCAAGCCTGATTTTTACATTAATTGGAGTTTTAATTAACCTATGTCTGTGTGTGACTGGTATAAAACCCTATAAGACAGCTTCCTAAAACATTATTTACTGCATCTTTAGATCTCCGCCCTTTTCTTCATCTTTGCCTCTGTTCTCCTCCTTCATTTGTAAAATCCACTCAAAATGGGCTTTGATCTGTACAATAATAATAATCTACATCCCTGCCAGCCCTCTCTTTAGAAGCAGCCTTGGTGTGACCGGCCATGTGATAGCTGAGACCCCATCATTTCCCATTACTGTGTGGTTTAGTGCATCTTAGTCAGCACCTCCTTCCTTCAGCCTCCTGACTCAGTGTGTTGGAGGTCTTTGCACCCCGTGACTCAGACCTAATCTCATTTTTCTAAGTCCCGTCATCGCCATACAACACCACCAGAGCCAGATCAGTTAAAAGTGTTAGCCTTCTGTCAGTCCTCTGTAGTACCACATTAGTCCATGTTTTTTCCCTTCCGTCTTTGCATTTACCTTTCTTCACTCACATTTTATTTATGATTTCCACTCCTCCAACTGTGCACTGTACTAGACACTTACAACGCATGTCATCACCTCACCTCTCAGTATCATATAACCCTTTGTGGAATCTCCTTTTCATCAATGCTATTTAGCTCCAGACCTCAGTTAACAATAGACTTTTTTCAGTTATGCACTAGGCAGCCTGTAATTTTAAAACGTTGATATCATAGTTTGGTTTTGCCGGGTCCCCACCCACTACTTGTCTTTTAGCTTTTTTGGTTGACTGGACAATATTTTGCATTTCATTTTAGGTAAATTATAATAGACAATAGTTTAGCTGCAATACCCTCATTTACTTTATTTTATTTCTTTTTAACTAAGCCCTATAGTTAATTCTACATGACTTGGACAGTTTCGCATGGACTGTGACATCTTTTCCCATCCTCCCTGAATCTCTGAACCACAATTAGGTTGAACTTGTAGCTGGAGAGTAATCAGTGCACTGAAGGTTTGGTCCCTGACGTCAGAGGCTCTTCGGTAAGTATTCAGCCCAGTGAGTGAAGGCTGCAGCAACAGATAACAGACAAGATGGATAGATGAAGATACAAAAGGCCATTTAATTCATCGCAGTCACTGGAGTCTCATTATTTCTTTTTTTTTCTTTTTCAACAAGCCCGAAGTCACACTCTTTGTGGAGACTTTAGTTTGTAAATTATTCTTCATTCTAGCTTATCAGTGCTTCCACGCCTCTGTTCAAGTAATTAAGAGTTTAATTTCCCTGCAGTTTGGATAAAGACACTGTCTAAGCATTCAATGGTCTTTGAAATACCTATGGCTTCCATGTTATTATTTTTATAAGAAACAATGGGGTAAATGGGGTGTCTCAAGCCTTGTCTGCTCGGTTTGTGCAGTGTTTGTGTTTAAGCTTCTTCAGTCTACACGTCAAGAGGCCATTTCCCAGTGAGCTGACTGATAAAGTGTGGACATGAAGCTGATTTAAGACTTCTTTCCACATGGCTGTAGGTGTGCAACACTAACCCAGGAGTTTTTTTCCTCACTATTCTCTCATTCCACATTTTTTAAACCTCGCTCACTGTAGGAGTTGGCTGGGGCTCTGACCCCAGGGCTGCATCATGCCTGGCCAACCTGTTTGTCTTGGAAATTCCAGTTGGCCTGTGTAGGCCATGGACGTGGTTGTGGAGTTTGTATAGCTCTCCGCGCGCATTGATGTTAATTTACAACAGTGACCAGCTCTTTCATAAAGTGTGTTTTGGTTTTACGAGGCCTTTGGTGCTTGCTTTAATCTGATCAGTTCCCTGCTGGTTGGTGGAGCCCACTCTGTCCACACCGACTTTACAACCTTTTGTTTGTGCTCAAAATTAGACACAAATGAATGAGAAAGTTAGTGACCCACACAGAGGAACAATTAGCTTTAATCCGCTCTGAAGGAACACATGAGCGAGGACCCAAACCATGAGGACGGGATCAAGGAGAACAACAGAGATGATTTAAATGACTGAAGTGGCTTTAGACAGAATGGTTTATCCTGAAAATAACTTGGCTGCCTCTTCTAAGTATGGTTGAAAATTTAGGAGAGTGGGCTTTAGTTCTGCACGAACTGTGATTTAACAGGTGCTTTAGGAATCAGGATTGAACTATTATTTCCTCTTATTCCTCTTGCTTGTGCGTAGTCAGGAAATTAATTAAATGAAGATAAGCTACTTTTTGGCCCCTTAAGGCTGTTTACAAATAAGTAATCTAATATCTCTAAGTAGTCTAATATCCTATCACATTACTTCTATACAAAGATCTTTTATGTTTCTTATGGTGTATTAAGTTTTGTGTTTGTGTGGGAGTGTAAAGTCCATCAGTATAATCCACAATGGCAGTATTAAGCACTAGGAACTAGGTCCTAAAACTTTGTGAACATCAAGCATATTTTTAAGTCCTGTCCCAGCAGGATTTAAAAATCATGACTGACCTAAATTTGATCCTATTTATTCATTTATTTATTTATTTGTTTGTTAAAAGGTTAACTGTAAAGATATTTTTAATGGCCTTCCTTCTACAATTCATACAGATGCACCACATGTTGCAGAGGTCATGAACTTTTGTCCCCTGTACACAACTAAAATAATTTACCTACCATACCAACTAACCTAACTGTGTTTAACTGGATCAGTGCTGGCGACCGCAACGGCAGTGAGCATTAACACAAACAAAAGAACCGTTGACTGACCTAACTCTGACTCCGGCTGCAGTTCAGGCACAGGTCAACAGAGTCTAATCCAGTTATCATGGCTGCTTATTACTCCTAATTGCACAACCAACTTAGCCCCATCGTCAGTCTGAAGTCCAAAATTAGCTGTTGAGTAGTTTGTTTGTGAGTACTCATTGCATACATGACCACAGGACAGGTCAAAATGCTTTAATAAGCTATAATAAACATATTTATTTTTGTCTAGATTGCTTTGTCCTGTTGAGGCCAAAGATTACTTATTTTATATTAATGTCCATGAGTTGCACAATGTGTGAGCACCACAGTGGATCTGTGGCCCACAGTCTAAAAAACAGAATTTGCCCATAGGCTTAAGTGAGAGACATGTCTGTCTCTTTAGCCCAGTGATTAACTGGTCTATGGTGGGCTCTGCCTTATGCCTCGAGACAGCTCAGGGAGACTCCCCCCCTTGACCCTCAATAAGGAGAAGTAAAAAAAATATTAAATTTATAAATGAAAGATCTTTCAATCAACTTTCCATAACTGTTGTGTTAGATATGATGTGTAAGAATATCCTGGAATACAGGTCACACAAAGTGGAGTTAACGAAAGCTAGTGCTGCTTGGTTCAAATATCATTAAATGCAAAAAAAACAAATAAATTAACATTAAACATGTTGCTTTCTTGTGATTTGAGGCTGCTTTGCCTTAAGTCGACCGTGAGAGAAACCCTACCCCAGATGTTAGCTCAAAGCCCCTGGGCTGCTTCAGCTTTAGTTTACTATTATCACCCCCCCCCCCAAAGTGCAGGTCACAGCAGCGTGACCTTAGGAAGAACACGGTAAGAGGAAATGACATAGAGAAACTACAGACGTGGCTCAACCGAGGAAAAACACTTGCTTAATCCTCTATGGGTGCTCGTCTGCCATTTATCAAAGTGATCTTAACCTTAAATAGTTGTCAGCTGTCACATGAAATCGGTTTGTGATCACAAAGGTTTATTTTTGTCTCCACATTATGCAAATGTGTCCTTCTTAAACACTTTCTTACTTTGCACAAAGACAACAGGTGTTTACCCCTCCTACTCAGTCACGCTTCCATTTGTTTTCAACATGGTTGGCCTGTTTTACACACACACACACACACACACACACACACACACACACACACACATTTACAAACACAATCACACACACACACACACACACACACACACATTTACAAACACAATCACACACACACACACACACACACACACACACACACACACACACACACACACACACACACACACATTTACAAACACAATCACACACACACACACACACACACACACACACACACACACACACATTTACAAACACAATCACACACACACACACACACACACACACACACACACATTTACAAACACAATCACACACACACACACACACACACACACACATTTACAAACACAATCACACACACACACACACACACACACACACATTTACAAACACAATCACACACACACACACACACACACACACACACACACACACACACACACACACATTTACAAACACAATCACACACACACACACACACACTCACACACACATTTACAAACACAATCACACACACACACACACACACAAACACACACACACACACTCACACACACACACACACACACACACACACACACACACACACACAATCACACACACACACACACACACACATTTACAAACACACTTAAAGTGCTCTCCAGGGGTCAAGGAAAGAGAGGCCCAGCTGGAAGTTGACCTCACCTTTGACTTTTAAGGCTGACAGTCATTTAATCATTCACATAAATTCACATGTAGTCCTAACTTATCTATAAATCTAAAACCATCAGAAGGACCCCAATAAAGCCACTTGTAATGATAAACACACTGTGCATTATGAGTGCAAACCTCCCACTGAGTTACTGGTTGGTTTAGAAATGGAGAAATAAAATGACATCGAGATGTAAATGTTTACACAAAGAAAATCAAGAGAGGACTGGCTTCCAATCTGCTTTACTTTATAGAGCCGTGATTTAGTTTCAATTGAAAACATGTCAGTGGCGGATCTTTTAACTCCACTTGGGTAAGATTTATAGTATTCTTTGCTCCTGGGCACAGATAGTAATATATATAATGTAATATTATGAGTTAAAGGCTTCCATCTGTAGCTTCTTTGTCGTAGGTCTAAGACGTTCATGTCTAGAGTTCAAAGAAGGACATGCTCAGAATGTTTCCCCCAAAGTAACCCCTTGTTTGAGGGGTGCATACTTTTATCTCACATTGGTCTAAATTTTTGTGCAAAATGACAAAGCTCTCAACAACAGTGTGAAGCAAACATAGGTGATAATCACAGTAAAACTGAACAAGACCTAATAAGGGAGTATATATATGCTGTCAACAAGTCACAGTAATGTTTAAAGTCACTAAAAATTGGTGTGACATGATATCAGAGACAAAAATCCTGCAGTGTAAACGCTGTAGACCGTTGACTTTCATAAACAACTGAGTGTTGAATTAATGTCAACACTAACACTAGCTGATACAGTGACTGACCATGAAGACTGTCTGTCCCACAAAGCATGACTAAATAAATAGAGGCTTATGAGACTCTATTTTTGTTCATTGGGCCAAAGCTACAGTCAACACAAGATAAGCCTAATCCATTTTGTATTTTTAGTGTTTTGTGTGTATCTTTATTTGTCTATTCTCTCACTATAGACAGAACAGAATATCTCACTTTGGCACCATGGTCTGAAAGGTTTGTCTAAACACCTCTGAATAATAGCAATGCGGCTAATAATGTTTATTTGAAGACTGTCTAACATCAGCTTTATCAGAGCAGACCTACCCAGTCAATGTAAACAATGAGATAACACATGCCATGTTCAGCTGCACAGAGTTGAATTTATTACAGCCGAGATCAAAGCATATACTTTCTTTTCCTTTTTTCACAGATACCTTTTATGTTGAAAAAACATACAGTTGTATGTTTCCTTTGAGCTGCTGAAGCATGAAAGAATTCTTGACTCAGCCCTATTGATCCTCTCTTTTATGTGCACTTTGCTCTCACAGATGGGATAATCAATACAAAATAATCAGAACAGCCCTCTTTGTCTAAACAAATATGCATTAACAACAATTGCAATTTTGCAAAGCGTCAAAGTGTCAAATTTACTTTTTCCTCAAATTAGAAATAGGCTGGTGCATTTAAAACACTATTGCTTAAACTGCAACTGCCTACTTCCAACAGGATACTGTTCAGATGCACAGACAATGGTCAAAACAAGTGTGAAATCCTGCAGTGTCCCAGTCTAATCTCAAAGGAGAAGAAAAGAACGAAGCAGATTCAACTCTTTGGGACATGTTTTTATTCAACAGAGCACAAAAATGCATGCATCATAAACACAGAAATCTAGATAAATCAATGATGCAGAGATTTTGTCATACTTCCAGTGTCTTCCTGCAGCAGCTTTTTCCTTTGAGACAGTCTTTATGTCATCTGCTAAGATAATGTCTGACTGCATTTGCTTATTTGTGGTCCTTTTTCCTGCTTAATTACTGTTTTCCCTTCAACATTGGAGACTGAGAAGACTTTAGCCTCAATCAAAGAGGAAAACATACTTTTGTTGCAGTTTTTTCTTCGTTTTCTGACAACACAAAGCAGAACAGTTGCATTGCTTGTCAAAAATGTTTTACCGTTTAGCCTCATTAAGATCAAACATGTCTGCCTTTGATTGCAAAGCAAGGGTCACTGACTGGGCTATCTGTCAGTTTCCACTAATTATTCTGTTTCTTATGATTGTATTGGAGCCAAATGAAAAGGAATTAGTTCCAATATAATAGGAATTACTGGTCACAATCGATGCCAATGTGAAATTACCTCGATCCATGTAGCGTAACTCTCTCTGATTACTCTCTCATGTCAGAATACAATATTTTTTTCACTCTGGTTTATTCTCGATCTATCTAATCTATTTTCTGCTCTGTTAAGATTTTAAATGTTTTTTTCCTTTTTTTTAACCAGCCATATGTATTTCTCAAGACTAACGCTTGACAATCAAAATTGTTTGGTCTTTTTCTCCAGTCACGTGTTTATCATTACGAGTAAAATATGAATAAGATGGCATAATTGCATATTTGTGCGGTCTTTACTCAAAGACTCATTCATATTTCAGACAACCATGCCTTGTACTGCCTCAGCTCTTTCCTTATGTCCAAATATGGTCCCATAAACTATTTTTTTAGTCATTAGGGCCCTCATGCAGGTTAAAAGAATAGGTGAGAGTCCGCTTAATTATGTAAAGGCTGCCATGGTCATATACATCAGACAGAGTGGGTGGCTGTAGATAGATATGCATATCTGTTCCCCTCAGCTGCTGCAGACACAGACTGAGAGAGAGGCTTTAAACAGCTATAAATATTTAAGTAAAATATAGGGCTGATCTCTGTCTTGATTAGTCCGGCTGTCAGTCAGGGCCCACAGGAGTCACTCAGCCAGGGAAGGGCCGTACAGTGGGAATACATAGCTGTACACCAGGGTTAAGAGTTGCCACAATGCAGGGCTTTAGATGAGATAGGATCGGTACAGTGTAATTCTCCAGGCTTTCTTATCACTCTTCAGAGTCCAGCGGAGGGATGTCATCCCTATTGTGTTCCTCCATCCCTCCGTCCCATCCATAACTGGCTTTTTATCTGCTTCTAACTCAGCTTTTAGCTTTCATTCACATATCTTTCTCCACCTCATCCTGAGAAAGGAAACAGGCGTCTCTTTTTTTTATTCTGACTGATAGCACATATCTCAAACAACAGGTGAATTGTAAATTCGTTTGGGATGTTAGAAGAAGGACATTAAGAAAAAAGGAAGAAAATAACCAGTCCAGGTTTGCACTGACATCTGTTGAGTTCTAATAAAACATTAATGTGAACATAGTCTGAAGATGTTAAGGGGTTTTACCATATTTCTTGTTTTTTTGTTTCTTGTCTCTTGTTGCTTTGCTCTTGACTGCATTTCTTCGTTATAGAAAGTATATTTGGGCACAATCACACAGCTGTTCCTGCGTGCTTCCCACTGTGCAACCCTGAGTCACCCTTATTTGATGTATCTGATCGCTGAGCTCCATTCTTTTGTTTGTGGGTACTCCACAAACAAAAGACGGCGTGTTGTAAAATCAACATGGGTAAACCCTAAACTGGTGTCTTTTACTGTGAGACGTAGCCTGTAGATACACTTCCTTAACACGCACCACATGTCCTCATGATAAACCCTGCTGATAAAAGCTGTAACTCAGCAGCACAGTTTACCATTTAGCTTCAAGAGAGGAACATCTACAAATACGTCCCCCTTGTGCCTGACTCCGTATGCGTCAGACAAACTGTGGCTTTTGACTCTTCTTAAGCTCATTAATAATATTAGAATCTTTCTTCCACGAACGTCACAGAATACTTCACACTGAATCTTTTGCGCCCCTCTCCTTTTGCCTCCCTTCAGCGGTTTGATGTTTCTAATCATTTCCAGCCGGGAACTCCACATGAAAGACAACAAGTGCTTGTGTGTAATAGGGTGCTGAAAGAACGCGCTCAAGAGAGGACATAGTGGGAGGGAGACGCTCAAAAAAAAGGGGGAGGTCAAGGGAGGAATGGAGGCTGAATCAGATGAAGTTTGGTCCTCTTCGTTCCTGTTTTCAAGGTTTCGTGTTATCATTAGCCTGGCCTTTTGTTCCTCTGCCAAAGCATCCCCCCGTCCTGCCATTCCCCTCCCTTTTCACTTTCCTGCCATACATCTTAATTGTATCCACAGTGCTCCGACTCTTCGACAACAGGGAGGCACAAATTGATTTGGAGATTCGGGAATGCTTTACACAAGGAATGTTACTCACAAGAGAATAAAAGAATGTGTCAGTAGAAACGTGGCTAACTGAGTTAAATGAATGTTTTAGCTCTTTCTGATTTCCAGTTTGCAAAGATAGGGTTACTATTTCAGCTTGTAAATAACTTGAGCTAGTTTGCAATCGCTCTATAAAGATGCATTCTTTTCACAAGCTGCAGCTCAGTCTAACTCTGCTTCGTTTTGCTCTTTTATGGTCATGGCTGCTACTTTCGAGGATAATTGTGCTTTATTACTGTACGACTTGAGGCATATCATGTGCACATTGTTGTAGCAAAAGTTATTGCTCTGGTCTCACTAAACAAAGGATACAGATAAAAATGACAAGCACTGTTTTCTGAATTAGTTGTTCTGTCTAATTAAGACTGGACAAGATAATCATGATGATCTCGGCCTCTTTTATGTATCACACTCTCAACCTTGACGTGGTCACATGATCAGAAACTTGCTCACTAGCTCGTCTGTGTTAGCTTTGTACTTGGTGTAGACGAAGCTGCGGTGCACATGATCCTGGAGAAGATGATTGTTTTATTGACGCCTGGTATCAGTCAGTGGATGAGTAGAGCAGACAGCTCTCTGTGGTTTACAGCATCTATTATACGTTTCTTAAAGAGAAGCTGTAAAAGTCCGACAGCTCTCCAGCTGCGTCTGAAAAACCCTGCACCACATCAACGTGCTCTGAAACAGGCTGATGGGTTACAGAGACACTGCAGCAGGAGGACGACTGCTTGGACCGGCGCCTGTCTCATGGGTCGAGAGAGGAATGATAGCGAAAGGGAAAAAGCATTATTTACTAAAGAGAAAACAGACTAGTTTCTACCAGACAGTAAAGTGGAAGTTTAGTTCAGTTTGGCACAAAGTGTAAGGATTATGATGGATCTGGCTTAGATTTCTAATTCAAAATGTGTTGCTTTCTAATCTCCAGAACCGAAAACTGAAGTTAGCAACAGTAACATTGTAGGCAGCTCACGTTTTCATGTTACTTTGCTGTTATTGATGCTTTTAAGTCACAAAAAAGTATTTCTATTTGTCTCTTTTTCCAAAGCAAGTACCTTTATTTCATCCAGTTTCCACAATGCAAATTAAAGCGTACATGGTTAAAACCGGACAAAAGGCAACATCACAACCATCCTATTTGTTCCATCAACACAACCCCATCACATCCCAGACCTCAGAACAGTCCTTTTCCTACACCATTTAAGACAAATGAAAGATGAATGCAGATGAAGTGCTGGATTTAGAAAAGGTTGTATTCATAAGTGAGACCTTGGAGAGCCACCCGACTGCGTTGCTTTACGTTAAGAAAGAGCAGGAGCATGTGAAAGTGGAATGCTAAGTAGAAAAGTATATACACAGTGAGGTATGAGTGATGAAGGCTGAATGTTCGCTAATGCTCCAGTGAGTGATCGCTCTTCTGCCGTCCCAGTCAGGAATGGATGGCTCTCTATGGACGAAGAGCTCCAGGCCCATGTTCTGGCTTTATCTGCTGCTCGGTGCGCTCTCGTTGGCTGTTTTTCACATACTGGGTTGGCTTATGCTGCGTGAGATTTCGACATGTATATCTACTGAAAATACTATTTAACCTCAAACCCAACTTTTTTGTGCCTTCATATGGTGGGCAGATGTTTAGGGCTGGTTTTACCTCGACATGTTTTTGGAAGGGTTCATAATAATTTTACATTTATAGCTTTAAAAGGTGAGTGTATCGAGTTCAATATAAAATGACACAGCTGATCAGATAAGATAATGAAAATAAATCTGCAAGTACATATGTAAGGCTTTACAGTAATAGTACAAAGTAAGTTTGCAGTGAGTTATTATAGGAGCATAAAAAAAGTCATTAAACAGTAATAAAATGTTGTAAATTGCGATAACATTAGTCAAATTGGAGTATTTTGTTGTAAAGCAAAACATGATCTGTCACATTACTTATGTTTTATCGCCTTGGCTTTATTTGAAAATTACAAAAAAGTTTGAATTTAAAGCAATCACTTTGGCAGTTTTGTAGGTTTTAGCTCATTAACTTCAAATTGTGTATTGTTAACCTAACAGCAGGCCTTTTCACAAAACTTTCTTACCACCTTCCCAGACACCCGCTGATTTCACTTTATGCCAAAAATGTATCATAAGTCCACTTGGAGCACTTCCACTTTTGTCCATTTTTTTTTTAATAAAGACTGTAGTGAGTTAAATAAGTACCCAAGTGATAGATTTACTTTGGGAGATTTTAAATATTGTGTATTATTCAATGGATGAAGATGAATGATGTTTCTCAGAGGAGGCACAAACATTTGACCCTTCTTTTAAAATACATGCATTTTGACAACATAACCACAGACAGAACTTTAACTGACCAGAAACTGTACAATCCAGTGCACTATAACTACAAATATCATGAAAACATAAAAGAGACATTGAAAACTGTCTGTGTTTGTGTTGCTATGTGGATGTGTGTTTATCTCGGCGGGGCACCTCCGGAGAGTGGAGAGGAATGGGAGAACACGAAGAGCTGAAAGCTGGCTGTGTGTGGATCACAGAACCGGCCTTGGCGTGGGTGGAATTCCTCCCTGGCAAACGCTCCTGTCTGGCTCACCGAAACGTTTGATTTAAGGAGACGTTTAGCTTTTGTGTGTTTACTAGATTACCTTATCGGCCCTTAGGATTTTTAGGCTGAGATAAGCGTTGTAAATACTGGATGCAGATGCAAATTGGGAGTGGAGCTTTTGGAAAGAAGGAAGAATGATCCAATCTTTTGGACTGGATGATGTAAAACATTCTCAGCCAAAAGCAAAATGAACTTAGCTGATTTAGTTTACAATCTCCAAATATAACTTTGGGGCCTATATTTCAAACAAATTCTGTTTTTCATTGTTTCACATTTATTCAATTTATATTAAGGAGGATTTTACCAACAGGATAATACTAGCATTTCAAATGACAATCCACAAATCTAAATTCAACATGCCTCATTTCATTTTTACTGCTCTCTTTTCCAAATACATGTGCTTATTTTGACAGAAGTGCATTTGAAGGGGTTTAGGTGGATAATTTTTCACAATTTTAGGATGAGGAAAAACATACTCCCTTTTCCAGGCCAGTTCTATTCACATCCTGTGCTTCTAACTCCTGCATTTTAAACCACTTCCTCTGTCTGGCTTTGTCTGCAAACTTCACTGTGATATAGATAGAGGTGACGATGAAGTCACTCTATGACCAGGTGGGCGGTCACGGTGGGTTAAAGCCCTTTAATTAGATTTTGTCAAAAGTATGGGGTCATCACAGTGTGTGTAGTTCTCATCGCCACAGGTGGCTAATCCATTACTGACCAAGATATGAGGAACACCCCGATCCTGAAGATTGTATTAGTCTCAACACTGTAGCTTATAGGAAGTTCAAGCCATGGTCTGAAATCCCCAGTTGTATACAGTGACCAAGGAAAAGGAAGGAATAGACAGATATCGGACTCAGGAACAGCGACTCGAAACTCTCTAAGGAGTGCATTTTATATTCCTATAGTGTCATAAAGGAGGAACAGAGTGAGTCATGTCTGTGATTTAGCATTAATGTAAGGGCGAAGGTCATCCTGTGGTGGTCCTAGATCTGATTGGTATAGGATTAAGTCCACATATGGGCTTGATTATAATTCAGCATACTCTAACAAAAATACATCTTAAATATCTTTTCTGTTTTAAATGTTACAACTTGTATTAAGTAGTAATGGATTTTGGTACAGTCCCTAAAAAAGTAACCATTTTTTTTCATGTTTGCATTTTTTGATGTTTGTTCACAATCACCAAATAAATAAAAAAAAATAAAAAAACTTTAATGACAGACAGAGCTAAGGTGGATCTGACAATGGCCTATATTTTAAATAAAGGATAGAAAAGAGAAGTTAACACATCTGTCTGCTGCACACACTGGACAGATTTGGGTCACTGTAATAAAATGTAGTGGCTTAGTTGTGTGTTTGTATCTTAAATATAGTTTGAATACAGTCTATCACTAAAGGCTCTTAGCCGTCCAACATCACTTACAGTCCCTTCGGTGACCACACAAACCCAAATTACAGCCTCTGACAACCTCTCCTCCCTTTTCTTCTTCTGTCCACTGCCATGTGTGTCCTCATTGTCTTTATTTAAACGTCAAGTCCTCCCATTGTAACTTTGGTAATGGACACCACCTGTTCCTATGCCAGTGTTTCAAAAAAATGGCCATTTTTTTTCTTCTACAAAGTGTAATCTAAAAAAGTGAATTGCTCCTACAGATGCTTGTTTTATAGAGGTCTGGAAATCATAACAAGTAGTTATGGTGTGTGATATTTAGACAAGTGCAGAAGTAGCAGCTCTGTTTGATGGCTGTATGTTGGAATTATTATTATTGTGATAACAGAAAGGCTCCTTGCTCGTATATAACACCTATGAATCATTTTTCTTTCACACGGCTTTAGTGACCAGCAGGATGCTTCAGTGGGATCAGCGTCATGAAACCCCTGGGTCTCACGGATCGTTGGGTGTCACTGGACCAACGTTGTCTCATGCCTTGTGTTCTTCTTTCTCCAGGTCTCAGCCACAGATGAGGACCGGGGTTCCTTTGGTGCCATTTCCTACACACTGGGTTCCGTTGCTGGAGGCGCCGTGCCAACACAATTCACCATACACAAGGAAACTGGACAGATCTGCACCAGCTCTACTCTGGACCGAGATGACGGCTTGGACAAGTTTGACCTAACTGTCACTGCAACAGATGGAGTAAGAATCTAATATTCTTTTGAGTTGCCGTACAAATCAATCTTTAACCAAAAATAGATGATTATATAAAAGGAGGAGCTAGCTGTTTGGAAAATCAACAAGTCGTATTTCAACTGATTTGTGTCATTTTGTGTCCAGCACAAAGTCATGTGTACAATGCTGCTGGTGATCAAAGCTTTAGGCTGAAGGCAAATTAAAGATGTGTGCAGCTGCACTTCAATAAATCTCATCAAAGAGAGACTCTAGACATGTTTGAGGCAAACAGCATCCTATTCCTTTTCCTTAAGGGAATCAAGGACAATCTGGAGTGACATGGCAAAGCAATCAGGATGCATAAGGAGGATAAATAACGGATGCATAAAAAACAAACCAATCAATAATGTGGCTGTTTTAAGACAATAGCAGACCCATACTTAGTTAAATTAAGGTTCTCACCCTTTAAACATTCTTGGCTCCTAGAGCTGCTGTCTCTTCCTCTTCTTTTTGACTAGGTCTGTTTTTAATGCTGTCATAAAACCAAAGCCACAAATACAATGTAACACAAACTTTGCCCGCTCTTTGCTGACAAATATACTGTATGATGATTGATCAGCTCCGTTTTTAGGAAACCTCACCAGACAAGTTTCAGACATCTTCCTTTGTTTTTTTATCTTTTACATCTGCTTCATATTTAGGTCAACATAAATCTATTGTCACAGTGTCATAAGATGAAAGTCAAAAGCTTTCCCCTTCCCCAAAGGGACAGTACACAATTTAACGTTTGTCTGTAGGCATTTGGATAGGGTTTTACGCTCACAAAAAAATACCATTACATACTCTGTTGTATACTCAAACTGTGAATTCAGTATATCAATAAGAAATATGGTTTATTCTTTTTAAGGGTGGACTCAGCTCAGTAGCACATGTGAGAGTTTCAGTGATGGACATCAATGACAACCGTCCCACCTTTTATCCTGTGCTCTACACGGTCAGTGTCAGCACCCACAGTGCCCCAGGAACCTCTGTCGTAAAGGTAACAGCCAACGACCCTGACTCAGGGCCCAATGGAAGAGTGACCTATCGTACGGCTCAAGGAGGAGGCTCCGCTTTCTTCACACTTAACAAAGACACAGGTATCTTTTTTGTGTGTGGAGTCACTAAAGCCTGCCAAGACATTCACCGCTCTCTTCTTTTATTGGGCTTTGTTCTCTTTTTTTGGTGTGACTATTAAGTTGATCAAATTTGGGTAAAAACCTTTAAGCGCACAGTGCAAAAGACAAACTAGTCTCTCTTTTCCACTGTAGGTGTGATCTCTCTTTCCCGTTCGCTCCACGGCAAAGCCAACACTGTCATCTCTATGGTGATATCAGCCGAGGATGGCGGGGGTTTGAAAGCTCCGGTCGATGCCCGAGTAAACATAAGCATTGTGGGCGGATCAGTGGCATCCCCTGTGTTCGAACAGGCACATTATTTCTTTACTGTCCCTGAGGACGTTCTGAGGGGAACAGCTGTAGGAGTTGTCCGAGCTGCTACCAGGACAGGTACACAAATCCACCTTTTTACTTCTAGTGGTTATTATCTTTTTTTGCATTAGTCTGCAATTACAGAGCATTGATAATAAATAAAACACCATTAATAAGACTAATACAGAAGCAATCTGAAAATGCTGTAGACCCTGTTTTATTTTGAAAAATCTAGGGTTGTGATATGGATGTTTCTACTGCTCAATCTCTAAACAACACTGTTAGGAAATAAAAATATACGAGTATGGACGTAATCTAAGAATAATCCCATTTACAGTAATACACCTGAAAGTAATTTACTGACTCAGGGCAGAAACACACTAACAGACTCAATATACCGTCCATTAATACATTACATCCATCAACAGTACAAGCTGTAGTATGTAAAATTTCCACTATGGGCAAGCTTTTGAATACTATCAATGTGAAAAAATAATGCAGATGTTCAGTAAAAACAAGTTTGATAAATATGCATTTACCTATGAGAAATGAAAGAATGATGGCTGTGGACAGTTTCTGATGATTTTTCTGATGGATATTTGGTATAGAACAGTAAATGAAATATCTAAGTGTTTAACTTTATTCATCAAATATGTTTTTCTCTGTAACTTACTCAGGTGTTTCAAAAGATGTCTTGTACTCCATCTCGTCGGGGGATCCTGAGGGCTACTTCACAGTGGACAGTGCTTCTGGTACAATCCGCACTGCCCTTTCTTTGGACCATGAGATCTGCTCAAGTCTGGAGCTGGAGATCCAGGCGCGCTTCGGCTCTCCTCCTGCGTACGGCACAAGTCGGGTACGAGTTACCATCTCAGACGTCAATGACAACGCTCCAGTGTTCTACCCTTCGTCATCCGAGTCCCTACTTTTACCTGAGATCACTAAAATGGGGTCTGTCATCTACCGCATACAGGCCACTGACAAAGACTCGGGTCATAACGGTCAACTTAGCTTTGACTTGGTTTCGACTGGTGCGGCTGGGAGTAACGGCCAGAGGACATTTGGTGTTGACCGAGGCAGTGGGGAAGTACGTCTCATCGGCAGTCTCTCATATGAAAGTGTCCCTCGCTATGATCTCCAAGTAGTCGCCAAGGATGGTGGCGCTCCACAGCTTAGCTCCACTTTCACTCTTGTTGTCCACATTCAAGCTCAAGACGCACAAGGCCCTCACTTTGACACTTTGACGTACCGCGTTGAACTGCGGGAAAACACACCTCTTAATACACGCTTCCTTCAAGTTAGAGCCTTAAACAGAGAGTCATCTGGGAATGGTGGTAGCTCTTCCTCATCATCTTCCCCCTCTCCTGTTTCTTACCGCCTCAGACCGGACGGTGACGCTGCAGGTTTTGGGATCATGCCCGACAGTGGCTGGCTTTTTGTCCGTAGCTCTTTGGACCGTGAAGTCAAAGATATGTACTTGTTGACGGTCCTAGCCACCTCAGGACCAGGAGGAATGGGGCGGACAGGCAGCGCAACAGTGAGGGTAACAGTGACCGATGAGAACGATAACTTCCCCAGACTTAGCCAGGAGAGAGTTTTTCTAGCTGTGAGAGAGAACTTAATGTCGGGGACGGGATTCGGCAGAGTGTCAGCAACTGACAGAGACGCAGGGCTGAATGCACGACTCACCTACAAACTGTTGCATCCTGACAAACATTTTCAGATTAACACACAAACAGGTAAACATGTGGGACCTTAAAATACTCATTAAACATGTGTATTACAAACTAAAACCTTATTTTTCTTTAGGTGAGATCAGCACCCGCCTGGCATTAGACAGAGAGCAACAGTCCAGCTACCAGCTTGTGGTTGTGGTACAAGATGGCGGGACACCCCCTCGGAGCGCTACAGGCACAGCCCACATCACTGTGCTCGATGAAAATGACCACGCTCCAACATTTACACATGTTAGACCAGACAGAGAGCTACTTCTGGAGGTTAGTAGCCCTAGTCCTGTTTTAACACGATTCGACATCAGTAGTCTACTATGTTTCTTGTAACCCTCATCTTTAGTCAAAATATAAAATATCTTCTACAATGGGGCATGCCAATGTGTGGGATTAATCAGGCAAAAAGTAAACATTTAGCAAATGTTAATGTTAAGTTAATGTAGTTGCAGAAGGAAGCAAAGTGAGCAGCACAGTACACAAAAATGTAGTATATGCATAGCTCACAAAAACAATGTATACTGAAATAACAGAGATGGATTCCATGTGTCATCCAGAGAAAACCCAAAGCAGAACAATATTGTGCAAGAAATAATGGCAAACATCCAACATGCTGGAGAATGTGCTAGCGTCTGTTTTTGGGGGGGCAAATGGGGGAACCTAATGTTATACTCCATTGACTATACAATGATAGAAATGCTGTTTGTATGAGAAAGTCTGCAAGTATGATATTTATTCATTATTGCAGGTAACGGAGGGGCTTCCATCAGGAACGGTGATAACAACAGTAACAGCTAAAGATCCAGATGAGGGCGAGAACGGCACTGTCTTTTACTCTTTATCAGGTTCATAGTCAAGCATATCGTAGATGTGTTTCTCCTTGCTCAGTGCCATTTATTTATTCACATGTTGTGGTATCTGTAGGTTCCAGAGCCGAGCGCTTTTCTCTGAATCCAAACAGTGGTGAGCTTCGGACTGCCTCTCCCTTGAGATGGGCCGAGCGCTCAGAATACGCCTTTACTGTGACGGCTGCAGACCACGGGACCCCGGGCCTCAGCTCCACCTGCCAAATACGAATACAGGTAAACCCAGTGCAGCGTAATGGAGCTAGATTACCAACAATATTTTATTTTGCTTAAATTTAGCAACTTCCTCAAAACTGTCCAAGGAATTCCAAAAAAGAAGAAGGTTGAAAAAAATGAAAGAGGAAACTATTATATTTGCCTGTCCAAACAAAAGCTCTATCCATCTAGTTCCTGCTTCCTGCTCCAAAGGTTAAAGAGGTAACTAAAACCCAAAGTAAAAAGCCCTGGTCTGCAGGAGACAGGAGTGTGTCTGGACTGAGTTACTGTTCTGGACTCTCGCGTATCAACGTGTAATATCAGGAATTTTAAAGCATGAAAACAAGGAAGTCCAACAACAAGTGGTGGTGTATTTTGTGCTAGGTTGGGTTCAATGTTTTTAATGTGATGTGATTTCAGAAAGGAAAACAATGCTAATTACAGTGGGTGTGCTCGTTTTCGGACTTGTAGCCTGCACCCGTGCTTGTGCAACATTGAGATTAGACAGAAGGAAAACAGGCACCTTGGAATCAAATGTTCCCAGATGAGATTTGATGAGAGCCAGCTGCATCAAATCACATCAAGAGAAAGTGCATACACTGCAATACAGTAGCAGGCTCTAATACATACATACAGTAAATGTAAAAACACATGGGTAACATTCCCTTGTAATGATTTTAAGATAGCATTTTGCTAAGCGGCAGTTATACTTTTGTACATAATTACAATGGTAATTGACAACTATACAGAAGTTTGTGTTATGTTTCATTGTTTCAGAAAATAGGACAATCGTTTTAATGAGGTGCAAACTCCAGCTCACGGCAAAGCAGCTGAGATCTGAAAGGCAAAGCAGAACAATTAGATTTATAAGAGTCAATGACCTTTGGATTGTGGTTTCAAGTGCATGACAGCTGTGCAAATTGGGTCAGATTCTTAGTTGCAGTGTCCTTTCAATGAGAGGGAGTGAAGTTAATAAAAATACAGCCATTATCCAAAACAATTTCAGTCTGTTACATCATTAATGTAAGACATTTCTTCCCAAAGCCAACAACAACTGTTAATTCAAGATTAATTGCAGATTTTTTTGACACAAAGTAAATCGTGCTTTGATTTGAATGTGATGAAATTAGAGCTACTTCCATTTTCTGTCTTCTGCGCTCTTTGATCTGTTTTTCAACAATAATATAAGGGGCTATTGCTTTGTGTCGATTAACTTTTTGGCAGACATTTGTCTCCCATCTGAGCTGACTGCAGCATTATGCAAGACACACATATTCTTAATTTGACCTTAAATATTTATTTCACATCACACCCATCATTATTTTGTCAGAGATCACAAATCTTAGCTCTCATCTTGAAGCAAGTACACTGCAGCATCAGTAAGTTTACTGGAAAGGCTTTGCATAATGTCTTCATGCACAATGCCTCTGAGGGTTATTACAGTAATAATAATAAAACAGAAACAGACTACAGCACAAGGTTATGTTTAGGGATGGGCTGGGATAGAGACAAATATAGTCTCATTGTCTGCAAAATACCATAGGATATTAACTTCAGTAACATATACATACAGACACAGCCCAGCATGTTGATTTTATTAGCACACTAGCATACTTACATGTGCTGAAAACTAATTTCAGAGTATTTTTTTTATTTTAATTCATGAACCTTAAGGTTTGAGATTAGAGCAGCACAGCATTACAGCAAGAAAGTTCTGGGTTCAATCCCCAGCCAGGGCAGGGCCTTTCTGTTTGGAGTTTACATGTTGCATGTGTCTGCATAGATTTCCTCCGTGTGCTCCGGTTAGCCCTAACACTAAAGATATCTACAATACCCCCACCCCCACCCCATGGTTGCCAGGACATCTCTGTAAAAGAGATTTAGGCTGGTACAAATGTTAAATAAAAATATCTAAATTTATGATGCTGTGAGTTCTGGCAAGTTTGGTGAAAGCTTTCTGTAAAAAAATCCATTTATTTTAATATTAACCTGTATGATACCAGTACATCTCATCCAGTATATTTAACTGAAAATGTTGATTGACTCTCATTTGCCATTTTTTAGGTTCTCGGCTCGTCTAGATTAAATCCCAAACCCAACGTCCTGTCCATGATGCTAAACATTGTTGAAGGAGCAGCACCAGGCTCCATCATTGGCTCAGTTCGACCACATGACCAGGATGACTCAGTGGACGGACAGGTGACTTATCTTGTGGTGGGAGGTACTGACCGTGATGGGACGTTTATGGTGGACCGCCTGAAAGGTGACGTGTACCTGGTGCGGGAGTTGGACTACGAGAAGGGTTCCAGGTACACTCTTCAAATTGAGGTGTCAGTCTTCTCGCAGGCCTTTCCCAGCAGCCACCTGGTGCAGTTGGATATCTATGTGCAGGACAACAACGATCATGCACCCCATTTTACAGAGGACCCCATTACCATTGTCATTCACGAGAACACCAAGCCAGGAACTTCTGTTTATACTTTCCAAGCAGTCGACCAGGTTTGTCCTCACAAGAGTTTGATATTAACTAATTAAAGTTTCTTACTTACATTGACTAAAGTCACTTTTTACTTATTATATCTAGATTTCCTGAACCATACATTAACTTTTTGACTAGATTGACCGTCACGTGATAATTCTTGCTTTTTAGACATAATAATGACTTTTCTACTTTGTAATCATAGGATGGCAGTGGGCCCAACAGTGAGCTTCGTTATTCCATCGAACACCAATGGCCCAATAGTGCAGACCTTTTAACCCTTGATCCCGTCTCTGGAGTCCTGACTTTTGGGCAGAAATTGGATCGTGAGACCACACCTTCACTTTATCTTGTGGTACGCGCTACCGATCAGGCGGTGGACCCATCACAGCGACGCTGGGGTTCAGTCACCGCGCGAGTGTTTGTGACAGATGAAAATGACAATGCCCCAGTGTTTAGCTCTCCGTCGGCTGTAAGCGTCATGGAGGATCAGCCTGTGGGGTGAGTAGTGATGTTTAAAGGCACGCTCCCAAAGTCTCAGAATGAATAACCCAACACACAATCAAGTCTAGATGACAGTTCTGATCTGAGGATCTTTGTATCTATCCTTACAGCTTTGTCATTTTGTACGTGATGGCCAAAGATGATGATGAAGGAGAAAATGGACGTGTTTCTTATAGAATCCAGATGGGAAACAGCGCTGGCCGCTTCAGTCTTAACCCTAACACTGGTAAGTATTTTCAGTGTTAGTGAATGGATCTAAAAATATCTTTATGTAACAATAATAAAATGGGCTCTGGGGTGACTGGAAATTTGTCATAAAAATCCAATTTACACTCCATCAGTGAAGTACAACTCTATATATAATTTCTCTACTGAGTGATTTAACACAAGCTGAGAAGTTGTGCACTGTATGTGTGATTTCTTTGTGGCAAAAATGATTGATAGATAATCAGCTTCCCTCCCATGAATGAGCCAAATTTTCCATTAAGATGGTAACTATCCACTGATGTGTCTACAAGGTCTCAACTGTTAAAACACTCAAAAGAATTATAACCTTTTTTAGTAGATGAACTGCCAATGCGTCAGTGCATTAATTCACATGAATAATCCCAAAGTGTTCTTCTTCTGACGTGTTTGTTCATGGGAACCAGTCTTTATTTGGGTTGAGGACTATTGCCGCCTTTGATAGCCTTTACATGTGACTGTAATCTCTTCATCACTAGAGCTGTGTGACTGGGTGGTGTGGGCGTGCTTGACTCTGGCTGACATGGGATTAAGACAAACATTTAAATGTATATTCCAAATGGAAACAAGTCTATATGCCATTCCTGGCAAGTGTCGTGGGCATTAGCAGAGTCTGATTTCATTTATGGTTTGTTTCCCAAGCAATCACATGTTAAGCTTTAGTTTAATAAAAGTAATAAAATGTAATAGCAGATTAGCATTTTGTCATGACATTTACCGAACCACCTCACTAGTGTGTGGTGTATCATTAGCCTGTTTAGTGCTCCAAATTATACATCTTTTCTGCCAACATGAACTTTTGCTTTGACACATTACAACTGCTCTGAGACTTTCACTCACCACTTTAAAGTTTATTATTTCTTCTCCGTTGGTTTCAAAGTATATACATTATTTTATTCATAATTATGCTTTTTACCTTACTCAAGTACTGCCACAAGTTAAATCCTCTCTCTAAAGGCTCTGTATTTTATTTAATGTCTTTCAGACGGCAATGCATTAGCTGTAATTGAAACCAGTAGCTTAATTATCTTAAACAAAGACATACAATAAAATCAAAAATAGCAAACACAACAAATCTAACCTATTAGGGTAACAAACCTCTATGACCATTGTAAAGTGCACTTTAGCTCCACTGCTGCTTTTGTTTACCAATATTTAACTCCATGAACTTACAGAAAACCTATTTGTTAACAGAATTGCTACACAGAAGAATAAAATTTGAGATATTTAGCATCTTTTATCATCTGTCTGCAGTGCTGTCCGGATAAGCAAAGCCCCACAGACACATGAAAGCAGCACAGAAGTCTACACTTGATATAAGTGTTTGGCACACTGCAGAATTTATGAATTATAATGGCCTCTCTTTATTCATACACTGGCTTAACCCACACACCATTGGCAGCAGTACACACATACACACTTCATGTTTCCTATCACTTTGGCTGATCCTCGTTGTAGTGTAGTGTAGGGGTGATGACAGGGGTGAGCACATACCAGGTCTAAGAGGAAGTAAAGCAAAGAGAAAGAGTTACTATAGCCAAGCTTCACAGCTTTACAGATTATTGGACTAACCTTTGTCGTGCTGTGAATGAATAGTAATATCTTTTTAGACCATTTTGGCTCCATTTGTGATTGTGTGCGATTTATACCAAAATTATTTTCAGTATTAAATGTACCTGATGTAAAACAGCTCCCATGTCAGGATCTACACTTTTTCCTGGAAAGTCCCGTAAAATAAAAGTGTAATTGCTTTGTTTAACTGGTCCTCTAGGCATATCCCAACTGCTTCTCTTCCACAAACAAATTTAAAGCAAGTTTAAACAATAGTTCATACACACCTATGCAGGCCATCCAAATCAAAATAATTATCTTTCCCATTTGTAGGCTCCCTGTCTATCCTCAAAGCCCTGGACCGGGAAGAACATGAAGTATACAATCTTACCATAATCGCAGAGGATCATGGGATACCTCAGCTGTCCACCTCTCAAGTGCTGTCCGTGCAAGTGATTGATGTCAACGATGAAGCACCGGTTTTCCAGAGGGCAGAGTTTGAGAGCCAGGTCATGGAAAATAAAGGGCCTGGAACCACAGTGCTGACCGTCTCCGCCACAGACCGCGACCAAGGTCATTTAAAATCTTTATTAGAGAGTAGTGTCCAAAATACTGATAATGTTTTGTTTGTGTTAAAATGCTAAATTGCTAATGAAATGTGTGGTTAACATCACACTGGGTGTATTTGTGGAGTCTAATTGGCACTTAAAGTGGTTATGTGCGTACATTGCTTTATTTTATTAAATGTTGTTGAATGCAGGCGCTAATGGCCATGTGACGTACGGAGGAGTCACAGAAGAGGGATTCATCATCAATCCTGTAACAGGGGTCATCACCACCACAAAGGAACTGGACAGAGAGCACCATGATCACTACACTCTCACAGGTAACACACGACTGACATTTTGTAATCTACTAACACAGCACATACCATGCCACACACAAAACATTAAGTACAGTACAAACAGACCAGTCTGTGATCATTTAATTAATTGGTCTGTGATGGATTTTTTCCAGTCTATGCCCGAGATGGCGGGCTGCCATCTAACTTTGCTAAAGCAGTAGTGCATGTGGAGGTGCAGGATGTGAACGATAATGCTCCAGTTTTTGCAAAGCTATGGTATGGTCTGGAGGTGCCAGAGAACCAGGTTCCCGTTGAGCTGTGTTTTCTCAAAGCCACAGACCCAGACTTGGGTCCGAATGGAGACCTGGAGTACAGGATCACCGGTAAATATAGTCTTATTCACTCTTTATGTTGTTTCAAATATAGAACATTCCTATATACTGTATGTCTGGAGTACATTCAAACTTAAGTGCACAGTTGGCTTGAGTTTTCCCCTTTCTTACATCTTTCAACACTCATTTTATAGAAACATTCTTGTAATTCTCTTTTTTTTCTCTTTAAATCAAGCTGGAGATCCAGATGGAGATTTTCAACTCCATGCCAGCACAGGAGCACTGTCAACGTCCCGGGCTCTAGACAGAGAAGTCACAGCTGAGTATAACCTTGAAGTGGTGGCCACAGACAAAGGCACCCCTGCTCTCAGCACTACAGTCACAGTGAATGTCAGAGTGCTGGACGTCAATGACAATAGTCCTGTTTTTAGTCGCAGCAGCTACACTGTAGATGTCTCTGAAAATGCTAATGAGGGAACACACATTTTGGAGGTAAACCCGTGCATGTCTACAGCTAAAATTGGTTTATGTTATCCTAATATTACCTATACAATAATATCATATGTCATTTTTCAGGTCAAAGCCACTGATAAGGATGAAGCTTTTAATGGAAAGGTCCTGTACTTCCTTAGCTGGGAGGCACATGGGGCTTTCACTATAAATGAAAACACTGGACATATCTTTACAGCCTCACCACTGGACAGAGAAAAGGTGGCAACTTACAATTTCCATGTGTTTGCTGTTGATCTCTCACCAGCTGAACCTAGAAACAGTTCAGCTCAGGTAAATAAACCATACACAGCAGCCACATTCAGTAAAAACATATATTTGACTTTATATATGTCATGATAATTCTGTAATCTACTTTCCTATCATTACTTCCAGGTAATAGTCACTATACTAGATGTCAACGACAATGCACCATTTTTCATCCAAGATCCACTGATCATTGAAGTCTCCAGTAAACTTACCCAGCGTGTCTTGGCCACCATGAAAGCAGAAGACAAGGATTTTGGAGCCAACGGGTCTGTGTTTTACCGTTTTGCCACACCAGTCAAAGGTTTTAGTATCAACTCCTTAACCGGGGAGATTCAGGCCACCGAGCCCCTCACTGGTTTGACTCAAGCTCAGAGGACCCTCATTGTGGAAGCCATGGACCAGGGAACTCCAGCTCAATCTGCTCAAGGTGTAGTGGTGATCTTTGTGAAGGAGGTAGAGTACAATGGCATTCGCTTCTCAAGGAACGCCAGAGATGTCAGCATACAGGAAAACGCTGCCAAAGGTTTGATATGTTTTTTCATTATAAAACAATCTGTCTCTGTGCATACTTAATTTTTATTCAGCTGTCACACAATATATTTTCTTCTCTGTACTCCCAATATTCAGGAACAGCTGTGTTTCAGGCTTTGGCTCAGCACCCAGATGGCTCAATAAAGGGCATCAGCTACAGCCTCTTTAGTGGCAACCGAAAACAGGTCTTCACCATCGGCTCTTCAACAGGTAACAGAAAAAGCAACTACTTTCTACTTTTTTTTACTTCTCTATTCAAAATATTTTTTCTCTTTTATCCCATCCTTTTATGTACTGTTTATATGTGTAATGTGATCTGTCTTTAAGGTGAAATCACAGTGGAAAGCTCGAAAGGACTGGACTATGAAGACTCTCCCAGACTGCGTCTAGTTATTAAGGCTGAAACTGTGACCTCCACAACTTTCATGGCTATAAACCTAATCCTGCAGGATGTCAATGACAATGGTCCCCGCTTTCAGCTGCAGAATTATGTGGCCTACATGAGAGAAACACAGGGATATGAACAACCAATTATACAGGTGCTACAATAAGTAAAACCTTCATATGCCTATTTAGAATTGTATAGGGCACAGCTATGCTTTCAGTAGTATTAAATAAAATCTGTATTTCTCTATCTTCCAAAAAAAAAAAAAAAAATAGTAGACATTTAAAGCTCGGGTGAACCCAGTGGCATTTTCATTACTTTCTAGAACTGTTCAGAGCAGAAAAACTGAACACTGCTCAAGGAGAGGCACACACATACAATCTTTTAAGAAGTCCAAAATAAATGGATTTAGTTTTCAAATAGGAGCTCGTCACCTATTTCCACTGGGTTCGTTTATAGACAGCAGAACGTCCCTGCATTTTTTACATGGTCTAAAAAGAAGGGGTGTGAGGGGTGGAAGTGCACAAGGTGTCTCCAAAACCTCGCTCGCCGTTGAAATAAGGTTATTTGTACTCTTGATCTTGACCATTCCTCCTACTTCTCTTTTTAGGTGGTGGCTGAAGATGTAGATCAGGGCTCAAATGGTCAGGTCACCTACTCCTTTCAATCATCTGCCCTGAGCGGCCTGTTCAAGATTGACCCGATGACAGGAAGCATCACCACGGCAGCCATCATGGACCGAGAGATCTTTAACCAGACCAAGTGAGAACAGATCTGCAGCAGCTTCACCTCAGCAAAGAATAGACTCATACTGTACTATATGTATGTTTTAAAAATGAGCCGTGCAGTGGTATGAACTGAACGAGTCTTTTATAGCAATGAGAACATCTACTGGAGAAAAAAGTTGATTTAGCACATTATA
This sequence comes from Neodontobutis hainanensis, assembly GCA_024349245.1. NCBI lineage: Eukaryota > Metazoa > Chordata > Actinopteri > Gobiiformes > Odontobutidae > Neodontobutis > Neodontobutis hainanensis. The sequence goes on along the minus strand of JALDNG010000008.1, from coordinate 379,159 downwards.
AATCATATTCAGTCGCTGTATGTTGAAATAGCTGGTGAGGAAGTTAACATAATCGGCTGAAGACAGAGGCATAGCATACCTGCACACCAGATGCACCAGACAGCTGACTTTTTGAACTTTGTGATTTTTTTTTATCTAATGTGTCTTCGGTAATTCTCTACTCCACAGACTGGTAGTTACAGCAACTGACAGAGGAACTCCCCAAAAGGCCGGTTCAGCAACATTAACAGTGATCATTGTTGACCAGAACGATAACAGTCCTACAATTCCCTTACCTAAAGAAATACGCATTCCTGAAAGTAAGTGCCTTTAAATAACATTTGTTAAATTGAATATTTTAAACTAGATATAAATTACATTTTGTCTGCTCCTTAGACACCTTAATTGGCACAGAGATTACCCTGGTGACAGGAAATGACGTGGACTCCAGTCCTGCTCTGTCCTACTCTTTGCAACTTGACCCAACAGCCATAGGGAGATTTGGTATTCACCGTTACAGTGGGAGTGTGTCCCTCACTGCTCCTCTGGACTTTGAAGAGAAGACTTGGTACACACTGACTGTCAAAGCAACAGACAGCCGGCACCAGACCGAGGCCAACATCACAATATTAGTGGAGGACATTAATGACAATGCACCAACATTTACCAGTGACCTTTATCAGGTACAGTTACTCATTTTGATATTTGTTTTTTATTGGTAATATTAATAAAGACTATACAAAATTAAAAATTTCTAAAAAATCTGTAAAACTAGAAGTTGTGGCACATACAAGCCTATTTATATATAAATTAGATGGCTGTTGCCTTGATGCCAAAATGGAATTAAAACATTTCGTCCCCAGGTAACTCTGCCTGAGCACACACCACCAGGAAGCGCAGTTATCACTGTAACAGCAACTGACAAGGACTCTGGGGACAATGGGAGGATCACCTACAGAGTGATGTCCTCAACACAGGAGGGCTTCTACATTGATCCCAATAATGGTAGACATCATGTAGTCCCACCTGACACTTTAGCAGGGCTCTTTACCGATATTATATAGCTACAAAAATGTGATGTGTGTCTTTGCCTTCTTACAGGGACTTTGTTCATCAACCAGAGAGCTGAGTTCGACCCTGAACGTCCCTCTGTCAATATTGTTATTGAAGCTCGTGATGGAGGCTCACCTTCACTGTCCTCTCTTACCACTGTCCAAGTCCAAATCTCTGACGTCAATGATAATGCTCCTTTGTTCCATCAGTCAGAGTATAGGTTAGCCAAAAAATATATTTATTTTTTTCATGTTGTCACCTTCATTTTGTCACTAAAAAACTCAGCTTTAAATTAATTTCAATCTGTCTGCAGAGCTACAGTGACTGAGAACAGCATCCCAGGGTCAACCATCTTAACGTTTGAGGCATTTGACAGCGACCTTTCCCGCGAAAACTGCGGCTTTGACTTTGCTATTGCCAACGGGAATGATGGAAATGCCTTCCAGATTGAAAGCAGCGTTCGGTATTTAGAGGGACGGGGCTTTCAGACTGTTGGGACCCTGCTTTTGGCTGAGGGGCTGGATTTTGAAACCAGACCTCTTTACAACCTGACTGTGGTGGTTTCGGACCGTGGAGTGCCCCAAAGAAGCTCTAGTGTTGCTGCAGTGATAGCTGTAGAGGATGTGAACGACAACCCACCAGTATTTAGCAGAGCAGAATACACTGTGGCGCTGAGTGAAGGAGCTGTTGCTGGCACTGAGGTCATACGGATGACTGCAACCGGTGAGCAAAACTACATATGTTTAGCTGCCTGTTACTTGTTTGCTAAATCTTTGTTAGCACCAATTTGGTTGAGTACTGCAGTAATCTTTAGTGTGAGAGTACTTTGAGGTGAATTAAGCAATCCCTAATTCGTGTAAACAACTCTGTTTTTCTTGACAGATCCAGACTCCACTCCCAACGCTCAGATCCAATACACAATCAGCTCCGGAGATGAGGTGAACTTGTTTGTTGTGGATCAGTGGACTGGAGCTTTACGACTTCAGCAAACACTCGACAGGGAGCACCAGTCGACATATATTGTTGTCGTCCAGGCCTCAGATGGACAGGGTCACTTTGCCCTGGCTCCAGTTACTATTGAAGTCAAAGATGTGAATGACAATCATCCATTCTTTCCTGTGGAAATCCTGACAGCCAGTATCAGGGAGAACCAACCAGCCAACTCTGCAGTGACTGTTCTCCATGCCATAGACCATGACACAGGTGTTTATGGACAGTTGAAGTACTTCATGATAGAGCAGCCAGGTGTGGGAAAAGACAGCTTTATTTTGGATCAGAACACAGGAGAAATCCGAAGCAAAGTGTCCTTTGACTTTGAAAAGGTCTACTCATTTAATTTTATTGCTTTGGCTGTAGACTCAGGCAACCACTCTGCCACTGTGACAGTCCAGGTGTTTGTTACAGGTGAAGATGAGTATGACCCTCTCTTCACATCTTCAGAGTTCTCTTTTGAAGTCCCAGAGGGAGCCAGGAAAGGGCAAAGCATTGGACAAGTTCAGGCTAATGATGAAGACGGAGGAGTGGATGGGATTGTTCTGTATTCGATTCCTACCAGCTCACCCTATTTTGATGTGAATAAGACCACAGGGGTAATCTTCCTAAAGCTGGACAGTTCAGGCAGCGCTGGTAGCGGTTCCTCTGGTCGAGCCAAAAGAGATACCAGGCTTATGACACTAGATGTAAAGGCTCACAGTCCTCTGGATAACTCTCGGACAACGACAACTCAGGTTTCCATCGATGTCACCAATACCAACTTTGGCATGGCTCCTGATGTCAACGTCCTGCTCATTAGCATCATAGCTGTGTCTCTTGGGTTTATCATTTTGCTGGTGGTCATGGCTGTGGTAGTCTTTCTAGTGAAATCTCGCAGAAGAAAGAAAGCCCAAGATTCAGGAAACAGAAATGTTGCTTCAGGAACTGCAATGCAGAAGCTGGACGATTGCACCTCAGGACCAGGAGAGAGGATCTATCACCAGACCCTGCCAGGGTACACAGACCAGAGTGGGGCCGGTGGGGGTCCATATCCCAGAGGAGGCTCTTTGGATCCCTCTCACTCTAGTGGCAGGGGTTCAGCAGAGGCAGCAGAAGATGATGAAATTCGGATGATAAACGAGTATCCTCGGGTGGCATCTATTACCTCGTCCATGCAAGAGCACATCTCAGCTCGAGGGCCGGACTCTGGAATCCAGCAGGATGCAGACCAGCTCTCGGACATCTCCTGTGAACCCGCAGCTTTAGAGGGCAGCACGTGGTTCAAAGGGAAGAAACTTGGGGGCAGCCTTAGCGGGACACTTCTCTCCGGCCAGCTCCCAGTCTACAGAGACGAAGGAGGGGGGTATCTGGGAGTGGGCCGCGGCCTCAACATATCACTGCCCAAGGATTATGCCTTTCCAGAAGATGGTAAGCCTACAGTGGATGGTTCCCTCACTGCGATAGTTGCTAGTGACGAGGAGCTCCGTGGAAGCTACAACTGGGATTACCTTCTAAACTGGTGTCCCCAATTCCAGCCTTTAGCTAATGTCTTCACAGAGATTGCAAGGCTCAAAGATGAAACAGCTCAGCAAACACAGAATCCGCGCCCACCTTTCCAGCACAAGCCCAAAATGGATCCCAAACCTAGAATTGACCCTCCTCCTCTTATAACATCAGTAGCTCACCCTGGGGCTATGTCAGTTCCCCCCAAAGTACCTGTGATTGGACGGACATTCCCCCACTTAGCATCTCTCCGCAGGTCCCCCATTAGTCACGAGGGGTCAATTTCATCTGCTGCCATGTCCCCTAGTTTCTCCCCATCCCTGTCTCCGTTGGCAGCTCGATCTCCTGCTGTTTCTCCTTTTGGGGTCAACCAAGGGCCTTCAGCATCTATGATTAGCACCAGGGAGCCATCTTTGGACCAGAGTCCAGACCACGAGATGAGAATATGATGCATAAATGAGGAGTTTATTTAAAGAGAACCATTAGACAGACACAGAGTAGGGGAACACTCTGTGTTGCCTCCACAGTGGAAGGAATGGAGGTGTTTGTCTGCACTTTCCTTCAAATAAACTAAAGTTATGATGAAACCTCCCTAAAGACATGCTCTACCTAACTTTTGGTAGAATATTGACACAGTATTTCTCTTTCAGTAACAGTGTTGATAAACTAAGATGTGCTTAGGCTGACAGGACCAGCCTGATGCTCAAAGTGACGCAGGTCTCCAGGAACTGAACAGGACAAACATGGACTTTCCCTGTCCTACAGTCAGAGATCCCTTAGCTGTAGATAATGTAGTTTTCATGTTAGCTCACTGGCTGGCCAGAGAGTACAGGACCATGCTTGTGTCTTTGTGTCTTTGGACATGTTACACATTAGCATCCCCCCATCCTGTGGCTGCTTTTTAAATGGCCTCTGGACATACAGTGATCAGTTTGTGACTCCTGTGAACAGACAAAAGAGTGGGTTCAGAAAGAATTAAGTTGCATCACACAAAGTCACAGCGGACATTATTGTGGCCCTTACCACTACAAAGGACTTGTATTTTTATTTTTACTTTATTTTTATATATTTTTATATGGAAATATGAGTTCATATTCCAAAACACCAATATTTCACACAGCGAGGTTTGTGTATTTGCAAATATGCATTTGTGTGAGGCCTCACCTATGTACTGTATGTAAAAGTATTTCATTTTTAGAGACATTTGTGCTGGTTCTTGTGTGAGTGAAAAACATTTGTGTTTAAACATTATTTATACAAAAAGTGGATTTGGTATCATTTCATTTACTGACTGTAGAAAACTGAAAATTTTTGTTTTGTCAAATTGAGTTATACCAACTCAAGCTTCTTCGGCTCTCTTTTGTGGTGTACAGCAGCACACCCCTCTGTTTTTCAGGGACTAAGTGTTTGTCACCTTTGTGTCTTTGAAAAATAGTGCTTCCTAAAATCAGTTACTAACCTAAAGACTTAACTGTGAAGTTGGTTCATCTCAGCACAATAAAGAACAAATGCAATGAAGAGAGCGGAGTATAACCAACCAAAGGCAGCCAGAACAAGTATCTTTTTAGTAAAAATGTAGCACATAAAAAGTTGAGAAACATGCACAAAGATCTACCAGTTCAGTGTTAGATTTGCATGTCAACATCTGTCATGTGTTTTTCCTTACCCACACATATGGATTATCATTAAATATTATGAGTTTAAAGCTCAGTGTGTGTTCTCTGTAGCAGGTGAATGGTCGGGTTCAATTGGATTTTCTTATGCTATGTCCAGACTTATAATACTTACTTACCTGTAGCTCCCTTTTCATTCCCTATACACATTATGCTGGTATTTTTAAAGATAGCCAAGACAAACACTCAAGAATGAGTTTTAAAACTGTGTTGTAGTGTGGATGAAGAAAAATAAAAGCAGACTCTTGTTTGCAGTTTGCTTATCTTCCACATAAGCTTGACAAACAGCTTATTCTAAACAATACAATGTCATGTAAATGGACATATTTTGATTGTGTTAAATGAAATATTTTTCATTTTAAAGTCATGTTTTTTATAAAGTTTCCTAGTGTGGTCGCAGTGTTAGTTCAAAGGGTAGTCTCTATACTACAGCTATTATTTTGTTATTTAATGTTTCTTATACAAAGTGGGCACTGGTTGAGTCCAATGCTACATGTCTGGCTTATATCAAACTCAATATTTTCCCAACCCATTACCATGCTCTGTACTTTCTACACTGGTAGATTTTTAATTGGAGTAAAATTTTTTATGGCTGTCATTTATGTTGGGTTCATGGAGCTAAGGAACTGTACATGTATTTAAAAAGCAAACATTAAATTCCTACTGATCTCTTTTGACAAACTGGAGTCCAGCTTTATTTGACTGTGTTATACTTGGAATTGTGTGAATTAACACAGGTCTACACTGTGTCTTTCTCGCAAATAGGACCTAACCTAGACCAGACTTCTCGCCAAGATTCAATCATCACATATTTTAGCTCATATAAAGGCATATCATGTCGTTGTGGCTGAAAAATTACAAATGTTTAATCCATATGGAGAACAGGCCTGTTTGTATTGCTGCTGATGTTTCTGCCTCATTTGGTCATAACACACAGCAGTGCAGCATTTCTCTGTTCTAATGCACAGTACAGAAGTAGCTACATGGATTTGGACAAGCTGCAGAAGAACAAGCCACACACAGAAAAGCTCCCGAGACGTGCAGGAGCTAAATTAGAGCAAGAACTTTAGACTGATAAACAAAACAGAGATGTAAGAGTCCCATGTCTGTTGCACTGTAAGACTTAGCATCTTGTGTGGCTAAATTCACATTCCTGAAATGAAGTGCTGTAGTCAACATTAGCATTAGGGATGAGCCTCTGTAGCTATATGTTGTGGATGTTTGTCAGTTCTGCCAACTCCTACATGTCATTGTAATGGAGGTCTTATGAACTATTCACTCACAGCCTGCTTCATTTTAAATTAAATTCACTGATGCTGATAAAAAGCTGACAATAATATATATATAAGAATAATTTCTGATAATAGTATCTAGTGATTGAAAAAAAAAGTCATGTGTGCAATTGTTCCAACACTTTCTTCTTAAACTAAAGGAAAACAAATGAGCATGCAGCCCTCCCTTAAATGGTCATCTCTACACACAGCTGTGTTTACGGCTCGCTGTTTCGAGACCTGCGCTAGCCCCGTACAACTTAGACTCCCATTCAAAGGCGAGGATCTCCACCGTGACACGCATGGCCCACAACAGTCTCCCCAGTTGACACTGGCCCACATCCAGCTCCTGCAAGCACATATTTGGCAGGTTTTTCTGATTCAAAATCTGGGAGAAATCTGTCTAAAGTATGGTTAGAGGGGAAGTTTGGAGAAGTAGTAAGCTATCCAAATATAAAATAATTGTCATTGTGTAATTTTAAAAAATAATAGAAAAAGAGTGAGCTTTACTTGTAGTTTAGACAAAGAAAATAGTTGTGAGTGTGCAACACTACAGCTTGTCTGCATGTTAAACTAATTATTATTACATTTTAGTACAAACATTTTCTAGTTTATTTAACGTCTTCTCTAAACTGAACATTACTAAAACACTACATAATTGTAAAAAAAATAAAAATAATAATGTTTAGACTTAAAGGAAACTATTCTTTCTTATTCCTCTTTGCACTTTTGCGCCTAGAAATTAATGACGTAAACAATCCCATGTCAAAAAACATTGCATTGTCAACATATGGAATTTGGTAATGGAAATGGTAAATTTCCAAAAACTCTTCCCCTGAGTGAAGAAATGAGGATATTATGTATGTAGTTATGTTCATTGATTAGTCTTTTTTCCATCATGAATGCCAAATATTGACAGAACACAGAAAGCACACAAAAGTCTAGTCTATGATTTTTTTTAATTATTATTATTATTATTTTTTTCATGCAGCTGCTCTTTCTGGGAATGAAACATCAAAAACACTGCACTTTTCCAGGTCATATTTGTACTACCTTTCAGCAGATCCACTGTAATAATAATCCTCTCACGCAACATACACAGCCACTCAACACTAAACATCCTCACAGTATGTTGAAACTTAAGAAAACGAAATCCCATCAATGTTCACAGATCCAGCTTTATATTGTCATTTTGACTAAACTCTTTTTATTTCAGGTTAACTTCAAAAGCCTATAGTATTTTGTTCACAATAGTACCATGAGTCTATAAGAGTTAGAGAGTTGTCTTTGTCCTGACGGCCGGAGCTACAAACAATTTGGATGAAAATACACACCTCAAGTGACTTTGCCCTCAGTGCATGGTATGAGCCCTCCTGGGAGATACACAAGCACATACATCCATGCACTCTGACCTTCTCATGTGCAAGACTTGGATGTCAGGCTGTATATCACTTGTTATCTGAACTGGCATGAAAAATATGTTCCTTTTTTCCCATAACTAAAGACATATTGCGATTATGCTGTGTATTTTGTAAAAAAAAAAAAAAAAAAAAACTATCCTTGTTTTGTGATGCTGCTCTTTACGCATCAGTCCTGTTGCATGACTTGCAGGATCCATAGAGGAAAAACAGTCTGCAGGCCTGTTTGGCTCACAAGCATTGATTTGCTAATTTTAGCAAAGTTTTGTCTTTTTTCTTATTTCGTGAGGAAACGTGACAGGAGAGAAGAGCCAGCTGAGTCAGAATGAGGCTGGTTCTCATTTTGTGCTGACCCTGCATTACGACACTTCCTCACTAGTGTCAGTCACACACTGCAGAGGGATGAAGGGCAAACTAAATCAGATTTGTGCCTTGAATTTAATCAAAAGCAAAGTAAAATGAGGGTTATGTAGTTAATGAGTAGCAATTTACACGGTATCATTGAATGGAGGTCTGGCTCATTGTTTCCATATTGTTGAAAAAGCAGTATTAATCAAATTACTGTATAAATGTTAATCACATAACCTCTTTTCCCGAGTCGCTGTGCAGAAAAATGAGTGAAACAGCAAGCTTCTGTGTGTGAGATTGTGCAGGTATCAGCTACTTTGTCAGTTTAAGTCAGTCAGTTGTTGGCTTGCACATGAATATGAAAAAGACTTGGCCAAGAGTTCCAGGAAGTATCAGCAGTGTTAGCAGTGCTGTAAAGTGCATGTACTGTACATTCATATCTTTTTTTTTTTTAATTTTGCGTAAACTAAAAAAAATATTAGCAACAGGTAGTTCAAAAAGCAAAGCCTGAGAAAAGCCTTGTCTGTTGAATAACTGTTGACAATCATTTTTTCCATCCCTCCACTGTTTAGGCAGAGCTTTGTCAAAATATACAAAGCTCCTTCTTACTAGACCCCAACCTCATTCAATGTACTCCCAACATTAGAATCAAGCCTCTCTCATGAAACCCCTTAAAAGGTCCTCGAGTGAAGGCGCCACCATACAGCGGTATCCCTCTGTCCACCAGAACAACTATTAGCCTTGGTCTTTACAGCGCATCCATTTTTTCTTCTCTGGAAAGGCCTTTCCCAGAACACCTCCCAAGAAAAACATCTAAAAGTGGGGCCCAAACCTGCTCAACTGGCTCCTATCTCATCGTTACCTTAATGCCTGACTCACATTTGGATTGATGTGATGTTTCTTTACATTGCACTGTGTACATGAATATCTGTTTCTCACAGTTTGGTGTAATAAAGTATACTTATAGTCACTAAACAACTCCATTTATGCATTGTTGTAAGCTAATCTAAAGCATGCTAACACATATATTAATGACCTCATGTTCAGAGCTGAAAGGCCCATTCAGCTCTGCTCTGGCTCAGCTGGCAGCCAATCCATTCAGAAGGGAGGCGTACTTGGCAACTTTGTAATTCTGTATGTGCATGAATTATGGGCTGTAGTATTTATGACAGGGTTCAAAGGTCGCATGGATGGCACCCAGTTGAAACACAAAGAGGAAACAGGAGGAGACGCCAGGAATATTCAGTCTTTCTTTGCTTTAATGGACTCCATACTTCCTCCATCGGACAGCCTTATGGTCGGCCAGGAGCAGCATCCTCAAAGTTCACAGCGAGGTTTAGAGAGGTCTTATTCTTGATGTGATGTATTATTGATTGATTTTGTTGAAACCCTTTTATTCGATCCCTCCTTTGTCTACCTCCTCTGTTTTTACTTCCCTCCCTAACTGACTTCTTCTCTTCCCCTTTATTCATGTCCAAGATGTGAGCCAAAGGTCTAATCCAGATACCAAACTTAACAAAACACTTGCAGCCCTCCATAACAAAGGTTAAACAAACACTCAATGCATCAAGGAAAAAAACATTTGACCATTTGATTTTAATAATGCCAACAGATATTCCTTAAAGTTTAGGATTATCCTGGGATTGTGTTGAAGCAGAATATGGTCCACATTACAAGCTATTACATTGCTATGACTGATAGATTGATGGATTGACTTTTTATAAAAACATGTTTTATTACAAACAGTCACTCCTCTTTGGCCGTGCTTCCCTGAACGCACCTGTATGGTTTTGATCTGTTCAATATGTCAGCTGCATATCAAAGCTCTATAAAGAGGTGAAAGGCACTGTCAGGAAACATCAGGTTTTACCCACTGCATATTTTTGGAATAAAAAACAATAACGCAGAGCTTTAGTCCCAGATTCAGGGTCTCATTCCATTCAGAGTATGTGTCTGCATCCGGCCCCTGTGCAAAATCACCAGCATCCACCTTTGAAACAGAAAAAGCAGTGCAACATACCCAGTATAAGAGCCTGCTTGCATTTTTTCTTATACTTACTAGTTATTGTGTCTAAAATGTTTACTGTAGGTCCTGTTAATACCAAATCCTATTGTTCACATCTGAGGCCTAAAAATAACAAATGAAGTAAATGTGTTAACTTAGGTTTACGCTTCAAACACACCTTAGCTTTCCTAACCACACCTCGAACACAGCTCTAATCTTCCCAGAAACCCTTTGTATACACGTTAGTTTCCTCCATCACTGCTTCCCACATCAACCACACCCTCCCAGTCCATTTTTCTTTTCTCCCTACCCTTTTTCTTTCAGCGTCCCTTCTCAGCTGAGTGAACTACCACACTGAGTCTTATCCATCTCTAGAAACATTATCATCATCCTCCATCATCTCATCACATTATTCTGATCAAATGGCATAGCAATAAATATGTCAACTATATAGTGGTCCTTGCTAGTGAACTGGATTTCAACATCAGTGTGGTCGGTCCTTAAAAATGTCAGTCCTACAATTGACAGGCTCAGAATTCTGCGTTGAATCTCCTAGGATTCGAGTTTTAGGGACTCAAGCCCTTGTCCATGCAAAAGCACAGATTAGATCAATTGGACAAATAGCTGTATAGACAAGTCTCAGGTTCATAAATCTATAAGAAATAGAGATCAAAAAGTGGGAACTAAAGCATATCACAACAGGAGAGAGATTCTTTTTTGGCTAAGAAGAGAAGTGCTTGGGCTCATTGCAAGAGGAGCCAAGTGCTTGTCAGCTTAAAGTGTTGGACGACTTAACTTCACTCGGCACAGAAACATTTGCTTAATCTAAACTCTTTGTTTAGATTATGTCTAAGTACTGTGGCTTCCACCCACATGATTCACACTTTAATCATTTAGCCTCAGGTTGAGTAACTTTGACAAAGAATGAGATACACATAAATGACATTAACCTTGTGCTGCCACTGGATTCTCACAATATTTGTGCATTTACACAAAAAATCCATCTTGAACTGCTCCAAGCAAAGTATTCATTGTCCAAACTCTGGCCTAACCAGCTCTTTTTGCCAATGATGTGGCAGCACTGACAGGTCTGAGTGTGTTTCAGGTTTGAAGATGTAACAACCGTTTTACTGTTACAAATGTAAACTGAGATAAATTGCCGGCCCTTTTGCAAACGCAAAACGGGAGCCCTCCCAGATGTACTGTACCCTGTGGAGCAGTTCTATCTGGTAATCTTAGGTTAAAATGACATGCTCACATAAAGGAATGTGCGTTTTTAAACTTAACTTTGTTCATTCATTCAACTTCTACCGTTCAATCCCGTTAGGGGTCACTATCCCAGCTGCTTTGATCCAGGCTCAGGTCTGCTTTGTTGTGGCATTTAATGTTTTGGCATCACTTTTCCCTAGAAGCAGCAGACAGCACATTTGTGTGGTCTCATTATTTGCAGTTAGTAACATAATGGTCAGTGAAAGATGGGTGAAAGAATGAAAGAGTCACATAATTGTAAATGTGTTTTGAGGTGTGTGTGGCACAACAACACACCTATTACAGTAAGCGCCTGAATCAGAGCAGCTGTCACTGGTCGTAGCAGCTGAGTCAGGGTATACTCCGGCTCCTGTGTTTTATTAGCTCCTTGAATCTCGGGACTAAATGTCTCCTGGAGGGTCTCACACAGGCTGTTTTTGTCAAGAAAACAAGGGGAAAAAGCACGTTGTGTGTTTGGCCTGCGTGAGTAGTAAAACCACATTTCTTGTCTTTTGCACGATATGGGAGAGGCCAGAGAAACAGTGACCCTGCAGCATTGTAATATATCAATTAACAAGTTTTTAGTGTGAAAATGTTGGCCGATAAAGATGCATCTTGGGTTCAGTGACCTACGGTTACATGGCTTGAGCTTATTTGCAAAGCTGTATTATCCAAACCTTCTGTTTTGAGACACATTATAAAATACCAAAGGAATTCTGAATCATGAGCAGATGCTTTTATACTGATATTTTTATTTTATTTATGGATAATATGAAGAAGCATATGGACACATAGACAGAGTGTAGGGTTTTCTTTGTTTGTAAGAATCTGGGCATCCATCATCCGCTCTTCCAGAAATATGTACATCTTTGGTGCATGTTGCTCTCTTTTAGTTTCATTAGCATATTTGTCTCTGAGATGATGGATGATGGATGCTGTAAACGGGAGAACTGTAAAATTGCAAAAGAGCCGGCGTGTTTGTCGCAGTCGAAGTGGGTGGCTGCTTATAAACCATGGCCACATATCACTGAGGTTATTTTAACTTCCATAATGGATGCTTGGACTCCTGGTAGAATTGGCTCCTTAAGTGAGTACAGACCACATAATAGAGATATCAGGCCCAGTGAGCAGCCAGAAATGAAGACTTATAGGAGTCTCCCAATGGCCTCCTCGTTTCCTGTCACATCCAGTAGAAAAGACTTCCTCTGTAACCTCAGACGAAGAGTTCACGCTTATCACTGTCATCTTTCCTACTGTGTTTTCAACTCTCTTTTACCTCCCCCTTTCTCCCCAAATGATACTCAGTTTTAGATAGATGCGCCGGGGGGTTGCACCTTTCCAAAGCCCCCCTCCATCATAGTTAGAGTGGATTGTCATTCTGAATTATGTCCTCGGTGCAAAAACACAGACTATAACACTTGCTGAATGAAGGAAAACAAGTGCTGGCCGCTTTGGTCACTGTTGTGCAACTAAAGTTTCTATCCGTCAGTATCTTTATGTGAATTCTCTGTTGAACTGCAGCCTCTCGACACTGAGGTATTTTATGACTGGTCTTTCCAAAGTGACACAAAGTAGTGATCAACACAAGCTCATTTTCCGGAAAAGACATTCATACACTAAATCCTTACAATAAAAAAGACATTGATATTTCAGGTCATTATCAGCAAAAAATAACAATGACATTTAGCTAAAGGTTGACATAGAGAGATTTTTTTGATCTTGATAAAAAACACTTGACATTGAGATTTAGTATTTTCAGCGCTAACCTTCTTGTAGCTGAATAGAACCTACAATAATCTACATGACTTTTGGAAAAACCCATCTGAACATTTTTATTGTATAGTGTCTATATGTGCATATACATTTTGTCCTCCAAAATCAAATTTGTTTAAAGGTATTTACTACAGACTTACAGTTGCTTGGACAAACAAATATCCTAGTTCCTAAATCTCCTTAAAGTCTTTTAAAGTGCACTGGGCAGAATATTTCCTCAACTGAACTGACCGCTCTTATTTTGTCCCTCAGTATTTCTTAAACCTTATGTATGCCCATGGATAAGTGTTTTAGTTATAAATAAAGAAAATGGACAATTATTTTTTATTCCTTAGGTTATGGCAACATCCTACTTAAAAAAGTCATTGTAAACTCAGAATCAGTGAAAGCTGTCACACTTCAATGGGTAGCTTGACAGCATTATTGTTTTATTTTTGTCTGGTCTTTATGAATTTAGGTTGAATTATTCAGGCGTATACCACAGTATAAACTGCCTTCGGATGTAAGTGTAGAACTATTAGATTAATGTTGGTGCACAAAGGAAAGACCACAATAGAGGAGTCTATACTCGATATATCATGTAGTTTGACACTGAAGTGATTTATTATCCCTCTGGAAATCATTTGTAACAGATCCATAAACTACCTCCAGAGAAACAATGTTTTTCAACAGATCCCACTAGTATTGTGTAGAAGGGCACCAAGGTCTATTTGACTGGATTAAGAGGTCTGAATTTTATAATGCAGTGTAGTAAATTTTTAGCACTCCGAATGTGCCGCTGATGTGTGGATATGCTGACTGTCATTAAAAGAAGTCAAATCACTGCTCACCTTTCAGGAGAACAACAATAGAGACCACTGTTGGACCATGGTCTGCCTCCTTTCCTCTGAATCTTGGCCTCTGTTGAGCTTGTCGTTGTCCAGGTTGTAAATGATACGGTTTGCGGCTTTACATTGCTCAGATGTCCAGCATTTTTGGCAGCATGGTTTGTCACACATGTGGAGCAGAAAGATGTCAATGCGATCAAGCCATGAATGGAGTAAGTGGAGTGAGAAGGGCCCGGGAGATTGTGTGTTGAAATAAGATGGATAAGGTGAGAATTCTATTTCACTTCAGGCTTAAGTGTTGGATGACTTTGTCCTCATAAATATATTTCTGCTTACTATGAAGTCTGCAGGTATGGCTCCAGTTCAGTGTTAAGTGCAGCATGGTGGGTTGGATGGCCTCGAACCGATTCCATATTTCAGCTAAAACCTCTGCTACTTGTTCCAAAAAATTTAAGAAAACATATATGATTACTGCAGATGTGTAGAATGTTCCATTTAGTTTTCGCTAAGTTCATAGCTACAGTAGAAATACAAAAGCACAACATGTGGGTTCTGTGGATATTCATGTTTTAGGGCTAAAGAGAATGATCTCCTTGGGCTTGGTACCTGTGGCCTTTTATTCACTGCATTGCCAAATGGACTGGTGGGAATGCCATGAAGTGAAATCACAGTTTATAAAACTGTTTAGAGGATTCCTGTGGAAATTTCTAATTACATTGTGGTCTGTGCATGGCTCCTTTGGGGTTGTATGAGATAGTTTCAGTGCAGTGGCTCCAGTGTCCCCTTGTGGAATTTGGCCAAAGGGAGCAGTGCTGCATAAACATTTCAAACGCACACATGATCTCAGTAGAAAAGAACCCTCCTTTTTGGCAGATATGAATGACTTATTGTAATGTAACAACTATTTACTTTAAAGTCATGTCAAGAAAATAGTCAACAAGATGCAATACTGACAAATGTATATGACTTTTGTTTCATTTTGACTCCAGATGTGCTCTTTGAATATGAAGGCTCATGATGCAGCCAGACATCAGCCAAAGCATGGAGGTGTTATTCCCCAAAGTGACATGAATCTCAATTTGATGTACTGCATGTTTTCCAGGACTGAGTGACGTTATTTGAACTCCTTTAGCCAATTAAATAAATACATCAAAGCATGTGTAAGCAAAGATGCTTAGCGTAGAAGGACATAATGCTGTATCTAAAATAAAAAATGTGCTGTTTCTATAAAATAAAACCAATGGTGGATAAAACTATATAAAACATGTTCAGACTATAAAAGTGTGTACCATGAGAGTGTAGCATGAACAGAGTGGTTCAGCATAGATTCAGACACACTGCAGAATTTGTGCTCTTGTTTTTACTGAAAAATGGCTCCATGGCAGACTGCTCACAAAAGAATAGTTTGCATCATTAATCACCAGCTAAAAATAAACCTTACACAAGCACAACTGTAAATGATGGAGAAGGTGACCAAAGCAGTGACTCTCCAGAGGGCCTAAAAACCGTTTTATCGTTCTTTGAGCTGAACTACACTGTGCACGTATATAAAATGTGTTTTAAACCACAGACTTGACTATCACCCATGGTCCAGTCAGTCAGTGTTTACAACATTCACATGCACTGATTGCATCTTCATTTACATCGATAAACACGTACACAACTCTTGTAACAGTCGACACAAATTGAGGGCCACACATGCTTGAGTAAATGGACGTGGTTTTCTTGTCAGTTGGAAAGAGAAAGATATGACCCTTTTGAATCCCTGCCATGCCTTGATATCATGCAGTACAATGTGTTTGTACAAATATAAATACTATTTAACCCGTCACTGCTTCTTCACTGTTTCCCAGAGTCATGTTACAGATGTGAGCGAAGCAAACATCATTGTCATCTCAATGAAAAGAAGAAAAAAACGTGCACGTTCTGAGCTGTTACTGTTACACATTGTGCAGTGGTAACCTGTCACCTGACCTCTCAAGAACCTCGAGCATTGTTTAGCAGCCATTGTTTTGGATTTGGGATTGTGTTTCACTATGCGTGCAGGGTTTTTTCTGCTTCACCTCAATGACCTCAGACAGCCAGCCCAGGCACATGCTCACTGCAAGTCTTGGTCAGTTGTCACAAATAGGAATTGTTTGCCCAAATCTTGTTAGAGACCCCGAAACGCAGGTTAAAGCAGAACTACAATGATCTCAGAAAGACTTCAAGTGGAAACTATTCCAGACTCTAGTCCCATCTGCTTTCACTTTAGGGTCTCAAGCCTAAACTAAATAAAGATCCCGCCTGAACACTTTTATTGCTTTTTTCTTTCTATCTATCCTTCTTCATGTCCTACTCTCCACTGGCCTAACTTTCCTTAACACAGATTGTTTTTTATTGTTACTCTGTCTAAGTCTCAGAAAGATAAACCCAATGTGAGCAGGCTACTTTCCTCCCATCTTTCAGCTCAATGCAAATAAAACTGTCCGCCAGTGTTGTGAGCGTAAAGCCAGCTCAGAACTTGACTCATTTGATTCATCTTATTTGCAACACAGATTCAATTATGTATTCTTAAAAGAAACACATCGAAACATTTGGCTTAAAATTACTTTCATGTAGATTGGTGTAGCCTCGTGATTTTCGCTTGCTGCCTCTGAACCACCGTCAGGAGTCGTAGTTTATTGCATATCTCTGTGTGTTTATACAGTTGGTGAGAATAAGCGTGAGTGCGGTACTCTTGGCTTTTAGCATCACAGACAAATGACAAATGGTAGAAGAGGGTGAGATCGAAGGAAGGGTCAACAGACAGATGCCAAGTAAACCACTGAGTTTGTTCCGGTGGCTGAATGTGTAAACAAAACAACCGTGATTGCCAGAATTAAAAGAGGATTTAGCAGTCTTGCATTGAGTAGCAATGGTCTATGTGGCATCATTTTATTGTTTGTCTTTGTGGTCAAGACAACAAGTTTCAAGGATATATTGTTTTTTAATGCTATTCTCTTCTCAACAGAGCAGGCAACCAGAAAGCACCACAGCCACATTATCTACAGCTGCTGTGAGAAGTTTCTGATATGTAGGCTATAAACAGTAGTCTTGGATAAATTAACATTCATCCCAAAACTAACTCACTTGATCAGAAGGAATTATACTGCTGCAGAAAGAACAAATCATTAGTTTTGAAAAGTGGCATCACATTTTTTTCTTTGGCTCCACACCTGGGACTGTCATGCTCTATATCACATTTCATTTCCATTTTTTGACTCATTTTAGTCCAAATACAAGGCTAAACATACCCTCCAGTTCCATATAAACATGTCCACTTGCTTTTACAAGAGCCTGCTGACAGACAGATCAACAAACCTTTTTCTAAAGTTAAATCTCAGCATTGATCCAACTAACAGACCCTTTAAGTCCTGTGTACATTCATAGAGCCAGACTTAAATGAATAATGAGTCAACACCTAAACTTGGAGTCCAGTTAAATTCTCACTGGGATAAAAGCCCAGCTCCAGTGCTGCTGGATGGAGACCAACAGCTCCATGTTTAAAGCTCCTACACAGTGAATTATATCCATCTGCTAATGTCATTTCAGCACACTGCCTCACCCGGTTTGGTATGGTTTGGACTGTCACACCCTGCAGCTAATACAATAACTAGGACAACTCCTATAGGCACTACAGCTGGAGGCCTATATAGTCCACAAACAAAACTCAGCTGTATGTACTTTTGTAATTTAAAAAAATCTTGCTTCAAATGAGATTCTACATGTTTAAATTGTATAAATAATGAAAAAAGGAGAGTCTGTAGCTGACCACTTTTCCCAAAGAGTCATTCTCGAGCTGTTTATAAGTGGGAAATTGTGTTTACTGATGTGCAGTCTGCCTGTCTCGCCTTCGTATTAGAGGTCAATAGAGGGTAGACAAGCTGATTGTTGGCTCCCCAGCGAGGTCACATGTGTCCTTACAGCTCTGAAGATTTTGCAACGTCAAAGCATACGGCCTCCCATCCGTCTAATTCATCCCGTGGGACTCCAACCAACCACATAGTGCATGAATAAGGCATGAAGTACGTGTCTTTTTGTCTGTGGTGTCTATTCATTGCCCACCCCTTTCTTGAATCACTGCGTCTCTTCTTACTGATTTCAATTTAAAAAGAAGCCCTGCCTCTCCAGAAAAAGCTCCCCCACTCGTGCCCTTTTACCTCACTGTTGTGGTGAAGAGGGCAATGTATTCGTTTATTGATTTACTCATTTGAGTGTTAGCCGCTTGTGAAGGATGGGATGATTTCTCCATGGGGTACTCAGAAGGCTATAGCGTACGATCAGACATATACAGTCTTGTAAACACAAGTCAAATATTTTTTATGGCCAAACTTTAATTATGAGATGGTCTGACTGTACTGTCATGTCTTTGAAGGAGAACCTTATGTTGTTTGCCTTTGCCGTGTCAGCTGAAGCAGTACTCAATACTAAACCAATAAAATCAAACACTGACCACAAACTTAACAGTTTAACACAAAAGATTTCTGCTCAAAAACAAACATAAAACAAAAAGTGATTGTCACATAGTGGATATCCCTTTTATACCTTTCCTCCCTTTTACTCAATCAATCAATCTGTGACCCAAATGCCCCTTGAGTGTGTTGCTTTTGCCAACAACTCACAGAAATATAGTGCAAAAACAGGTTCATAACATCAACTCCATATTATATTCAATGTAGACCATATGGACTGAGAGATTTATATCAATAATACTCTGTGTTTGTATAGTACCTTTTAAAAACTTTGAAAGATTAATAAAGTCGAGGGGCTCTGACTGAATAAGCCCTGTTGCCCCTGGTCTTCAGCCTCGACTCTGGAACAGATAACAAGGGACACCGGCGGCGTGGTGGCTCGTATAGTGTTAAAAATTCAGTAATATAGCTTAGTGTGAGGCTTTAACGAGCTTTAAAACTGATCACTAAAATCGTATTGTGTCAAATTAGGTCAAATTTACGTTATGACTGAAACACTTTATACAAGAGCTATATAACCATTATTTTATTAAAAGAGTCACTCACTTGTCCTTTAAGTTGTTGTTATTTCAGTCTGCTCTATGTTCAATCCCCAGGGAACAGGGAACAGGATCAATCTGCTGTGGGCACAAAGGTCAAAATACATAGTGCTTAAGACAGGGTAGATAGACTATGAGAAAGGGGGCAAAAAAAAAACAAACGGAGCCGGTAACGCGACACCCTTTAGATCTAATTTATGTAAAAATGTGCTTAGAAGAAGAAAAAAAAAGGCCTCACACCTCAAAGCGCACAATACAGCATGACTAAACCGGAGAAATACTGCCCCCGTATGTGCCATTTTTTTATGTGTACGCCACATTCCTTAAGATGTTTCACACAGCTGCGATTTTCTATCAGTTCTTTGTCCTTTCTCACTTTTAACCCAACTTTAATGAAAATCTTACACTGCCATTTAATACACAAAACGAGAGCACATATTACAACAGTAGTTATTATGCTATATCCAGGCTCAATATGTCTAGTTTTAGTTTGTAGTTTAGTTCTTTTAACAAATTGTGTGCAGGTCTACAATAACAAAACAGACAAGAAATGTAAATGAAAGGGTAATAAATCTCGATACTGCTAAAATATGTGGAGTATGTTCCTGGTGTGCACTGCGTGTGAGTGTGTATACATAAGTCAAAGCAAATGTAAGCTGGTCAAATCTGTGTCTACTGCTGTAGCTACTTTCAAAAGAAGACCCCCAGGGCACGTGTGCATGTATATTGTGTGGAATCTCTAACAGGCCTCAGATAAACCTGTTTGTACAAAAGAAACTAAGAATGGAAACAGTGGTCACTCACATGTGTTTTCATTTAAAAATACAACTTTATTGTGGCGGAAATGATCAATTTAAAACTTAAACTGAGTGGAATAGACTGACTCTTAAATAGCACAAGATTAGCATATGTGCGACAAATTGTGTATTCTGTTATTAATAATTTTAATCAGTACAGGCCCTGGCCAATGTGGAGCCCTAGGCGAGACAATGGGTGGCACTCTTTGCATTGTTAAAATCACTTTATGCTATTTTTGTTTATGAAACAGTTAAAAATATTCAGTTATTCTATGCTGATGACTAATAAGAACAGAGACCAAAGCTGAGATTCAAACCTGGGTAATTTGCACACGTTACGGTGCTTCTCTTATAACCGGAAGGCTGGCAGTTCAATCCCCACTCTCCACAGTTGTGTCCTTGGGCAAGACACTTCACCCACCTTTCTTCCAGTGTCTGTGGCTCTGGTGTATGAATGTGTGAGAATGTTTGGTGGTGGAGGGAGAGACCATAGGTGCAATATGGCTGCCACGTCTCTTGCTCACGTCAGTCTGCCCCAGGGCAGTTGTTGCTACAGAAGTGCCACCAGCAGTGTGTGACTGTGGAGTGAATGAATAATGGACTCTGTAAAGTACTTTGAGTGCCTTGAAAAGTGTAATGATTCCGTTCGACTGTACACTACATTATCAGCCCAGTGCCTGAGTTGCCAAATTGCAAGCCATTATCTTGATTTAATGGAGGCTTCACATGGGACATGCAGCAAGTGAAGGTACAACTGAGGACGGGGCACACATTGCCAGCAGTTCACCTTTCATTGGTCAGTGGAGGCGCCCCTCATATAGCTGCCGCATACTGCCTATGTAATTTGATTGTATTTTCGTTCTAAAAAAATCATGAACAACACAGAAAAACAAGCAAGAAAACAGAACTATTGTCAGTGAACAGTGAGCAGTCTGCTTAACTTGTCATTCACATTTAAACTGATTTTTAAAGCTTGTTTCAAAGCATGATTTTAAGAAAATTGTGTGTGTTCTGAGCTGATTCTAGTGTGCTTTGTGAGGTTGGGTCACACTCTACTGACTGTTAGCTATGGCTAACTTTGTAACAGCCAGCAGTTCACAGCTTATGAACTTTGATGTTATTCAAATATGATAATAACATCTAGGTGCAGTAACCAAATTAGTCAACGTTTACTAATGAAGTACTAATCCTTACTAATTAACAGCGATAGTGTCTTTTTCAGATATAAATTTTAAGCAGCTGTGTGTTCAGAATATGTTTACAGTGTCTTGTATTTATTGGCTGATACCTGCATTCACCCTTTGACCCCCTTCTGAAAAAAAGCTTGTGGGAGATATGAGATACTTAAAATGGAATTGGACATGGTACAATAAAGTTTACTTTGCACATTCTGGTTATAAATCAGGATATAAAAAAATACTCTTTGCTGCAGTAGCTCAGTGCTGACAGATTAAACCTGACTGAGCTTCAAAAAGCCAGAGCTATTTCACTGTTTCTTAAGCTTCAACAGTTGGATAGCTTACAAACCCTTTGTCTGAGCAGCCTGTATATGCTCTTAAACATTATAGCTGCTGGGGACCCGAAACACAGAAATGGATATATGACTTAGCTGTGACTGATATGACTCTGTAACATCATGCAATTTGATAGGATGAACCCCTTACACCATTAACCACAGTGATAGTTGGGGTAAAGCTGCACTTGCCCGGAATTGAGTTGGAGCAGTTTTGATCAGGATTTGTACAAAAAATGTGGGGATCACTTTGGGCTTACAGAAAGTTGGTGTAATCTTTGGGGTTTGAGCCGATGAACATCCTGTCAGATAGAGTTTGAAGGGATGCCAGTAAAAGAGTCTGTGAAGTCTGAGCTCTAAGAAAATGCATGTAAAGCTGCTTAGTCTTTGAAAGTATGTTAAGTAAGTTTTCTCATAAAAATCATGTGCTTTTCAAGAAAAGGTCAAGTCACAAGTACAAAAACATAAAACACAATAGCATTTTACCTTTCTCAAATCTGTTTGTGAATTAAACTTCCAAGGCCACTCACTAAACCCACATTGGATATAAACTAAAATGCAACTTGTGTTTGTATGATGTGTTACTTTCTTTCGACATGTGACAGGGATTTTTATTTGCTCCCAATGCTTTTTCCTAACTGTGAAAACACTCTAACATTTTATCCATCTGACAGAAGTAAAATAATAGAAAGATACAGGCACGACCTTATAAGGAGACAATTCTCCTGACCTGCAATGCTCTGTGTGAGATTCTATTTTCCACCAATTCTGGATTACAGGCCTTTGAAGGGTGTTGTTAAGAGTTAGCTGGCTCTCATTTGTTATAGGTTTGACACTGGCTTTTGACAAAGCTCAGAGTATATGATTTAATTTTGTATTATTGAGCCAAAGGTAGGAGAAAGAAAAAGATGCTACTGGAAATTCTTTCATTATGTAAGACACATAAAATAGACATACTATAAAATATGGCATGACTTAGGACATGCTGTACTTATGTTACAACCAGATACGCAACAGTGGACCGTGGAGCCAGCAATAAATAAAACTGCAATGTGTTTCTGCATTTTACAGTGTAACAAGAAATACTCTTAAGCCAAACTTGTCAGACACAACTGTAATGTGTGTGTGAAGCTCTAACAGCACACAAATTTTTCATCCGTTTTCTCTGGATTCTTTATTCACACTCAAAACATGGTAAGGCTTTGGAGGCAACACAAGAATGAGAGGAAGGAAAGTTGAGAAAGTGTCAAATCCCTGTAAGTGGAAGAAAAAGCAGGTGAGACAACATTTAAAGTGTAAAAGTGATGTTGAGATTAAGTTTTCTGCCAAATTTTCCTCTGTCTCATATGTGTCCTAGTGGCACACATTTTTGGGAATGCAGTCTAGTTATGCGTTGTTTTTTTCACTATTGCAATAGATTTGAGAGGTAAGGTCAATCTATTGAGTTGTTATCCGCTAGAGGAAGGGTTTTTTTGGGTGGCTGACCTCCCCTGCATTCCTAAATCCACATAAGCTCTCTATAAATTAACCCTCGAGAGGAATTCTACTCCAGATGAGCTTTCGTTTCTTTCATGTCCTGCTGTTCCTCATCTCAGTAAAAAACAATTTGGGTTGGGGATACACAAGCAGTGTCACCAGTCTTTTTGTGGTATTATGTTGTGTTATTGTGCTTACAAAACAATATACACTGCAAGCACACATTAGTGCTGTACATTTGCAGCAGCTTGAGGGCATAGGCCAACCACTGTTTTTTTTTTACTTAATGTATTATCCCACAAAACATCACAAGTGAAATTTGGTTAAAGGAATAAGCAGAAAAAAAAACTAAATACCAGAGGAGACTATTTTTGCTGGGGAGAGATGGTCATGTCATTTTAAAGGGTTTCGAGCGGGTGTTTGCTCACTCTCTTAATGGCCTCCAAAAGGCGGAACCATCTATCTGTTCTCTGGTGTGTGTTGGGGGGGGGCATGAGGGATAGACCTGTTTTGCCCCTGTGACGAATTGTGCAAACTCCAACAGATCTGGCTCAGCACACAGATGGAAAAATACCATTATTAAAGTAAATAGCAAAAAGGAATTTCCTATTATTTGAAGAAGGATTTACACCACTTCCATAAGATCCTGTGGAAGTGGCTTGTATATTAATGCGATCATTGTTTGTGATAGTCAAAAAATTATAATTGATTGTACTTTCTTTGAATTGCAACTAAATGTATGCCACAAATAATACCATTTCATTATTTTTTTTTAATAAACCTAAAATAAATAAACCAACCTAGAAATAGCACACTCTAAAAGTCCTGTCCAGAGAAACCTGTTACATGATTTTGAACCACTAGATGGAGTCTTGAGTTCACTTTTCTGTCCCATCTGAAGTAAATCATCCAACAAAGACTCATAAACCTGAAGGATTTATTTAATTTTGTTTGTCAGTCAGTGCTACACGATGGTTAAAAACACATTTTAAAATGTATCCTCCTTAAAGTCTGGACATAACTGGTATGATACATTTTACAAGAAGAATCATTAAGGTATGTTATGAGGAGCTTATTTAAATAAAATGAAAAAAATCAGAATGCATAATATCTTGTCAGAAAAGATAGAAGCATATAAAAAATGGATGTTAAAAGACAGTAAAAGCACAACACAATCGGCCTCTAAATCTTTAATACTGTCTCTAGTAGCAGCGCTGTGTCTGCTGTATGGCCCTACATCAAGAGTCTGGTTCTAGGGCTGACAGTTTTGACCTAAAACACAACAACCAAATGGACCTGGAACTCTCTTGAGACTGGAGAGGATCTTTCTGCACCTCCATGTCCACGCTGTTGACCTACTGCACTAATGCATTACTGTAATAAATGGAGGCACCGTGTCGAGAGAGTGATGAGGAGGTTGTGGAAAATGAGGAGTTTTTTATGTATTCATACAGCTGTACTATGTCTTTCCTAAAATGTATAAATCCACAAAGACTAAGCAGCACATAAAATAGCCTTCATTCTGTCTATCTGAGGTAAAGTGGGACCCTGAGCCATTATTTATGATCCCTATGTAGCTGCACACTTACAATGAGCCTGTCAGAGGTCAGTTTGTCATGATTTGGACGTTATCCAGCGACAGAAATCAAAAAGTGAACATGAGATGGTACCGTTAATCTGTAAACAGAAACATTTTTGCCATATGAGTTACTTAAAGCATGTTTGGCTTTGAAAAATAAATGTGACCACAGTCTGAAGAAGCATATATTTAGACTGCTTTTAAAGCCATTTGCTTGGATTAAGTTGCCATGCACTGTCTTTGCCAAATAATTCCATTAAAAGTCGGGTAGTCCCTAGGGTGCACCAGTAGGGTGCAGTTCTGGCTCAAAAAATAACCAAACAATAGTTGAGTAGCTATACTAAAAAGCATTATTGTGATCAGCACTTTAATTGTCTCAAAATCATTTAGCATTGAGCAATAATCTACAAATGGACATTTAGAAAATACCTGTATTTGTCAGTGTTCTAACTGGGCATCGACGGTATCCATGGTTACTGGACAGCCTTTAGCTTCGACAGCCCATACACCCTTCATTCATTTTTTCTAATGTGTTTTTCTTTGACTTTTCTTTTTATTATTATTTTTCACACCAACTGCCATATTAACGTTGGCAAAGCTACATGAAATGCATACAGTAATTGTTTGGTATAAGAACTATGTCAGATTTCCATTTCAGTGCACTCTTCTCTTAGATAGTGGTCATGAATGGCATTTCAATAAAATTGTGGTACGTTTAACTGGCTGACAAATATAAAAGTCAGTGAAGAAGGTTGTCCTGTCTCATAAACCCAGTGAACAGGTAGTGTAGCTCTGCTGTATGTGGAAGTCTGTTTCTGTCCATTTCCTTCTCCCACAGCCCCACCAGGTGGCCACCTGGCTCTGCTGATCTATGTCCACTGTGGTCCAGTAGTCTCCTAAAGTGGTAGAGTTAGGGGCTTTGAAGATCAGGGTTTATATAAAAGGTAAAAAAAAAAAAAGCTCATAGGGAAGCATTAAGCTCAGTAATTTCAGACTAAACTTGACATAAAAAGTATTTTAACAATGCTGCATGTTAAAGTCTGCACATTGCTCATTTTGCTTCTGCTTTATAGTTTTAGTGGCTTGGGTGATCTCTTTAATAATTGTCACATAGCCTAATATAAGCTAATATAAGCTCATTTAAACTGTAGGTGATAAAATGCTTAGTTCCAGACTAACAGTGATTTGAGAGTGCTTTAAATAAAGATTTCATTAACTGTTCTTTGAAATGTCACCTCAGTAAAAACAAACACAATAGAAACATCTTAGCTCTCATTAACCACAGATTAACAACAGCTGGTGGGAATGTTTAAAAGATGGCTCATATTTATATTCATTTCATATGCATATACTGTCTCCTTTCATGGTGAGGCCATGTGGACAGCTTCCTGGTGGGAGTAGTGTTTTAGCTTTGATGTGGCTAGTGCCCATCTTAGTGTGTGTGGGCAGGCGTCTCGCTCCTGTGTGCGGCTGGACTGGTGTGATGGGGGAATCGTGCGAGCCCTGTTTTTACGTTGCCAATATTTAGATGTAGTGCGTGACCCAGAGCCTACCATAAACCTGCAGATTCAGGAAAAAACACGGCTGTAAAACACCAATCTTGGCAACTAAGAAAAACGTGCTTCTGATGATAGCAGCCCTCTTATTCAAACACATGTGTGCATGCGTGTGTCTTATTATTCTAGTGTGCATTGCTGACAAGCTGTGTTATGTCCTGCCAACGACAGGTAGCTGATTTAAAAATAAAATAAACCCAGGAAACATTAATAAAATTTCTGGCACAAAGAGTAATATTGAAAGCTTCCAACATCACAACACTTTTTTTCATACTGACTATTAAACGGGAGTTTCCTACAGATTTTCTGGTCACATGTTGTTGCTTTACATGAATTATCATAATTTAATATATGTTGACTCCTGATAAGAAAGTAGCTCCTATAGATTGCGTAGCTCTTTTAACTCTGTTTATATCAGAAAACGGCACAGAACAAAATGGTAAATGATATTTGGAAGGCTTTGTTCGTGTTTACTGTCAGAGTCACTAATGTGACAACATCATCTAGTGATACAAAGTGATACATATATTACATATATAACAATGTGTAACTGAACTGGCATCTACAGCAAACCATCAACAATGCTGTTTCTAAACACACACTCAATATTTTGGGATATTTGAAATAGATAATGTAAAAACCCTTACATACGGACAATGCCTTCATGTAATATCCCTGTATCATTAATAGTTACTTATCAAAGGAAACAAAATAAGCTTTTACAATGTAGAGCACTGGAAGCCCTAATACCACAGCTCAACAACACAGAGGCTTTCCAAAAACAGCAGTACGACCCCCTGCAGGGCAAAAGAAAAACCTCTAATGGCAATGGCCTGTAATAGTTACCTATGTTAACTGCTGAATAGCTCTATCACTGCTTCAGAGGGCCCCGTGCCCTTCAGGGCATAATCCAGTGTTTGTGCTGCTCCTGAAGGAGAAGAGATGAGGATGGCATTGTGCAAAATTTTGATCCTTGATAACTATAGCTTTGTTCCTTGATAACTATAGCTATAGTCAATCTAAACAATTTAAAAGGTTGATATGACTTAAAATCAAATACATTCTGCTTAATTCTTGACTAAAACACAAGCTTTGATAGGCACAGCTGAAGCTTTAAACTGCCACTGGGCAATTAAACACTCATTGTTTGCAAGGAGGGTGGGATGTTAGTCAAGAAAACAAACTGTGTATTAGTAGTGGTTCTGATTAATCCCAATGAACAACAGCAATCCATGTTGCAAAGGGCCTTCTCTCTCAAGGGAAACTATACATAAATGTTATTCAAAACTGGGAGAGTTGGTGGTTGGCACCATCATTAACTTCACACAGGAAGCTACAAAGCCTCTGTCAGCAGATGATTAACAGTGGCTTTAAAATGTAAACTCACTTTAAGTTGTGTGTAATTTTGCAATTTGGTGCCATCATTTAATGACAAGTATTACATAGATTGTTTTAATGTGTCACATTAAAAAGTTACATGTATCATTAACAATAAATTATCCACATCTAAAAAGTCATTTTATGCATGCATTTTTATGATTGTGGAAATTGGAGATGTAGATTCTTAGAAGTATTCAACACTGCTGCTTGAGTGATGTTTTAATCTGAGTCAGGTCTGCACAACAATCACTGAGTAAGCAGTCATTTTTCATGCAACTTCCAGCAACTTGTCTATATACTACAAACTCACATGTTGTATAGTCAATGACTAACACTAGACTTGAAATGTCTCAAAAGAACTCCCCCCAAATTGCTGTTCAATGCAGTCTACCATAACAGGACATTTAAGGGCATTTTCTTTAAGTGTTTCAGTGCATTATTAGTCCTGTATAAGCATATTTAGTTTAACAGTCTTTAATTCAACACTTGTTCTGGTGTTAAATGCAGTTAATTTATTGCAGGTAGACATGCAACCATTAGGGCCCTTTTCTATGGCAGAAGTAAGATTTGATTGCGTGGTAAATGAGTTGAGGCAATGTAACTTTTTCACTAAACAGTCACAGTTAAGTACTTAGACTTTTCCTTATTTTTTATTATAGCTATGTCAGTCAAAATTAGCTTTATCAACCAAAAAATAAAGACACGTAAAACAAATTGGCCTACATCTGTGTTGTTTTGAAACATGAAATCGTACACCACAAGGAGGCAGTAGACTCACTATGCATAAGTCACTGCTCTATTACTCTATTACAAAGCTTACTGTAACCTTTATTTATTCCACGCAGATCAAATACTGTAACATACAAGTTACATACCTTAGTTAAAAAATTTGATATTCCAATATAAAGGAAACAGGATACTCACTTAAAATACTAATTGTGACTTACATGCACTATCATATCTATTATTTTCAGCATGTTTTGAGAAACAAGTCCCACAGAAAAACAATAAAAAGCTTTCCGGGTTATATATTTAGTATCATTAGTCTGGTCATGCTCAGTGAATGTACTGTATAGGGTCATTAAACCATAGAGTTCTAAACACACTCTTTCCAAAGATGGGTCACACCCGAGAAAGAGACTATGAAAGACCTCTCACTGTGCAACTTTGCGGTGGCCATAAAATGCTTTGAATGCAAACCTAAAAAAAAAAACATCCTTGACCTTTGTTGATACAGACCATCCCAAAATCTAGTTAAGTATTAAAACATTATTAGAAATAGGAGAAGGTCAGTAAAGTAATTCAAAATCTATTGAGTAGAGCATTGTCATCCATTGACGATCTTAGTAGCGCGTATCCAAAATGAATTCCTGTGTCGTCATTTCCGCAAAGCGTTCCTCTTGGCTACGTCCAACACAGGATAGAGGATTATTCACGAAGAGTCCGAAGACAATTCTTTCTAGAGACAAACTTAACAACATTTAAAAGGGTATTCGCACAGAAGTGTCCTGTGTCGTTTGACACCGCCAGTGTTTTCTTTGGAGTCACAAAAGACACAGCAGTCTTCTTCCAGTCGCGTAGGATCTGGGATGCCCTGCTGTTAGCGCATTAGCTTGTTTTCACGACTGGACCGAGCAAACCGGTAAGACAATCCCATACCATATGTCGGTACTTATGCAGTTTGTCCACGCCTTCGAATATGTGTGTTAAAATTTGTTCGATCTACTTGGTAAAGGCTGAAGTACCAGGTACCATTCTTTACCTGGAAAAGTGCTTTCTATACTAACAGCTGCTGCTATGGGGAGGCCGTCGAAATTCCTCCAGCCTTTGAAAATAAATCCTCAATTGTATTGTATATCCTTGTAAAATAGATCGATTATATTGTATCTTATGTTTCATGTATTGACCACATTTGTCCATTTGCCTGCAAGGGACACATTCTTGTTTTCGGGGCTGAACTGGCAGGAGCGCGCACCTGTGCGGCTGCACCTGTTCAAGTGCCATGCGTCGTTTCTTTATCGGTAATTCCTAATTTTTTGCAGCATGAGAATAAATTAAACGTTGGTTTGTTTCACTATTAATATTTAGACTTAACTCTTAAGCTTAAAACGGACCCTATCACTGACAGTGGATATAGATCAGGGCATTGTTCACGAAGATAATGTGCTGAAAACCTTTAGTTTGTGGGAAAATTGCTGGTGTCTGGCACTGTTATGGCAAACATGTCATTTTGAGTGTGCGCTACTGTTCTTTAGTGTTAAAAGCAAAATAGCATTTATTATATTAAAACGCACCACCATTTACAACAGAAGTCGGTGCTTTAAGGCCTATTGCATTGGCTCTGGTGCAGGTGGCGGATTTGTCTTTGCAAAAAGTCTTAAGTCAACAATGATTTATCATTCTTAAGGACTGTGTGTGTGTTTTTCTTGGCAGTTGTTTGTAGGTGAGGTCAGAGGAAATGTAAACAATAGTCTGTTGCTGCAGTCGTGCTTACCTCAGTTATGTTTAAGCATTCAGCAGAGCAAATCATCTACAAACTGGAATCATTACTGGGTTAGTTCTTTTTTTGGTTTTAATAATCCATTTTTCTTTTAATAGTGAACTAAGCAATGATATGCTTTTATTGATTTGCTGAGTCAGCCTTGTAAAATAGAAAATCTAAAACTCGTTGAAACTCATTGTCTGCAGCATTGTTTACATACAGGCAATGTTAACCTTTTTTTGCTTTCATTGTATTATCTGTTCTGTGCCCACCATGTTATACATTACAGCCTTTCCCTCTTTAATGGAGGTAGAAGTCATTTGAATCATTTCCTTGGGCTAAAATGGGGTCAATGCCAGTGAGTGACTGAGTTACCATGGCTGGATCACTAGGTGCTTGTAGTGAGAGGGTGCTGGTGACACTTGGACACTTGTGGTTAAGCTGTAAAGATGTGAGGGGTCTCTTGAAAAATACAACTCATTGTCATAGCTGCGCCTGTTATTTTTAGGTACTGTTTTTTTGCTGAGTATTATTGGCACTCTTTGAACACTACCCCACTCCTTTGTGCCAGTTATATTTCCATTTGTGCAACCATTTGTATGTGAAGCCTGTCTCTTATTTCTCTCCTCTTCAAAGCATTAAACTGTTCCGTGTTCTTTTTTTACATTATATAGTAAATTAAATACATTATATATTTTTTTTACAGACACCGTGCATTATGACGGATAGCATAATGAGTAAAGCTGCCACAATGGAGATTCCCATCAACAGTAACGGTGACACAGGGACACTACCAGAGGACGACAGCCTGGAGCAAGTGAGTCATGATTGCTCCAGAACTTGCATACAACCTTTTATCGTGTGTGCATTTACTTACTCAGCAGGCTTTGCTTACTTAAGTTAATAGACTTCATGATTGTATTAGTAAAGAAGACTAACATATTTAAACTCCAACTCCCTGGCTGGCCATTGTATTGTATTGCGTCCCAGCCAACAAAAGCTAGGCTAAAGTATCTGGCACTTGCGTTATAGAATAGTTTTCTTTGTCTTAGTATCTTGGAGCTAACTATGTATATTTGTTTTTTTTACATTATTAAATGGACAAAGTTTGTCTAGTATTGTCTTTTCACACATGTGAGAAGTCCTTGGTGTATAGATTTTCCTTGCTCTGAAAGCCCTAGTGGGAAATCAGGACTTGCAGTCCAGCTGTCACTGTGGGGACTACATATTTCCTGCAGCTCAAGTCCCTACTCTTCTCATTCAGTTGTACAGAACTGTATGTTGTCAGATTCACAAGTGGGTTGATTTTAAATAAAATACAATGTGAAAATACAGTGTGAACACAATAACCCCAGCATTAGAACATAAGTATGTTTTCAGTAAAGTATCACTATATGGTTATACAGTATATATACATTTGTCTTATTTTAAATTAAAATTGTGAGCAGAGTGAAGGAGGAAATGGGAAGCTGCGGTGCATAGCTAGTGAAGCTGAACTGGCCTTACATTGTTGTGTATCCCAAGACACACCTTCTGGATAAACAGACCTGGATATCCGGGAGGAACCACTAGCTGCTAATCAGGATATTAACTTAACAAACGGTCTGTGGTTTAAAAAACCTACCTCCTCAAGTCTTTAACTACATTAAACCTATGTTTATTGTGTTGATGTATGAAAGCCTGTGCCGTTTAGTGCTGGATATTAACAGTTGTCATAGCAACATTGCAATTAATCTGAAACTAGCCAAGCTTTGTCCTTGGGTGAAAGCCCTCGGAAAACGGATTTATATCTGTGTGCTCACTCAGGCTTGAAGAGCCACCTTCAGCAAACTAAAACAATTGCCTCACATGAAGCTGAGTTAAATAATACACTTTTATCATACAGTATTACCCAACCCTGTGACACTTGATCTTTTTAAATCTTCAGCAGCCACCAAACTGTATGGACTCTGACAGCAAAGTTGACCTGTAAATGCTTAAATGACTTAGACTTTTCCTTAATTTTCATTATAGCTGTGTCAGCTGTATCAATAAGGGTGGATCAGTTTGTGTCAGCCTTCTCCTCATCGAGATGATGTGCATCTCTAAAGAAACAAAACAATAAATTAGGAACCAAGCATTGTCATTTAGCTGTAGATCTTTTTTCACATTTTTTATATTCTTCTGATCCCAATTCCAGCATTCACAAAGATAAACTGTTTTAAACTGTTAAATTAAACTGTTAACATTCAGATAACTAATGTTAACAGTTTAATTTTGAATGTCATTGGCCCAGTCACTGACGTGTTTCACTGACGTGTTTCACTGACGTGTTTCACTGACGGGTTTCAGATGGCAGTAGTAAAGTCACATTTAAAAAGTGGCATAAATGTTAATTGCAAATGGGTTTTTTTAACTAATTGACTGAATAATCAAATAGAAAATGTGTCATTAAATATAAATGTCACTCATCATTGCTCACAAACCCAGCCTCACAACAACATTGACCGTATCTTGGGATTTTAGTTAATGGACTTTTTTTTTTTTTAATCTGCTTTGGTCATCTTTTGGTTTTGTTGCCATGTTTGTTGATTTTTCTCCTTCCTCATCTCTGCACAGGCTGCTAAACTTCAGTGGAGCTTAGGTGAGAAGGTAGGGAGCTCCAGAGGAACCAGGGTGAGCAGGCCATACATTTGTGTGTGTTTATGTTGGTGTGCACTGTTTAGTGGTTTGACCTCAAGTGGCAGTAAAATGCTTTCCTTCATCTTTTTGGCAAACCACTGTGTAGTTCTGCTCCCTACTAACTCTAGCTGTAGATAGTTAGGCAACAGTAACTTAACAGTAACAACCATTTTAATATAGCCTTTCTGTGTGTGCACAGACACTTGGGTAATTTCTTAATTGTATCTGGTGTTGGTGGGTAAAATGAACATCCTCTCATTAATTATACTAATGCTTTTGTACTTGCATTTTTGGCATCTGACAAATCTAGCTTTGGTTTAGTGTGGAGAATTAATTTAAATGGACACAATTCTTAACACATTTTAATCAAAACAATCAACTACTTGTTTTTAAAAAAACAAAAACAAAAATTACGGAAACCCATCTCCCAACCCAGTCCTGAGCCTTCTCGTGGTGTTTTATTAATTATTGTCTGTTATATGTTTATATGTTTTCAACAAGTTCCTATAAGGTTTAACTGTCCTTGTCCATATTAATCTGGCATTTCTTGTGAACATTGAACATAGCATTCTAATTTTAAAAGGATGAATAAGAATTATATCATAAGCTTTGTGATAAGTCACAAAGTTAACCTGCTCAGATCACAGGCAGCATAGACAGAGGGCTGTTGCCACTTTGCTTTAGGTATCATGTTGCTTGCTGGTTGCGTCATGGCACAAGCTACTTCACCAGCTACTGAGGTAATAATTGACTGAGCACTGGGTTTTTTCTGTCCTGTTCAAAAAGTAGAGACTAACCTTTCTAACTTCCTAGTGTTTGTCTTCCTCTAGTAAATACCCTTTACCTACTACTAAGCATTGTAAACCTCAGCAGCTGATAATATCTTATATATTTTTTTATCTCTTTAAAACTGTGTAGGATTTGCAGCAGGTGATGGTTTCAGGCCCAAATCTCAACGAGACCAGTATTGTATCGGGTGGCTACGGAGGCACAGCTGAGGGCATCATCTCCACCGGCTCGATCAAAGGTAGTAGCTTCTTCTCTTCCGTTTATCCATTTTACTTTATCTTTTCCTCCTTTTTGAGCAGGGTGATTGTGTAAAGAACTGTAATATATTGTACACTCCACTTAATCATGTGTAATAGTGTGACAGTGTTACTTTACTTGTGCATGTTTATAAAGACAATAAAAACCAGGTGGTCCTGATCTTAAAATATAAATGCAAATAATTGGCCACTACTAATCACTAAAGACTTACTTATAGCATTTATTTAAATACATATGTTTCTACACTCTCTTTCCCAGGCCCTGCCATACGCTACAATGCACAGTTTTATAAAAGGATTCCAGTGACAGGAATAGGTGCTCATTAGACTTAATCTTTACTTATGCAGTTTGTCACCTGTCTCCATAGTAAAGCTTTGTGTGGCACTAACTTCTTAATACTTGGGTGTATCATCTTGCAAGACTTTTTTACTCTGAGATACTTGGGTGGCTGGGAGCAGATGTCTTCAAAAATGTTCATTGTTTCAGAGGAGGATTGCATATCTTTCCTTAGTCCTTATAAAGTCAAATTTAAGCTCTCAAATGAAAACTCCCGAACCAAACTCATGTATTGTATTTTCTTCAGTCTAATGATTGAGCCAGACAACTTAAGGCTGTCATTTTCATTGTTTATTGTCTGCATTCATTGTCATGCACTAAACCATGTCTTTTCATCTGTTATTGTCTGTCTCATCCTCCTCCTCCTTTGCGTCATTCCTTCCTACCCATCTTCATTTTTTTGTGTCTTTCTACCCCTCCTTCCAATCTTTCTCTGATTTTTACATCATCATTCAATTATGGCATGTTTCATTTGTACTTAAACATCCAACTTTTGTTTTATAAAATAATTATACCAACAAAATAAACCCAAATCCTGATCCCACACCCGACCCTTAACCATTTATGCTACCGAGCCCTCCCCATTGACCACCCATTGTCACAGATCTGCGTATGAAGGCCAGGAGAAGTAGTGTTCCCCCAGTCATCTGCCATTTAAGTCAGTCCTATGAATACCAAGGTACTGGGGGATTAAAAACAAGTGTTAAGATCTTCACTATACAGTCAATAATCTCTGTTTTAAAACAAAGTTAGTGTTTATTGGGCACACCATTACTCTGCTTATTTTTGTAACATGTTTGATGGCTGGTGGTGGGGGAAAAAAATCTGGTGTTTCCTCTGGGGTTGTGAAGGTTTTTCATCGTTAAATGTTTCTTAACTTGCTTTGGTCTTGCTTTACAATGTATGCCTTGTCCATTAGGTTCCAACATGAACCACAGCAGCAGCAACTCTTCTATGTCAGCAGAGGAAGCGACCAAAGGTGTGGCTGTGGAAAAAATAGAGCAAGTGAAGAAATGGAGTCTCAACACTTATAAGGTATGCATTAGCAAGTCAGTTGCTTTTCCTTTTTCCATTGGCTTAACTGTAATATATTCCATTGGCTTTGTTTGTTCACTGACTGGTAACAATGTC
The DNA here is from genome assembly GCA_024349245.1 of Neodontobutis hainanensis. Classification (NCBI taxonomy): domain Eukaryota; kingdom Metazoa; phylum Chordata; class Actinopteri; order Gobiiformes; family Odontobutidae; genus Neodontobutis; species Neodontobutis hainanensis. The sequence goes on along the minus strand of JALDNG010000008.1, from coordinate 344,099 downwards.
CACTGATTATAAGAACATGTAGGCATGAGGCTAGAACTAGCACCACCTTGTGTTCAAATTAGGTCTAAAGTAAAAATAAATTGGAAAATATACTGTTATAAATAATGGAGAGACATTTTTTTATTGTAGTAATGTAGTAGGTCTGTCTTTTACTGTTCCCTCTGGCGTTAGTGTACAAAGCAAATGATCTCCGAGCGCTTTGGACGGGGATCACGGACTGTTGACATGGAACTGGAGGCTCAGATTGAGGTGCTGAGAGACACCAAGAGAAAATATGAAAATGTCCTTCGACTGGCCAGAGCGCTGACCAATCACTTTTACAACATGGTGCAGACCCAGCATGCACTGGGGGACACCTTCGCTGACCTCAGTCAGAAGTCTCCAGAGCTAAGGGTGAGTTTTAACTGATCACTGACTGTGGCTAGCTTTGTAAAGGCTGTATCTATTTTATTCATTAGGGTGTTCAAATTCAATAAACTTCTGAATCCTTGCTCTTTCAGGATGAGTTCGGGTTCAATGCTGAGACACAGAAGCTCCTGTGTAAGAATGGAGAAACCTTGCTTGGTGCAATTAACTTCTTTGTGTCCAGTATTAACACATTGGTCAACAAAACTATGGAAGACACTTTAATGACAATTAAAATGTTTGAGAATGCTAGGTAAGAACTTGATTGAAACAGATATGTTATGAATTTATTAGATTTAAAATGTACACCATTCCAAAAAATTTCTCTTTAGATTGGAGTTTGATGCCTATCGGTCAGACCTGGAGGAGCTGAGTGCGGGTCCTAGGGACGCTGTCACCATAGCCCGCATTGATGCTGCTCAACAACAATACCAAGTTCATAAGGACAAGTACGAAAAGCTCCGCTCTGATGTCATTATCAAGCTCAAATTCCTGGAGGAAAATAAGGTTAGCTGAGAGCGACCACGGTCACCCGATACTTATATTTGTTCCTAAAACATGCACAACCTAACTAGCGCTTCTTTTTCCAGGTGAAAGTGATGCATAAGCAGCTCCTCCTTTTCCACAATGCCATCTCGGCGTACTTTGCAGGAAACCAGCAGCAGTTGGAGCAGACGCTGAGGCAATTCAACATCAAGCTGAGGCCTCCAGGTGCAGACAAGCCCTCCTGGTTAGAGGAGCAGTGAGAGAAAGAGATTCCTCTCTGCTGTTTCTGTCACCCGTTACCTGTTGAACCCCCAATAAACAGAGGACCACTACAATGGAAACGCATAGAGATATTGGAGATAATTCAGACACTGTGATGGCTGAAAGACATTAGATGAGAAGATGAGAAGATGAGAACATGACTGAGTGATTGGACAAGTGTGATTAAAAATACACACATGTATTGCTGACAAAAGCAGCAGTATACCCAGTGGCCAGTGTCATGGACAGTTTTTGGGGGGGCTTTTAGTGCCTCTCTCACTATTCTTTTACACTCTAACCGTATCTGTGCTTTGTTTCTTAAAACGGTTTCACTTCAGTCTTTAAGACTGTCTTTGTCATGATCATGACTATACTATTGTCAAATGTTCCCAACTCTGTGAGGCAGTACCACTCTGACCTTGTAGCAAGATGAGAACAGGTCCAAAAGTAAAACCATTAAATCATACGCAGATGTAACTAACCACTTAAATCTATTCCAGACGTTTGCATTTTTTAGTGTGCCTCTACTGAAAATATACTTTAATAGACATGTAGCCTGAAAGAAGAAATATTGTCAGGAAGGGTTGAGACATAATTTATTTGAGTACACTGAATACAGAGGTCCATACAATTTAAATCAACCTGTTTGTAATTTAACAATGCATATGTGGTGTAGTCATTTTTGTATTTTAAAAATGGTTTAGGTTGTTTCAAAGTGTGCAACATTATTGCATATTTTTCACAATGTCAGCGGTTATTTGCAAAGCGCGTACCTGTGCATCATCTGCAATTATCAGAAATGCTACTTTAACCTGATCGTTTTATGCAATGTTCACCTAAATACTGCCGTTTAATTCTGTTTGATTTGATTCACCCAAAGAGACTGTTATTGGACGAAGATTTCTGCTCAGTCTTTCTGATGAGTGTATGAAGTATTTTAGACAACCTTGAAAAGATCCACTTAACTATCGTCTAATTGGTTCAATTATGTGTTAGAATGTGTTTATCATGTGTCACAGAGCTTTATGTATGCTTAATATTTCTGTAAATGTTTTGTTTTTGTTTGTATTTGTATGTTTTATGAATAACACTCATTAACCTTTTCTCTATAACTAAAACAAACACTAAAGGCTAAGTACCAAGGAATGGTATTGCCTCAAGATAAGGGCACGGTACTCCAACTGTGTTTTGTATCATTGTATTTATTAGGTGTTAGTCTATTGACAAACTCTACAACTAATTCTAATATGTGCTTTATGACAACAACACAACAGAATTCCTAAGGTTGATCTCAAGTTGTAAAATAATGAGAAGTTCCCAGAGAAGAGAAGCATCTGAATAATGAAGTATATTTCCATGATGTACATGTTGCATTGACCGTTTCAACACTTGTATGGTGCTTTGTTGAAGTTAATGGCCAGGCCTCTAGCTTGTTATCTCCTGTGTATTTGCATGGCAGGCTGCAAAGGTGTGGCGTGACTCATCAGATCCTCCACTTTGAATTGCCAAAATGTCAATGTCATGCTTAAAGTTGTTAATATCAAGACACCAAATGTAGTGGTTTTTTTTTTTTGTTTTTTTTTTTCACTGCTGCACTCTTGAAAGGTGTATCTAGTCGAAAACATTTATTTAGTAAATAACATTATATATATATAGTAATTGGATGTTTATTGACCTGCTTAATCTGCTTTCACGCAGGGCAATTCATTGTATTTTTGTCTTTTTGACAGCTACACAGCAATTTCACAATGTGAACTAATCTTTCCAAACCTGCCCGTTGAATAAACATGAAATTGAATGGCAATAAGACTTTTTCGGTCTGCATTAAAACTAAAGCTGAAATAATGTGATGAATGTAAAATGTCACTCTTCTAGCTGGCTTTAGATGTTGCCAAGTGAGAACCAAGATTTATAAAGGAGAAATTTTATTTGTGTACAATCAATATTTTTGAGGCTGGAGTGGTCTTATGTACTGTATGAATGATTGCACATACTGGTATTCATGAAGTTAAAATGAATGAAAATGTCATGGATTTATGTGATACTCTGCCTTCATTCCTCAAACCTAAAATTTCCCAACCCACACTGAGGGAACACAATTAAATAATACGTTTTCAAATGTTTGTTTTTTTCTTGCTTTTTCCCCCACATTTACTTCCTGGTGTCCATTAAAAACATCCTCCATTGGTTCTGTTTAGAGAAGGCATGTAAACTGATGACTTTGAGCATTTAATGTCTTTCTATTTGACTGATTCGTCCAAAGGGGCGTGTCCTACTTGAGTTCTTGATGGTGATTGGTGGATGACTGGCCCTGCACCTGTGACTGATTGTTTGTGACACAGACAGGTTAGTGGCCCTCAGCGGCACGAGGTTTTAACGGGCTTTTTTTTTACACGTCGGTGAGTGTAAAGTATTTTCCTTGACCACGTAAACTGATTGTTTTGGAGTTAAGGCGTTAATGCAATAGTGTATGTCAATAGTGTACGTTCCCGGCAAATAAACCGGAACGGAACTAGGCTACCTTAAAATTATCAATTTAAGGATGGCATGTTGAAGAAAAAAAAAGGCAGATTAGTCGTTTCTGAGCTATTTTTTTACGTTCTGACATAAATAATAGGCTATTAAAATTAAAAAAAACAAACCAAAAAAAAAACGTATTACCCTGTGACTTGTGCTTAGCCTATCTGTTACAACGTTTTACCACTGCATAGCTTTCTTTCCCTGTAAATAACGTTAACACACACTGGACATAATCTACCGCACAAAACGAGGGATTTGTATTATTCATTAATTGCATTAATTGTCTGACTTTGTATTTATGTCATATAACAGAAAACGGAATTAATTATGTTAGTGTGCAGAGTGAGGAAATTGCGTTTGCCACCAGCTGGGCAAAACTAGTGGCCTAATAGGTTTGGGAAGTCCTGAAATTTGGTTGTTTTTATTTATATTATGTACTAAGTTCAAAAAGCATTGGCTTCCTTCAAAAAAGGAAAAAATAAGAATTGGTTTGCTTATTATCAGTGATCCATTGGGGAAGGTCAGAGCACGGAACTTCTGACACCTTGGTTCCTCTTTCTAGGTAGGCTACACCATACATCACCTTCTGTCCATATTACGTCCCTCAGGTTTTATTCCAAATGAACCACACATATATTGTTGGTTCTCCTCAGGTCCGGGTGTCCTTTTCGAGGGACCGTCTCCCGCTGTGCCCGGAGTTGAAGTGATGCAGACGGAGGACATGCTGATTTCAAAAGCAGCCTCTCCTGAAGATGAATCTACTCTTGTGCCACCAGTTGCTGAGGATGAGTCAAAAGATCCACTTTCTGCCCCTCGGCCTGCTCCTGTTATTGTTGGACCCCCACCACCACCACCTCCTCCACCTCCTCCTCCGCCGCCTCCACCTCCTCCACCTCCACCTCCTCCTCCTCCACCACCACCACTTCTCGCTCCTCCTCAACCCTTTGGATCTTTTGGAATGCGCCGGTCCATGAAAAAGCTGAACTGGGACACCATCCCGAGCCAACGCGTTCTGGGCAAATTAAATGTGTGGACATCTACAAAGACTCAAAGGGAACTGGTGCTGGATATACAGAGCATAGAGGAGCTTTTCAGTCAAGTCGACAAACGAGCCTCAGTACGCAGGGCCGCTGGGCTTAAACATAGTGACGACATGGATCTTCCAAAGGAGCCACAGGTAGAAGCCCCGGTTTACTGACTACAAAGGGCGTAAGCATGGACATTTATGAACACATAGGAACTTATTTTAGACAGTCTCACTCCAATTATGTCAACAGTGAGAAAAGGAAGCAGTAGCTGTTTTTTTGGTTCCTCAAATATTAAACACACTGAAATATTGCTGTATGAAAGGTGATTCTTTAACTGTTGCCACTTTGCTCTTAAGGTCACTATTCTTGACTCCAAAAGGAGTATGAATATTGGCATCTTCCTGAAACATTTTAAAAGGTATGTACAAGTAACACTCAAGAGCTTGGGCAAACATAAAAACTTTTTAAAATTATTATTACAGTTATTACAGTACACAACATACAGCACTTGTCAGACTTTTTCTGCTTATCTCACTCATCTTTGAGACTATATTTGTTTGCAATATCTTTTTTAGGTATTTTTTTGTTTCATTTGAACACCGTTTGGCTTTTATGTCCTATGGTTGGTTTCAGTCTCTTATCGACATGTTACTCTGTCCAAGGTTCATTCAGCTCACACTTTGAATATCAAATGCTCAAACCCTTTAGTTTTTGTGAGCTTGTCTTAATCAAATTCAAATGGGTGGCTTATACACTGAAGCAGATTAAAAAAAGTTAGATTCTTGCAATAATTATCAAACCAATAACGTTGTATTTATCTCGTTGCGCAGGCCAGTAACAGAAATGGTGCAGGACATTTATCAAGGGAACTGGCTCAGATTTGAATCAGGAAAACTCAAAGAGCTTTGTAAACTGCTACCAGAGGATACTGAGGTAAAACCTGATCTTTACTAGTTATATCATGATGAAAATGTTTGCAATTAAATAAAAATATGTGCCTTTTACAGTTAAAGCGGCTGCTGTCATTCACTGGAAACATAGCTCAGTTACCGGAGGCTGACCAGTTTATGGTGCAGCTGGTCAAAGTGCCAGGGTAAGAATGACACATCTCTGGGTGAAACAGAACATTTAAATAGATATTTTAACCTTTTTTTTATTTTTTATTATTTTGCTTGTTAGTTACTACATTTAGAAGTCTATGAAAAGTATCTTTATCTTATTTATAAAAATGTCTGTTTTACATTTTCTTGTAAAATTAGGTTATAAGTAAAGTGTGTTGCTTTGACATTGTGGTGTTCTGCAGGTATGAGGAGCGCCTCAAGTCGATGGTGCTGAGGGAGGAGTTTTTTCCTTTAATGGAGGAAGTGAAGCACTCCGTTACTGTGCTAACCAATGCAGCTAACGGTAACCTCACACAATTGTCTTGATCTGTTTAATGGTCTGGAAAAGTTTGGCTCCAGACATATATTTTTTTCTTTTCAGAGCTGTTGGACTGTGACGACCTCCATTCAGTGATTCGACTGGTATTAAAAGCTGGAAATTACATGAATGCTGTTGGTATTTTTCTCTTTTCACACTAATTAGATTCTATCGAACGTCTTGGATAAAATAACTTTGGTCACGGTGAAAAATCTTTTATTTAGGGAGGCTACAGTGCCAACGCCATTGGCTTCAGGATGACCTCTCTGCTGAATCTGGCAGACACCAAAGCCAATAAGCCTGGCATGAATCTCATGCACTATGTTGCCAAGGTTAGAACCACTACCGACTAAACGGTAAAGAAATGAATAGTATATAAAAGTTTTAAGAGAAGGCTGTAAATGCTCTTTTTATCCACAGCAAGCACAGGACATGGATGCTGAATTGTTGACTTTTCCCATCCAACTTGAACACATCAGAATGGGATCAAGGTGTCTAAACCTTAATAGAATAATAAATAAACTCTGCTTGGCAGGCCTATCCTAAATCCATGTTTCTGCCAAACAGAATCTGCAAAGAAGAGGTGGTTGCAGAGTTTGACAGAGAAGTGAAGAAGATTCGGGAAGTGAAGTTGTATGCTAGCAGACAGCCAGACCTCTTTCAACAGATGGAGACATTTCTCATAGTAAGGTTATTGAATATTGTGTGATGTTAATTGAATAATGAAACGATTTCGTATTTTTCACAGAGAGCCGACGCAAAGTTGGCTGTGGTGCAGCGCACTCTCAAGGAGCTCCATACTCTGAGCAATGCTGTGGCTGAGTTCTTCTGCGAGGACCCAGCTACTTTTAAGTTGGAGGAGTGCTGCTCTATCTTTCACTCATTTTGTACTCGGTTTGACACAGCTGTTCAGGTACAGATATAATATTTTTTTAGAAACTGATCACCTCAAAGTGTTCTCTTTATTTAGACATTTAAATTTGCCCTGTAATTAAATTACAAAAACACAATTCCCTATACATATGTGATATATATATTATTACTATAAAACCCTCTTTTTTTGATTGTAGGAGAACCGAGAGCGAAAGGCAGCAGAGGAGAGACTTAAGCAGAAGGAGAGTCTGCGACTCTCATCCAAACGCCGCACCACAGTGTCGGACCCCCAAACCGACCAGGACCCCTCTTGCCTGGATTCAGCCCTCCACAGCTTTCTCTCCTCCGTCCCAGGAGGTGTCTCCAGATCCAGAAGGAATTTATTTCCTGGAGCCTCACCCTGTTCACAGTCTGTGAAAGTTGAGGCAAGTCCCCAAACCTTACAAGAGAGGCTTGAGAAAATGACCAAGAATGAACAAGTCCCAGAAAATAAGGAGCCAGGTGGTAAGATGCGTGAGGCAAAACGAAAGGTCCTCCGACATCAAAACAGCCGAAGCAGTCTTAACGGTGACAGAGGTTCAGAGAGACCACAGACCACCCCCAGGACCCCTCAACCCAGGAACAGAGACTACTTCTTTGCCAACAGCGGGAGTATGGGCTCTCCTTGGACAATCCTAAGCCCTGTCAGTTCTTCTCGTAGAAACACCCCCGATCAGAAAAGATCGTCTCAGAAGCGGCCCTCTACTGAAGATGACACTGACGATGGCATCTGGGAGAGTGTTGAAGTCCGCACTCTCCCTAATTCTTCCAGTGAGGAGAGCGTAACTACCTCTGTGGAGTGTACACCTGTTAACCTGAAAACAATCTCACACGGCCCAATCCACCGCTCGGTCTCCATGGATGAAACCAGACAATCTCCCGCCTCAGCCTTTTGGTTTGGGGACTTTTTCCAAAAAAGCTTCTCACAAAGGTCCTACTCCTCTGGATCAAGGAGAAATACTCTGAAAGATGAAAGTGTCCGAGTCTGTAAAGCGGCCAATCCCTTTGAGGCCAATGGGTTAAAATCATTTTTCAAGCGCATTGGAGGCAGAAGTAAAGCGGGAGATGCTGACGAACCGAACGACATAAAATTTAATACTTGATATCTTTTTATTTTTATTTTTATTTTTTTTTTTACTTTTGTTTGAATTTGTTGTATTTGTCTTCTACTTACTTTTAAATGAACCTTCAGTGGAAACAAGGCAATTGGGGACTTGCTTTTAACAATGAAGGTTTTTTTGTGGTCTTTTTTTTATTTTATTTTATTTTATTTTTTGCTTGTGCATGAATTAAACTATTTATGGCTGTTTTTATATGAATTTTATCTTGTCATTTTTCCCTTTTTTAAAAGGTTTTCATGCACGTCTTGCTGGTATGAATGTCTTGGTAACTCCTGCTCAAATTCCACTTCTTGCTTTTCACTTCATCTATTATTTCTTCTGTCGCTCGGCTTGTGTAAAATGCAAACAGCAAGTAGTCGACAAAAAGATGTCCACTTCCATTAATTTATATTTTGAGTATTCTCATTATTCACGATTTGTTTGTCCATTCTTCATTACATGTTGCTTTTGGTTTCTCAATACGATGGTGGACCTCTGCTGTGTCACAATAGTGTCTGTGTTGGCAGAAGCAATGTTTTTGGACAGAAGAGGACATTCAGCTCGAGTTACTTGGGCAACAGGATTTGTTTTCAGCCATATTGTGTGTGCACTTTCAGAGTGGAATAATACTCAGTTGACCAAAACAGCTTAACACTGTCTCCTTTTATACTGGTGTCTTCTACATTCATAACCCCTACTGCTGAGATATTGAGATGTTTTTGTAGAATTTGGCACTGGAAGCAAAGCAGCAAAATTAAAAACCGTAATCCTTAAAAATATGTGGGTCATCATAAAATATATAATGTCTCATGTGAGAAGAGCTTTGTTTTAAAACATGGGCTGAAAACCTAAGTGTAACATTCTTGTGCTATGTCTGCCATGACTGGTTGTTTAATGGTAAATAAGAGTTCCTCAGTACAATTGGTTCATTGTGATATTCTGTTTAGAGCTGCAGAGGAGCATCTCATGTGAGTCAGCTCCTGAGCAGTGACCTGCTATGCACACAGTCACTCTTACCAGAGGGCTTATCCAGGGTGGCCATGTGCAAGTGAAAGATGAGAACAGGGCTCTGAAGAGAAGAGGGAGAGGGAGGGAGACTTACAAGTGCCAAAGCTTTTAGGCACAAAAGAGCTTGAGAGACGAGAGAAAGCTAATACCTCATCAGCGCAGACTAAACTGAGGACAACAAACTGGGAATATTTTCAGAAAAGAGCAGCGGGACAAAAAAGGTAGATTAATAAACCATTTTTCTTAGCTTTGGACAACAGATTAGTTATAAATATGGGCATTTTAAATCAATGTAGCCATGTTTAAATGTGGTTTGTTGCACCTTTTATTTACATTGAAAACTTAATTAAATGCACTGAAGCCAGGTCACTTACAAGAAACAGCTGCTGAAAGTCAGTTCCTTTAACTTCAGAGACGGGTTCACACTGAACAACCCGCTCCACTCAATTCTCAGTTTTTGAAACAAAGAATAATCAAACTGTAAATACTTTTGTGAATTTTTTCTGTAAATATTTATTTGTTATTGAAAAACAAGACTAGTTTCATCAGTACCACTTACGGTATACCTCAGGATTACTGAAACACATTCTATTTTATGCGTAAAGTTACACAGCGTGAAGATTCGTGTCTTATTTCATTCTCGTGTTACCCGAGATGCAAAGAAATGACCCCGACGTGATTTGAACACGCAACCTTCTGATCTGGAGTCAGACGCGCTACCGTTGCGCCACGAGGTCTGTAGATGGAGGTGAAAAACATATATTATGTAACAATAGGAAACAATCTGAGACGACAGTCGTTAGTACCTTAATATTTTTATGGATTCTTGATTTGAGACCACTGCTTGAATAGATATGTTACACGGTGTCCAAAATCCTTGTCCCAAATGAGCAAGGATAAAGTGTAATTTTTTAATCGGACACTGGGTGGTGCAACAACTCAAAAGACTACCTGGTGGTTGGTGAGTGAATTAAATCTTTCACTATAGCCTATGCTCCAAATAAAGCATGTCAAATTACAATAAACGACCGAAATTAAAACGCAAAACAGGCATCCGTCACTTTGGTTTAATCTAGTTCCACACTGCTAACGCGTGCCTGAAGTGTAAGGGTCAGAGAAGGTGAGTGCTTTGATTTTGCGGCAGTAGATTGTCATCCCCCACTTAAAAAAAAAACTATGATGACCCATGGACCATGTCCCTGTTCCTGCCTGTGTAACACCATCTGTTTTTGGATAACAGGAAAGACAAACACCTAGAGAGTCTGAGACACCTGCTAAACTAGTGACCCGCATTTACGACTGCGCACAATGGATGGGTAAGTTGTTGGTTGTGTTTCCCTGTGTATAATAAGAACAAAACAAATATAAATAAAACAATAAATACAAGTTAGTCTACAAAGAGTTGTTGTTGGATCTATATTGTCTGTCTCTGATCTTTGTTAAATTATTAAACAAGAATAGCGTCTCTTTGCAAAAAAGTGAAATATTATGGGTATCCTTAATATGAGGTAAAAAAAAAACAGTATGGCACATAACCTCATTGCACAACAGATGTATAGTTTGGATTTATATTCATGTCACACAGTTTTACAGATATTAACTTCTTCCCTGGATGGTCTGAAGAAGGTTCTCTCTTTGACCAAAACACATTTCATCGACTGAACTTGTCTGATCGAAGGGGCGACTGCAAAACAGCTCAAAGGCCAGCTTTTATAATTCACAGGTTATGGATGCGAGACAAGCTGGACTGTTTCACCCAGAGAGATAAAGAGAGAGGGCAGCCATCTGCGTGCTCCGCTGCACTGGATGCAGTCTCCATGGCAACATGGTGCTACAGCAGCAAAATCCTGCAAAGAGAGTTTGGTCCCCACCCCCATGCATGTACACACTTACAAGGAGGACAAAGCTTTACATGATCGGACATTCCTGAGTGCAACTGTCTCCCCAAATGCCCTTTTCTGTTCTCACATCACCAGCTGCCAGTCCCTTCACGAATCTCTTTTTTCAGCTGACCAGTTAATCTCTGTTAAAATATTTGGGCCTATATTGTTACTCTTTGTAGCCATTATGTACATGGCGTCACCATAAAGACAGGTAACAGAGAGTCAAGGCAGAAAATACAAAAAAAAAAAAAAAATCTGTCTCTTTGTTGCCATCTCTGCTATTCTCTTTCCCCATTGGGCAATCTGGCCCCCACCCATTTTCAGTGCAGCCAGTGAGCTCATACACTCTCTGTCTCCTGCCTCCTAAGAGCCAGTCTCTCTAACATACGCACACATACGTGCATTTGAACGAGCCTGACCACAAACGCACAGTCTGCTCTGGCCTGCCCTCGTCTTTAACTCTCTGCGTGAGGTGTCTTTGTTTTATTAGCAATGACCGGGTTAGCGTATGGATTTTACTCCTTCTGGAGGACAGCACGCTGAAACTTCCCTGTACCTCTCTGTCTTCTGTCAAGAACCTACGTGAGTAAATCTGTTTGTTGACACCTGTTCTTTTATGCACAGTGCGTCTGTCAGGTTTCTATTACTCTATATTTAAAGAGGGCTTTCCTCCCTGTGACTACAACTATGACGGGTATTCTCCACCCTCCTGCTGGGGTTGGTGGACATCATATGCTCTGTGTTTGCATAAAACTGCGAAAGGCCATTGAGTGAGCTGGGACAGGGATGTAATGCTGTGGATCGTTACCTGAAAACATCCCTACTGTCAGCTGCTGCCTGTGTATGTGATTCACCTGCTAATGTCAGTCAGACTGGCCTCTGTTGTGGATTATAGATAAGAGGAGAGATGTAGCCCTGTTATCGCTCCTGGATAGGCTCTATTTTTTATATTGTGATGGGATTGCAGGCTAGGGAAGCACGTACGTATGTCATTTACTTGACATGCGTACGTGATGAAAAGGCACCAGCTTTATAGGCTGCTATGTAAACACAGGCATGTACTGTATATAAGTGACCTTCCACTTGCAGTAATACTATGTGCATAAAACAAAAAGTTTATCCATAGCCATATTGTTTACTCCCTGTAAACTCAAAAGACAGGGCGACTGCAAAAGACATCGTGATCCTCAGACCCTCGTAAATGCAGACAAAGCATAGAGTTACAGAGTCATTATGCTTTTGACATTTGTTTAGTCACCTCTGATCTCTGAGGGGAGTGTAAGGGCTGGCATGGCAGGAATGTCACTATAACTGCAATGGGAGTCAGAGCAGCAGTGATGAAAACAAAACTCTGAAGCAGTGGTAAAAACCTGCTCCTGGATAATTAACTAAACAGTTGCCAGCACACTGACTACAGGAATTCATGCGTGATTTGTTGAACTGCCATTCTTACATGACTTCTCTATGTTAATCAGTGTTGTGATGGCTAATATTCCCTTAACAACCAGATTAGTTTTCTGTTTCGTGTTGTTAAAGTCTTACACAGATTTCATAGGGCATTGAAAACATGTGACATAAATAATAACTCTGTTAATGTGAGTCTGTTTGAGTCTTTTCCCTCCATCCTACATGCAGACTTGATCAGACGATTGTGTTGCCATGGGTAACAGTGTTAGAAGTCTTTCAGCAAGCTGTGCTTTCTCGACGAGTCAGATTTTTCTGCTGTATTTAATCCAGGCTTCAACAAATTGTTATTATTTTTTATGTTTATTTTATGTAATGTATAATCTTAAGAAAGAGAGCCATTTTTGTCATCTTGTTTTTACATTAAATACAGCTAATTAAAGCACTTCTCTTGGCAGTCCCACTTTGACCAGGGCAGTCCATTTTGTATTCTCCGGGGAGAGTCACTGTGTTTAAGCTTCAAGACTGAGAGATGCAGCCTTGTCATGCTGGATATATTTAGACAGATCCCTTTAGGGGGCTCAGTAATAACTCACACCATATGCATGTGCATTTCTTGACAATTTTAGATTGACGTCAGCAACTTATAAAGCAAATATAAGTGGCACAATAAAGCATGCAGCTTTCAGTCTAGTTTTTTAGCTAAGGTTGACTTTTAATTATATATGAAATTAACTTTAAGTGGCTATTCAGTTTGCAGGATTTCATTTAATCCTGACGGAGTAGTAAAGGTGATATAAAGTGATCTCAGATAATTTTACAAATCTGTGACAACAATAAGGGCAGGAATAGTGTCTCCTATATAATTATGTTGGACATCCTTGCATAGTGCAGAACGTGTGGTGCTCATTTGGATCATATGTTAGTTTATGTCCTTTGGCAGAAACATGTTGGTGATTACTCGAAATGGGTAAATATTATTGTCTAGGCAAAATATCCACTAAATATTTGTCTGCTGACGTCACTGTGCCTAAAGTTGAGCTCTGAGGATATGCTGCCAAAAACAGGAAACTGAAGGGTTTTCCAACACTGTTTCATTTCAGTGTTCAGTTAGACTTGCTGTGAATTAACGTGCAGTTGACTTTATGGTTTTCTGTTTGATTGTGAGCCATGTGCTAATATGTTGTTACAGGCTCTTTCTGCAACACTGAGCTCAGCTTGGCTCAGTTCATGCTGTGTTTGGGCCAGATGCTAATTTTAGCTGCTCTCGTGTCAGCCAGTGCTACAGTGCACAAGACGAGGTACCATGCCTTGACATTTTGTCATGAACATGTTTTCATCTGGCAGGAGCATTCAGGCCATCCTACCATTACACTGTGTTCAATCAGGCATTGACATGTTTGCAGCTAGGTGACATGACGAAATACTTCATGTACAAATACATTTCAAAAAAGCCCCTCATTGAAACCCAAGGTGTCTGTGGTCACATTCTTGACTCATGCAAAGATTGAAAGCTGGATAACTCATAGCTCAATCCCCTGACCTTTTAGGACAACAAACAAATGATGGAATATCTAATCCCTGTGAGTAAATGCATTTGCTCGCTGTAATTCATATTTAGATCGGGGTTCTCTATGCTGTGTGATAAAAGTGCCGCATGGGAACACAAACAAGAAGGCTTTTAGACTAAGGCATAAGGCAAAATGATTTAGACGAAAAACAAAACTCAAGGTGACATTCTATAATAAATGCACTTGATATTTGACATCTTCCTCACAGCTTCTTAGGGAAGGACAGATCAATGTAAGGCTCAAGCTAAATACTGGTGGTTGTTTAAACAATCACTAAACCATCTTTCATTATCTGAACGCATACTGTGTCACTATGTAGACAGAGAAATAGGTGCTTATGTTAATGTATGTTTAGCTCCAGGCATCTATTCCCACAGTTATTTAAAGAAACAAATTATTTCAGGATCAGCTCCTCTACCCTGTGGCACATGCTCCTCTTTCACTGGAATCATTCGCTCTGCTGGGAGGGTGGGGTGGGGTGGGGTGGGGTGGGGTGGGGGCGATGTGTCTCATGTAATATTCCACTTGAATGCACAAAATTTTAATGTGCTAATGTGTGCATTTAGTTTACTATTGGCTTTATTTAGAAGCAGTGTTTTTAATTAATTAAAAAATTGTGGAAGCCCAAATATTCTCAGATTCTCCCCCAGATAAAATCAAAAAATGACTTGAACTGAACTTTCTCGTGGGACTCTAGACAGGTTTAGAGATGCTTCCTGATACTCTTCTTACATAGTTGCTGATACAACTGGGCCTGTATCTCCAGATCTAAGCCACTCAAGTGTCTCTTTCCCAAGGTTCAGTGGAGTTGAGCCGCTGTTCTCATGTCTTCCTTGGCGTTATTCATGTCACAATTCAGTTTGCAGCAGAGGGAATATGATAAGTAATCGTCTTACACTGCAGCAAAATGTGGTTTCTTTGAGAGGTGTAATAAATCTGAGTACTTAAGAGGTTTGGAAACATTAGAGTGTGGTTTTATTACAGCAGTATTGTAAGACACTTCAAAGAAATCCCTGAAGGCTGCTTGTATATTTTAAAAGCTTTGCATAAACATTAGATTATCACAACTAAGAAATGCATAATAAAATTACATGTGTTAGGAAAAATGAGCAGGATTAATATTAATATTTTTTTGCATTTAAAGTTAGGTGAGTGTTGTCGGGAGCTTGTGGCTTATCATTGTGGCCAGTTTTGCAGACTGTAACTGAATGTAAAAGTGTCACTGATGTCTTCATTAGCCCGCTCAGACATCACACAATAGAACTAAGCACTGCAATCTAAACCATTTAAGCCATTTAACATAATTGAAAGTATGATTGTAAAAGCAAAAGATGCCTCTGCAAAAGACGAACCTTGTGCTCGAAATGTTCGCTCACACACCTGTCTTGCCTGAGGCCAACGGGGGAGTAAAGACAGATGGGAAACTGACACACAGTTGGAAAGCAGGTGTCAGTGTTCAGTGTTGAGCCCATCAATCAGTGGCTCGTGGACCCGTTAGTTTGCACTCAGCTGCCAACAACAACCATGTGCTCTTAAATACCATGTATCAACTTTACAAAGTTAAAATCATTATTATTATTATTATTAAAAATATTTTACCTCTCTGAAGTGTTGCGAAAGTTAATTAATGAACATGTGCAACCTCAGCCGATCTAAGATGTGCATTACAAGGCTTGTGTAATTACAAATGTGCAGTGTTAATTGTTCTCCAGCGTCTCCCTTCTGGACAGTTTGAGGCTCCTTGCTCTCTCTCTTCCACAGTACAGCCAAGTGCACGTGCCTGCCAGTGGTGTGAGGGTAATGAGAGCTGATAGCGCTAAATATAGAAGTATATACAGTATATATATATGTGTGTGTGTGTGTGTGTGAGTGGGGGCTTAAGACTGGAGGCTCAAAAGAACAGAGCAGACAGCGCTAACTAGAGTCACATAAGTGTGGCTGGGGTATGGTTTAGTCTTGTGCTGAAAGGCTTTAATGTCTACACTCTACTATCAATATAAGGCTTTTAGTGAGGTATTCGTGTAACATGAACAGCCAAGAAGGGACCGTGGAGGGGGCTATAGTATGACTCAGACTCAAACAGCTGACTTTGTGTGTGTTTGTGGATCGGAGTTGGCAGGCTGACACTCCTCGCAGCATCATAGTATCCCTGGGATCCTGGGAACAGGGGTGTGCTGTTGGACTGAACGTGATTCCTGTTGCTTTGTTAGAGGTGATTAAAAAAAAGATGTTTTGAATAAGTTAGTCAGTTGTGGATGATATGATGTAAATGATCCAGTATGTTTTATTTTGTTTTATTTTCCAGAACAGACATCAAGTAAAATGTACTTGATCTGGTGGAGAAAGAAGCCTGACTAAAAAGTAACAAGGCATGAGGTGCGGGTCTCAAGTGTAGCGGTCATTATTTTTCACTTAAACAAAACTTTTTCTGCTCTTCGACAATGTACAAAGGATGTACATCCTTTGTATATGTTGTGGTATATGTATAGTGTTTTAAATCAATTAGTCTTTGCTCTGAACATAGTGGATTTATTTATTTCCCTGATTTAAAAGCAGCTTTTGATAGTGTTGATCATAGTCTATTACTCGCCTGCCTTGAACAAGATTTTGGTGTGTCGGGGACAGCTTTGAAGTGGTTTAAATCCTATTTTACTGACCGTTCTCAGTTGGTTTCCATGGGCGGTTTCAGGTCTGAGATTAGCTCTGTTTTCACTGGGGTTCCTCGGGGCTCAGTCTTGGGCCCTCTGCTTTTTAATATTTATCTGGCACCACTTGGACAGTTGTTGTGATTGCTTGGCCTCCATTATCACTTTTATGCTGATGATACGCAGATTTATATACACTCAAAGCCTGGTGAACATCTTGATGTTGATTTTCTGTCCGCCTGTGTTTCTGAGATAAAGGAATGGATGAGTACAAATTTTTTGTGTCTGGATAGTGGTAAAACTGAAGTTATGCTTATTTGTTCCCGTCATCAAATTTCAAAAGCCGGTTCCTTATCTTTGGTAAATGGCATGCATTTATATAGCGCTTTCCTGCACCCTTCTCGGGCACCCAAAGCGCTTTACATCGTGCTTCCACTCACCCCATTCACACACATCCACTCCTGGGGCAGACAGAGAGGGGGGCTACCTTCTCCTACCACCACCAAACACACTCTACAGTCACATACATTCATACACCAGTGCTACGGACACTGGAGGCAAGGTGGGTTAAGTGTCTTGCCCAAGGACAGTATGAACTGTGGGGAGAGCGGGAATCGAACCTACTACCTTCCGGTTGAAGGACGGACGCTCTATCACTGAGCCACTGCCGCCTCAAATCTTTGACTATTGATGGCTCTGTCTTGGCTACTCAAGCTAAAGTGACCTCAGAAATATAGCTAGACTACGTCCTATGCTAAAGTTCTCAGTAGCTGAAAAGCTGATGAATTCCTTTGTCATCTCTAGAATAGATTACTGTAACGCCCTTCTAGCCAGAGTCTCTAAATCCACACTTAACAAACTACAATATATACAAAACTCGGCCGCCAGGATATTGACTGGGTCCAGGGTATGCTCTCACTCCAGTTCTGGAGTCCTTACACTGGCTCCCAGTCCGATTCAGAGTAGATTTTAAAATTATGATGCTGACATATAAAGTATTGCGTGGCTTGGACCCTTATTATTTATCTGAGTTGTTAACTTCCTATACCCCAACTCGGAGACTGCGTTCTGCACAATCCAACTTGTTGTCTGTTCCTCAAACACGCTTACGATCTATGGGTGACAGGGCCTTTTCTTCAAATGCTCCTGTCCTTTGGAATTCTCTGCGGCCTGATCTTAGGGAAGCACAGGGCTACGACACTTATTTTTTTAAGACTTATTTTTTTAAATTAGCATTTAATTGTTGATGTCAAAATTATTTTTTAAGTTTTGTATTGCTGGTTTTTGTCGGCGCTTTGAGAAATTGCCTTTAAAGGCGCTTTATAAAATAAAGTTTATTATTATTATTATTATAGGGGAGTGTCACTGTCATTAAATCGTTACAGTCTAACACAGATCTGGAGGGAGAACTTATTTTTTAAACATGTAGCACTGTAACAACTACTAGACATTTTATATATTAGAAATACTGACACAGTTCATTCAGGTCATATGTTCAAGCCCAGGTATCTAAATTTAAAGACTCTTTTATTTATTTCTCATAGGATTCCCACAGAGGCCTGGCCATGACCCACATGGATTTCCTGGTTCTCTTTGCAGCCTTTGACCCCTTGTCTTTACTTTGCCATCTCTTTGTCCATGTATTACACACAGAAAGCAGCAGACATGAAATGGGTTATGCTTTCTGCTTTTGTAAACATTTTTAAATAATAGTATCAAATTTGCTTTTTTTTTTTTTTTCGGATGATTACTTGCCTGTTACATAATGTGCTCTTGGAGAGTCTGAGTCACGTACTGTGCCCTGGTTTGTTCATTTTAGCTTGTTTAATAACCGCAGGAGAAGTATAGTCCGATAAAACTGTTGTTTCAGCATGAGCTACAGCATGAAAACCAATAATGCTGTTGAACGTTTGTTACTGAGAGGACAGCAAATCGTTTTACATTGACTTCCCCAGCTACATTCTGGATAATGTAGTGGAGAATGTCAAGTAATTCATCTCTAATTACCTGCTCGGCTTGAAAACCTGTTATGTAAAGCAACCAACTCGACCTAAGCATTTTGTAAAACTCCAATACATTCTCGGCAGTGCTATGTTTTTTCCCTTCATCCTCTTATGCTGTCTTTTCTGTTACACCCAATGCACTAGTCTGGTCTATGATGATGGGATTTTGGTAAAAGGTGGTCATTGGAAGCAGAGCCGGAAGCAATATGAGGACTCAATCTGCTCAGATTATCTGTAGAGGGATGCTTTTGTCAGAGTATCATCACCTCTTGCTGCAGATTAAACTCTGACCAATTTATTAGGACAGGACTTTTACATGTGCGGATTTATGCACGTATGACATATGGGAGAGTTGATTTGAAATGATAAACCTGAAGCTGGAGAAGTTAAAGACACAATTTTGAGTTAACATTAAATAGCAGGTTTGTTTGACTCACATGCGTCGAGAACGTTATTGAGGTGGGTCTTGGAATAATACACATTTGACTTCTTTTACTTCTTATTATTAATCATACTTGAAAATTTTTTAAATAAACAACCCCAATTATGGTATCTGTGAAGGTTATTATTCATCAGGTCATGGTAAACCAAAGAACTTGTAGAAATATTCATCTGGACATAGTATTGAAGCTTTAAACATTTACTGATAACAATTTGTAAAACTTATTTTGTGTCTGTCATGTTTGGTAAGATTAGATTATTAGAGTTTGGTATCTTTACCCAAAGATGGTCTTGTTCTCAATGACACTGTGGTCTAACGGTACTATATATAGTAAAAACAAGAGACCTCTAACACTTTTTGCTTGTTGTTATAATCGAGGATGAAGGTACCCTCAAGTGAATTGTTCACAGTCATTGATTTCAGAAGCAGATTTTTGGTTTTCTACAGTACTTTAATGCTTTTTGCTCTTGTCTTTTTCACTCTCAGGCACTCACTCCCTCTGGCTAACCCGAATTGTTGGCCTCTGACGGAATCCTTACTTGTCCCTGAGAGCCAATCAGAGCACTGGAGTGGGAGGGCCCTCAGCGAGCTCATGCCTGTAAACAGTACTGACAGTAGGAGGGTACAGAACAATCCCACCCTCTGTTGTCATTGCTGCTCTGCCTTTGTGCTGCATAGTAAAAGGGAAAAAGCTATTGAAACTGGAAAAGGAAGAGAGGTCAGTGGCCGGAGGGAAGAGGGGCGTGCACATGTGACTCAGGGCGTGTGCTGATAAACTGACTTTGCCTGGAGCGGCTATGGAGCTTTCTAGACTTGTCCACTCACTTCAGCTGACAGTAGGTTAACTTTGGTCAACTTTTTGTGATTTGTTACTCAACAGAAATAGCTCACTTGCGTGGAGTGTGTTTCCTTCTTTGGTTGTTTGTCCGAGTTGTCAGAGCAGATTCATCAGTGCTGTCTGTTTGGGGCTTGACATTGTGTCTGACATTCAGTCCTCATTCAGGTCCTTTGCTCTGCTGTTCTGTCAGATTTGTTGGTCTTTTTATTAATGTCATGTCTAAGTAAAACTTTCTTTGAAAAGAGCAAAGCCTTTCAAAACCAATACAGACAATAAAATGTGTTACTTTTGTTTGCTTGAATATTGACAGTGAATAGAGTGTATTTAGTGTTTAAATCCATGGCTGTTGTTGGCACATACAAACTGCACTTTAAAACACATTGAGTGTGTTTCACATTCAAGGTCTATAATCCTGAGCATTAGTCAGGCTGAGGTCACAAACAACTATACTGCTGTTATTGCGGACAGTTGAAGGCGGAATTATAACACTTCTGGTTTTGATGGCTTTAGCCGACAGCTCAATGCAGCACACTTTTTAAAATATACTTTTAGAAGGCCTGTCTGGACTTGATGTGGTCTTTTTAACTGTTCTGATCTGAATTCAAATCTAAAGCCTGCACATGTTTTTTCAAGCCTATCCATTAACTTGTCAGACGTACAGAATCATAACTGAGCATTTGGAAGTTAAGTGGCTGTGAATGCAATGATATTATCCAATGACATCTGTGTATGACCACAAACAAATGTTTTCCCTTGTGTACTGTAAGCATGACTGTCACTGTTTCTGTCGACTCTGTGTTAAGCTGTAAAAGCTTCCCAGATAAATATGCATACAGCCATTTTTGAAAGATCTTTAACTGGGATTTATAGTTGTTTTAAAAAGTGTTTGTGTATTTAAAAATATGGACAGAAGTAAACAGATGAGGTCACTTCCCTGCAGTGCTAAGACCGGTGCTCTTATTTTAGACCAGTGCCAACCCACTAATACCTCACTCTAAATGTAGACATCATCAAATGACTGTGCTTGTGTAATGGCACAGAAGAATGGGTGAATGTGTGAGAACTTCCCCGAGGCATAAAGTACGTCCTGTGTCTAATCCATTTTTATTCTTCAAAAAAAACACCTTTGTTCAAATGAATTGTATCAACGACTGGATATTCTCGAAGTGCCAGTTCACAGGAAACAATGTATATTTTAATACAAGCATAAGCCACGTATCAGGATATAATAACTCCTGTCTGACTGTTGAGCTAATCATAGTGGCTTAAGACGTGACTTTTACACTCTCAGCCTAAAGACTGATCAGATCCTCAGAGCTAGTCTGGTTCTGGCCCACCTCCACCATCCATGTGTCTGTGCAAAGACAACATCTCACAATGGCACATGGGCAGAGAAAGGACGTAGGGGATTGTATGGTGCATGTGATCCAGAAGTGACAGATGTGCAGTTGTGATGGGAGGGGTCTGGGGGGGATAATGTTGTTTATATCTGTGGAAGACCTCATAAAGGGTTTGAATGTTTCTGCTTTTATCTTTATGTTTAGGCCCGATGCCTGAGGTGACCACATGCCGCCGTATAAGGCCAAACGTCTATGTCTGTGTCTGAAACATGAATTATGAATGCGTTGACCGAGAAAATGCAGTGCATCGCTGGAGCCAGTTAGTAACACAAGATAAAAATGGCACAGAGAAAACTACACACATCGTACTAGCTGCCCAAACATTATGAGTTGCTTATTAATAGAATAAATGCAGAGTAAAGAATATATTGTGCCTCTTGCTCTATCATGTACTGGTCTTGGTCTAACCCTAACCCTGAGGTGTAACATTTATGCCATATGTGTTAAAGCTTCTTCTGATGAATCTAAAAGTGGGCCACAGGGGAGACTATGCTGCTTGTTGCTAGGCAGAAAACATCTATGTCTTGCAGCTGGATTTACACAAGAGATAAGGTTATGTAAAGCTCTGGACACCACAGAGTGGCACTTTAATAATGTGATGCTGAGAAAAGATCTCTAAGAATAAATTATGTTTATTTTGTTTTGTACAGATATTAAATATATAATCATAGAGTGTAATTAATATGTTTTTTTACATTGATGGAGTTATTTACCCAATAATCACACGATGTTCTATGGCTTTTGCTTAGTCATTTTACTTACAGCATTAATGTAATGACAAAACAGCCTCCTGTTCACAAAGCTGTGTACTTTAATTTCACACAGTTCTCCCCTTCCCTTGGTTTTGTTCTGGTATTAACCTAGAAAAAGCACAAGAACAATAGGCACGTTTTTGTTCTATTGAAGGAATTATGCAGATTTATTACCTCAAGTTCCTGGTACCTGCTGGAGCCTCAAGTATCACCGAGCCTAAAAACCTAGGTGCAGTGTGGGTTTTTACAGTGAAACGTACAGTACTAACTAATTGATCTGTTGACTCTCTGCAGGTTTTCAGCTGTCGTTGTGCGGGGGTTTGAATGTCCTCTGTCATGGCCAAGCGGGAGGCTGGGAGCACCAGCCCAGTAGTGCGGCAGATCGACAAACAGTTTCTGGTCTGCAGCATCTGTCTGGATCGCTACTGCAATCCCAAAGTCCTGCCCTGTCTGCACACCTTCTGTGAAAGGTAACGAACCTTATTACTCTAAAAATCCTGATAAAAAAAAAAAAAACAACTGTCACTCTCCTATGGCTAAACCTGTGTCATCTGTCATCTCTCAATGATAATAATGTATATCAAACTGCTCAAGTACCCGTTAGTCCTGGCCATATATCTATAGATCTAAGTCAAGTATGTTTGTTTACCCTGTGGTTGTTAATGTGTCACCTTCCCACTTTGTATTTGTAACAGTATTGGCTAGTCTGCTTTGACTAGGTTATAAAATATCCTGACACTTGCTGCAACCAGCGCACCTGTAAAGGGCTGGATAGTTTAAAAAATACGTTGAATGAGACTTTGAAAAGGTGTGCGAACCTTGTGTTTTATTGTCAGTACAGTACAAAACTGTTTTTCAACAGCTGTTTATGAGCACTCCTCCCTCCCTATTACTGAGGAATGTCTGTCATATTTAAGTCTCTAATAAAGGAACTTGTCAAATGTAAATCCCTAAACACAATATAACATAAAAGCTCTTCTTCTTGTAGGCTCCATGGGGATAAGTACATTCCTTTGCATCACAGAGCGTCACCGGCCACAGTCTGAGAAAAGCGCCATTGTTAACAAACACAATTACAATGCCTCACTGCAGAGTTCTTCAGAAAGATGACACTCCCGCGGGCATTAGGTCTGGTGCTGGGCCAATCGGAGTAGGAAACTGCAAAGTTGTAGGATGGGATTGAGCTTGCTAGTTGTAGATTACACTGATATTGTGTAATGACTTAAGTTAAACAAACTTTTGTTTATGGAATAGCTTCACAGAGAATCAGATAAATCCATTTTCCATGCAACAAGCAGCACTTGCCACTGCAGGGTTGGTTTAATCCTGGGTTTTGCTGACTGGCATGTGATTTAGGGCCACGCTGAGGTGAACACATTTTTGTCTAGGGCCATACGTCATGTTGCCAGACAGATGTATTAATCCTGGGCAGAGGCACAATGATTTGAAACTTTACTGCAAAATCCAAATCACAGTGTTAGATGTTAACCTAGCTGTTTATTGTCATGTTTTACATCTGCAACTGAAAAAGATTGACAGCTGAGAAACATATTAAGGGAAACATATCTTGTATAGTAGATGCACAATCCATAACAGTTGTGTTCACAGAGAAGACAAGCATTTAGCAGATGGCTCATCAGCTACAAACCTGTGTGATCTTATTATAGAATATATGTTAGTATGTAGCAAGAGTAACCACCAGAAAGCCTTGGGGACAGTGAGACAAAAGCATCCTTCACGCTGACCTTTTCAGCATTGCCTTCACATTTAGTGGACATAGCCTTAAGAGTTTAAAAATCAAACTTCAGATCTGGGATGACAGCCTCTGGGCTTTGGGCCAGGAGTGCAGTATAATCTACATATTGCAGCTGACTTTTGTGCTGATGTTGTGCTTAGGTTCAGCTGGGAGGTGGCTTTTCTAAAAGCAAAGTGATATTCTTCAGAAAACTGCAGTTTAGATATTGTCTTTTATTTGTGTTTTCTTGCTGTTTTCCTCTAGTTGCCTCCAGAACTACATTCCCCCTGAGTCTTTGACGCTTTCGTGTCCAGTTTGCCGTCAGACGTCCATTTTGCCAGAAAAGGGAGTTTGTGCCCTGCAGAACAACTTTTTCATCACTAATCTCATGGAGGTCTGAGAATGATGTCTTTTTTTTAAACTTAGAGTGAAACTTTTATCTAGACAGGGTGTTGAGATACAGTACATGTCAAAATTCAGATTAAACCAAATAAGATTTAATAAACAAAGAAAAAGAGTTCAAGAATGAATACATCTCATAGTCTGATACAATGTTTATTATAAATGTGTGACCTTGTATTTTACTGGTCAATTATGAAATTGAACACAATAAGTCATTTTTAGGCAGATTTTGAAGGATAGTTTGGTATAGACATTTTAGATATGGTTGTGTTTTTTTGTATTATGTATATTATGAAACAAATAAGCACACGCAGATAAAAGAAAATGAAAGACAAATGTTGTTTATACATCTACTGTATATAACAATATCAATTTGCATTATGTGCTGGATGACACACACTTGTTTGAAGACTAATGATGGTGTCGTGCGTGATGATTGTGTGATGTGTTGGTGCAGGTCCTACAGCGGGAGCCAGAGTGCTCAAGGCAAGAAGCCTGCAGTGTGTTGGAGTCAGTGAGCGCTGCAGTGGCAGGAAAACCTCTCTGCTGCCCAAACCATGAAGGAAAAGTAGGAATACTGAATTTATTCTGCTAATATTCCGTTTAAAGCCCTGGCCTTTTTAATAGGCATTCATCAGCTGGATAATGTCCTTTGTCCCCATCTACAGGTGATGGAGTTTTACTGTGAGTCGTGTGAAACGGCCATGTGTCTGGACTGTACGGAGGGTGAGCACAGAGAGCATGTGACTGTTCCACTGCGGGACGTTGTTGAACAACACAAAGCTGCTCTGAAGACGCAGCTGGACGCCATTCACAGCAGGTGGGGCCCCATTTTGGACAGATTTATGTCAAATCATGTGCTCAAGCTTAAGCACTTGCCCCACATTTGGCACTTACTGCTTTAACATGTTATCACATCTGGTAATAAGAACAGTTGGGAAAGATTCTTTTAACTAAACACATGTTTAGTAGCACGTTGTTAATTTTTTTTGTCACATTAAGTTCTCATTATGCCATTTACCAGGCTCCCTCAGCTAACAGCAGCCATTGAACTGGTGACGGAAATTTCACGTCAGCTAAATGAAAGAAAGAACGAGGCTGTAACGGAGATTTCCAATACATTTGAGGAACTGGAGCGGGTGCTGCATCAGCGCAAGACGGCGCTAATCACAGACCTGGAGAACATCTGTAGTACTAAGCAGAAGGTGGTGTCTTTATCATCCATCAGTTTATAGTATGTGATTTTAAATCTAGTAAAAAACTAATGTTCTTATCTTTTTCTCTTTTTGTGACACCTTCAGGTCCTGCAAGCCCAACTTTCAGCTCTTCTCCAGGGGAAAGAACACATTCAGAGCAGTTGCAGCTTTACTGAGCAGGCCCTCAGCCACGGCAGTGCTACTGAGGTGGGCTGGCAGATTAAAACTGCAACTAGTTTATTAAAGGAAATCTATTGTAATTAATAAAGGGATATGAGGATTATAAATGAACTCAAAGCTTAAATACAAGTCAAATATTGTATTTCTGCTGTGTGTAGGTGTTGCTAGTCCAAAAGCAGATGAGTGAGCGTGTTGTAGCGCTGGCACGGCACGACTTCCCAGAGAGACCACATCAGAACGCACATCTGGACTGCCAGGTTTCAGCTACTGTGTTAACTGATTTTATTTTTACATATCTTACCTGAGTGTTGTGTATTTCTATTCATTTTATTCTCCTGCATATTTGATCAGGTGGAAACAGAGGGCTTACGGCGCTCCATCCAAAACCTGGGTGTTCTCCTCACCACTGCAGCTGTGGCTCACACCTCTGTTGCCACTGGAGAGGGCCTCCGGCACGCAGCAACAGGACAGCACCAGACCATCACTGTGACGACAAAAGACAAAGTACTACAGTTATTGACGTTACAAGTATTCTCTTACTGTCGAAAGAATTCTGCATAAACCCTCCCAGAATGAGTCAAATATTGAAGTATTGCAGTGCATCCTATCTCCTTGCCACATTGTGTCGACTGTTATTTTTGTATTAATGTTCAGTAAATGGAAACATCTTTCTGCAGGATGGAGAATTGGTGCGGACAGGAAACGCTGTTTTAAAAGCAGAGATCACCTCAGCTGACGGGACCCGCGCTGCAGAGACTGAATTATCGGACAATAAAAATGGGACTTATGAGGTGGGCTACACGTTACGCTCCGAGGGAGAGTACGTCTTTTCACTGTCACTGTATGGACTGCCGATACGGGGCAGTCCATTTCGTCTGCGGGCAATCAAACCGTCAGATGTGCCACAGTCACCTGATGATGTGAAGAGGAGGGTGAAGTCTCCGAGTGGGACAGGGGGGCACATACGGCAGAAGGCAGTGAGGCGCCCATCGAGCATGTACAGCACTACGAAGAAAAAGGAAAACCCTATCGAGGATGAGCTCATCTACAGAGTGGGTAAGAGAAAAAAATCCGACCTCACTGGGCACTCAATCTGAATCAGTGCTAAGGTGTACCAAAAAAATGCTTTAG
The DNA here is from genome assembly GCA_024349245.1 of Neodontobutis hainanensis. Lineage (NCBI taxonomy): Eukaryota > Metazoa > Chordata > Actinopteri > Gobiiformes > Odontobutidae > Neodontobutis > Neodontobutis hainanensis. The sequence goes on along the minus strand of JALDNG010000008.1, from coordinate 317,378 downwards.
GTTTTTTTTAAATAAATTTAAAAAAAAGCCTAAAAAAGCTAAGCCCTTTTTTTGTTAAAACCAGAGATTTACCAAATTTAACATAATCCCTAAAAATATTTTTTAGGTTCCCGGGGCAGAGAAAAAGGAGAGTTTACCAATTTGCAGGGAATCTCAGCTTCTAGTAACGGCAGAGTGGTGGTGGCAGACAGCAACAACCAGTGCATACAGGTGAGAAGAACACACACAGGGAAAGAAGAAACTACACACCTAACTGTTGTAGACCAACACTACTGTCTCAATCTTTATGGCTTTTGATTATGACAGATATTCTCCAACGATGGCCAGTTCAAGATGCGCTTTGGGGTCAGAGGTCGGTCTCCTGGCCAACTGCAGAGACCGACAGGCGTCACTGTTGACCCAAATGGTGACATTGTGGTGGCTGACTATGACAATCGATGGGTTAGTATCTTCTCTTCTGATGGCAAGTTTAAGGTAAGATTTTATTAGATTTTTTTTTTTTTATAAACTATAGCGTTCTAAAGGCAAAATTACAAAATGTTTATTTTTATTTGTTTCTTTTTTTTTAGAACAAAATTGGTGCAGGTCGGCTCATGGGTCCTAAGGGTGTGGCTGTGGACAAGAATGGGCACATAATCACTGTAGACAACAAGGCCTGCTGCGTGTTCATCTTTCAGTCCAATGGGAAGCTGGTCACTAAGTTTGGAGGCAGGGGTACATCTGACAGACAGTTTGCAGGTAGAGACTTTTCCTGCTTAATGTTCAATTTTCTTTTCCAGATAAAAATACTCTACTGTATTATATGGTATATACCTATTGTATATTTCTATACTTACTCATTTTCATATATATTGCTTTTTATTGTGTTTTGTTGTATTTCTGGCCATATTTCTATGTATGTATTTCTTTTGCTGAGGCTACCTTAATGCCAGTGACTCTCTGCTTCCATCACATAACAAGTTTATCATCCTTTGCTATTTTCTTCTTTGCTTTAATATTTATTTTTCACTGCTTATTTGTCTTTCTGTTCTTCCTCCCGTTTCACAATTCAGAAAAACTTGGCCCAAACATAAATAAATCTGGCTCAATTTTCAGTAAGTACTAAGTGTGGCCTGCTGCAGTGCCCTGTGACTAACCCAACTCCCCGACCATGTGTCTGACCTCCCGACGCCTCCAACAGATGAAACAATCCACAATGTACATGCCCTGATTTTACAACAGTCAAGACTATGTCACGTGCTTTGTGTGTTTTGTTTTGTGTACCATGACCATGACAGATGTCCCATGAATTATTTTGTTGCTTCAACTTAAAAATTAAACTAACAAATGTGAATCGTTAGGTAAAATCGGTCTACATTAAGATAAGAATAGTTAAGAAGATAAAATAGATGCACTTTGGCAGAGTGGTTAGCGCTCCTGCCTCACAGCAAGAAGGTTGTGAGTTCAAACCCCTGGCCAACTCAAACAACTTCAGCCTTTCCGTATGGAGTCTGCTAGTCCTCCCTGTGTTACCATAGGTTATCTCCAGGTACTCCAGCTTCCTCCCACCGCCTGTATACTGTAGGTCAATTGGCAACACTAAAGTGTCCCTATTGAATGAATCCGAGAGTGAATGACTGTCTGTCAGTGTCTGTCCCTAAGTGTTAGCCCTGCGACTAACTGGCCACTGTCCAGGGTGTACCCCACCTAAGGCCCAATGTTGCTGGGATAGACTCCAATCACACACAACCCCTAACGGGAAGAATGAAAAATAAAAATGAATGACATAAAATATGTAAACAATACCATGACACTTTATTTTATAATATTTGATCTACCTCCTCGCGTAACAAACTGTACTAACATGTATCTAGTACATACATAATGAGTACTTGGTACTCATTATTAGGTATTGTAAGTAGGGTAGGGTTATGTATGTAGTTACATATCATTACAGTTTGTTACAAAGTGACTTACATTGTTCTTAATGAGTTCAATACAATGTATCAAGTGTAGTGTCAAATAAAGTGTTACCTATAATACTACTAATCACATTGATTTTCAACAATAAAATTGCTATTTTGTAAAAACAGGAGATGTATAATACTGTTTTAAATACATCATAGTTTAAAGTAAATAATTGCAACTTTTCAAAACTGATTTTCTTTGTGTGAATATTACAGCCTTAGGTTTTAAATCACAATTAAACAACTAACACATTGTTGTTCCTTATGTAATAAATACACCACTAACATTTTATATTTGACTTCCAGGTCCACACTTTGTGGCTGTGAGCAACAAGAATGAAATTATTGTGACTGACTTTCACAATCATTCTGTAAAGGTATGGACTTATTCCGCAAACATCAAAGAATATTCAAATAAGAAAAGTAGTCTGCATGTTGTGCACAAAAACATTTTTAAAACCCTTTACTGCCGCAGGTCTATAATGCAGATGGAGAGTTCCTGTTTAAATTTGGCTCTCATGGTGAAGGCAATGGGCAGTTCAATGCTCCCACGGGCGTAGCTGTCGACACAAATGGAAACATTATTGTAGCTGACTGGGGAAACAGCAGAATACAGGTAAGTCAATAAGATCATTTTTACAATTTGTAATAGCTCTTAAGTACTATTGCTTGCTTTTTTTCAGGTTTTTGACAGCACAGGCTCCTTCTTGTCCTACATTAACACATCAGCTGACCCACTCTATGGGCCACAGGGTCTTGCTCTAACTTCAGATGGACATGTTGCTGTGGCAGACTCTGGCAACCACTGCTTCAAAGTTTATCGCTACCTGCAGTAGAGACGACGTTCAGACGATTCAGACGATTCCTACATTGACGACGTAAAGTCAAATCAACTTTACGGTGGCAACTAAAACAGGAGAGAGAATATAAACGTCTCAAACCCATTTTTTGAGTCCAGAGGTGGTTAAATACTATCATTCTACACTCATGCTCATCATTTATGTCTGGCCAAATCACTAGAGAAACATTTAAAAACAATGGAGTTTCTGCTCCTGCGTCACCAGTTATAGGTTCACATTTAAGTCTGATGACAACAACAATTCAGGAAACAGACTAATAAGTCACATTTAGATGAACAAGGCTCAGGCTTTGAAACTGCAGCATGTCAGTGTTTTCCAAGAATTAGCCCATTTTCTCTGCTTTACAGCAACACATGCAACAGGCATATTTTTTCTGCACCTTATCCTTGCACATATGTTTTTTTTTTTTTTTTTTTCAATTGTTTGTTTAAAAGTGATGTGCATGTTAATTGTTTTGGGTACACCCAAAGATGAGCATCAAAAAGCACAACAGTTAATAGCACCACACACTGGTTTTGAGGGTTACCGGACAGCTCTTCATTTCAGTCTTTATCTTCCAATTACCAAAACACTTCTTGTATGTCACTGGTATTACTTGCACTTTCATATATTCATATCTATATTACATTGTACATATATATATTTGCCTGTATATAAGAAATACGTGTTCAAGTTATTCTATTGTAAAACCTACCTATTTCAGCATTTACAGTAAAAGGAATGGAGTGTATAATGGAAGTCACGCCACGTAGCCAGTTTAGTGACTTTCGTTGGTTGAACTATGTTGTGTACATTATTTGTTGTATCTTATTTTTAAAAGGACTTAATTTATTTATGATTTCCTTTCTTTTTTTATATAATTTGTTCTACAAATTATTTTTCTATTTGGTGCATTTAAGCTGTTTCCTCTTTGCCAAACATCTTTGTACGTACATGCATCTTGTAGCACTGAAATATCATTTTCATTTGACTCCAACCAATGAGCCAACATCCACCTTATCAAGGACTTCACTTTCTGCCAAAACATAGTCTCTTGTATGTTGTTGTTGAACTTTGCACACATTACAAATACTATAAAAGTTATATAGTTTGCAAAGAGTAATATATGCCTGTGTATAGTATCATTTAGCATATCGAGAAAGTGTAGTCTATTTTACAATCATGTTGTTGTAGCCGGAGACGCACCTTTATCATGGGTTTTTAGTATTTGTATTCATTTGGTTGGTAGTGAGTGTATTGCAGGTTTTCTCTTTGTGGCTCATACAGTGACACACCAGCTTAGAAGCAGTGACAGTGTTTTTAAAATGCGTTTATGAACTGATCTGTTATTCATAATACATACCTTTTCATCTGCATTTTAAAGCGGCATATGTAATTTGTACTCAATCAATATTATGACTCTAAATTATCTTTATATTACTCTAAATTTAATGTCTTTACTAGTGCCAATCATAATTCACACCCGATTCTGTCACTGGCTTATTCATGCCTTTAGAAACAAAGCACATGTAAATGAACCAGCCATAAAAATAATTGTGAAGCCTTGTGTGAAGAGGCCAGTCATATGAGAACCTATCAATACACTTATGTAACAATGGCAAAGGTATGATTGTAAAATAAAAAAAGAATGACACTGAACTCCATTCCTGATGCTTTTAATGAAACTCAAACGGATTCAGATGTTTCCCTGAAATACTGCTAACATCAGCCCCAAAGACCAAAATGTTTTATGTGACGCCCCCTTGTGGATGTGGAAAGAACAGAAGAACTAATAAGCTGCTCATTAAAGCCTTATCATTTTTGTCTGTAGGTAAACGAGTCCAGTGTGTAATATATATTCAACCAGGGCCTGAGACACACCACTTGATTACACTTCATATGTTCCCAGATATTGTTTAAGCATAAGTAAATCCCTACTTAACATCACCCAATAGCTATGTTTCTATCAAAAAAAAAAAAAAAAAAAAAAAAAAAAAAAAAAAAACATAAACATGGCTCTCAAAAATTCCAAAAAGTCTTGCAAAAAAACCCCACCTCTTTCCAAGTTCCGACTGCCTCAGAGACTAAACATTAGGTTAAGTAAATGGAAATGTGCTTACTTACTAGTTACACCACTCGATGAGCCTTCTTTTGTCCCTTTAGAAAAACACAAATGGCATCAGGAGAAAGTGCAACAAATTTAATTGGAAGTAACCATGTCACAAAACATAGCCCCCAAACTACAAAGCTAAATACACTGGTTTAAACTAACCAATAAAAAAGGTACATATTGAATGAGAAAGGTTTGCAGTCTGGACATGTTAAAGATTAACACACAATCAAAAGTCTCTGACAGAAATTAAAGATAAATATGAAAAAAATACCCAACCTATACTTACGTACTTATAGCAATGCTCAGATAAATATTGATGATTACAGTTAATATGCAGAGATAATTAACTTGATAATTAAAAGTCTTAAGAAATCAAATGTAATATTCAAAATAAGACAGCCATTCTTGAAATAAAAGCATAAAAATGGAAAGACTTAAGAAATAAGTCGAAGGTTCAGGGATTTAACTATAGAGCAATGTCTTGGAACATAGCTGTGAAGAAACCTTTAGTTTCTTCATTAATGCACAGATTTTCACAGTTACACTGCAGACTAATAGCAAGATCATAAAAATATCCAACAAAGCACACTCGCATGACTGCAACGTTAATGTCACCACCCACAAAAAAAAGCTGCAACTTTGACTCAAGAGACAGGCCAAAAAAAAAAGAGCACAGACGCTTAAAACCGTTTGAGAAAAATTATTTAGTTAACCGCCGGCACAGGTGAACCATTGTTTAAGGGGTAGTGAGCCGCTATCAATGTGATAACTATATTTCTTGTGTTGTGACTGACAAGGCAGCACCACACAAACAGCCTGGATAAGATGGGGTTGTAACAAGTCCCAGCATACTTTCACAAATATTAAAGCTCCTCTCCTCTGTGAAAATAAGCCTACAGTGTGTGTCTAAATTGAAAAATTACCAATGTGAACTTATCAAGCTTTAAAATTTTGAGAAATTAAGCTTCATTACCATGTCCCTTTTCAAAGTAGTAAAGTAACAAACACTGGTAAAACCAGTAAGGATCTATCATATCCAGTCTCCTTGATGATAAAACTATGCCAACTATAATGTGGGCGTTGACTCTTAGTAATAGTGACATATCTGCATCCTGCTGCCTGGATCATACTTCCCAGGGCTGAAGAAAGGGTAGACAGGCTCCCCAAAGCAGGTGTTAAACATGTATAGTCTCTTCATCGTGACAGCGTCGTAGAAACTGAGCCGCCCGTTGTCGTAGTCGAGATACACACCGACGCGGGGGGAGTTCCAGTAATCGGCCACAGGAATACGTCCGTCCTCCCCGTTGGCGTAGAGGCGGTCCTGCAGACACAGGCTCCAGTAGCCCGCAGAGGGAACAAGGTTAACAAAGCCCTTCCTGTTGCTGCACTCTGTGGTGACTCCCAGGTACCACACACCTTTGTCCCTCACATCCACCTCCCAGTAATGCTGACCACTGGCATACATAGCAGTGGCCAGGACTCCACAGAAGCGGGTGAAGCGAGCTGGGAGGTCTGGTTCCTGGATACGAATACGGCTTTCCTCCACTTTGGTATCAAAGTCTGAGATAAGCAGGTTTGGGTGAGCCGTGTCTGGATCAAGAGTTAGGTTCTGGGGCACTAGAGCCAGACAAAAAAAAAAAAAATACATTACTCTTTGGGTCATACTGCTGTGAACAATACATTCTCTAGGAATTAGTCATTAAAAGTTATTGACCTGAGGGAACTTACTTGTATGCAGCACATGCATCATTTTCTTCCACATGATCAGCTGGAAGGGCCCTGAGAAGTCTGAAAAGTCAGTCTGACAATTCACAGGCTCAAACGATTCAAAAGGTTTGCACTGGATAGCTCTATTAAAAGAGAATAATAATAAAAAAAAGTTGTAAGTGATACATTTTTTTAAGTAAAAAAAATAAAATGAACTTCATAGATGGAAACCATAATACTTACTCATTGTATGTTTCAGCCAGGCTCTGTGAAAAAGATGTGAGAAAATGTAATCAAAATAATGCATTGAGTCTGCTTTCACTTATGTTTTAATCGAGAATAGGTGGCCAATATACAAAGACTAACCTCAAAGCTTGTTTTTCCACCCAAATGTGCGTGAATATCAGCGATGGCTTTTCCCACAACCGTGTTTTCGGTCTCTACCAATTTTAGGTTCTCATCAATGACAGCCATGGTGGCCACTTCCTCAGCATCAAGGCTCTCAAGCAATGAGTCTCTCTCGTCGAGTAAAAACTGCACTAAGGCACCAACATCCGCCTCAATTTTTTCTTTCAGTCTCTCTTTCTTCATCTTGTCCAGACAAAAACAGGAAAGTCCTAATTGTTATTGGAAGCATCATATTTATGGCAATAGAGTAAAAGTTGATTACATACCCTCATTTCATTTTTGGTGCGTTCATCTTCACTTATCACATTCACATACTGAGACTTGTGCCAGTTCAGCTCCATAAGTCTGAGTTTTAACTCCATCTGTTGACGATAAATTAAAACCATTAAGAAGGACTTTTGTTAAAAAGAGATGTTACCATTGTTTACATTTTTACACTTTGCCATACCTTCATCTCATTCACAACTTCTGGCACCGGTGCTACCTCATGGTGTCTAAACAATACACAAAATTTACACCACAGCTTTTTGTCAAACCAACACTCAAGTAAATGTGCATATGTGTACGGTGCCATTTACTGTTCAACACAGTTGGAGGCATTTACATGAATAGCTTCCAAAATTAAAGCTGAACATTTTCAAAAAAATAAGGTCAATAGCTTAAGCCTGTGTTTATATTTTTCTCTTTTATTGACAAATTCCTCAGCCCTCTACATAGTGAGTCTGGCAGGCAAGTCAAAACAGACTGTCGCCTCTGGTATCTCCTTATGTCAATGTTGCTGGATTCAAGGCTAAAAAGAGATAAGTCTATACTGCCTCGTTGTACCCAGTCAGATAATCAGAGCTGAGGGATTTTATTTTGTTCAGTTTAGCTACAGTCATACTCCATTCCCAAAATTTCTCATACTCTTTTAAGTAAGTCTCCAGTGTGCGCAAACTTGTTAATCAGATCTTCACAGCTACCCCAGACTAACCCCCCAAAAAAACTTAAAGCAACAAACCTGTGTGCTCTAGATTCTCTGCAGACTACACAAATAGGCCTCTTATCAGTCTGGCAGTACAGTTTGAGATCCTCTCCGTGCTGTTCACACTTTCCTTCCACTTTTAATGGCTTGGAGGAGGTAGGAGCAGATCCCAGAACCTCCAGGTCGTCCAGCTTGGCCACAAGGTTCTGCACCAGGTAGTTCTTAGTGAAGGTCCTTTTGTTAAACACCTGGAAAAGAGAGAGCCTTTGAGATATTAACCATAGATCAGAGAACAGCTACACAGACATTAGCCACTAATTTAGTGTCATCTAGCACGAAACTAGTTGCTATTGGTTAGTTTATTTTCTTTGCAGTAAACTTTAGACTTGTTCCAGTGCAAAAGAAGCTATGAAGCTGGATACTAAATCAAATCTGTCAGCAAAACCAGGAACCAATGTGTGAATCAACCAGGCTGCTGTCTTGTTAGCGAAATATGACTATATTGTTTAGTGAAAATGCATTAACTACTGCATGAAATGTGGTTGCTATGTTGCTTAAGGTGCTGAAACTAACCGTTCGGCACTGTGGACACTGATAGCCGTAGTCTCCGCCATTTTCATCCCAATGCATGCAAATGCAATAACGACAAAAATTGTGTCCACATTTCAGAATGACAGGATCCTTAAAGAAGTCCAGACAAATGGCACATGTGAGCTCTTTTCTCAGGTCGTCCCCTGCTGCTCCAGCGGTCGCCATGTTTACAGCTGAACAGCAGCACAGCCCTACAGGGAGTGAAGCCGGAAGCGCGCCGGAAGTATTTATGACGCGTACTTTTCTGTGGTCCAATCACATTTTTCCTTTTCTCTCTCCAGCTGACTCTCACTTTAAGTATTTTCTAACAAATTTAACTGCAAATTGAAGGATTTCTATGTAAGAGATAACATGTTTTATCCATCAATATAATGACATTTTAGGACTTATATCACCAGCAAATTTTATTGAAATGAAAGTAATTTTAAGAGCTCCTTACTACTTCTTAACATTCTTTTCATTATGGCCTTTGTAATAACCTCAGTCTGTCAGAATATGTCTTTGGGCCGGTTATATATGTGTTTCATATTTTATCATGTTCAACAATGAACAAAGTCTAGTCTATTACTTGTGAATTTGGTCCTTGATATGCTGTATATCGTTTCCTTGCCCTTCATCACCGCTGGTCTACTTATACACAAACAACCAAAAACAACCTACCAGTAAGCATCAATATTTATTTTTAAATACATATACATAAAAACCCATTCGTAAAAAGACACATAGTAAATATCAAGTTTGATTGTTTGTGCTAAAAGTGTTGTAGACATTGAAAATTGGCATGTGAAGTATACATTACATTGCATAGCTTGGATTGGCATGTGAGGAATGTGACTGAAAAAGTGCATTCAATGTCAGATAGGGTGCCATTTCCAAATTTGTCAGGACAAGACAATTTTAAGTGCACTCACAGCAGGACATTTTGCACAAGCACCCCACACTCATACACTCCCTGACACAGTCATATTAGTCAGCTGAGCCCTGACAAATATTAGAAACAAATGATGCAATGATGACTAACAACACCATAATAAGACAAATATAGAACCACTGCATGTTGAATATCCACAGCAGACTTAGACACAGGTTTAACAACACATGTAAAAGAAACGTCTCATTATAGAGATAGTAGTCTTGTATATCAATGTCAGCAACCATTTGGAAGAAGAATAAGATTATCTTGTGTGAAAACCCTCTTAGATGGACCCATGGCATCACAAAAATAAAATAAATCCTGAGTTGAGCATCTTTACTATTTATAATAACAGTGTAAATAAAAACATTAATTGTGCTGCAAACAAAAAAGAAGATGATTTTAAAGTAAACAACTGAATGTATAAATGCTTTAATGTAGTTTATAAAACTACAAATATACTAAAAACATTAACCCAACTAAAAAGCAACCTGAATTCTCAGAAACATTCCTTGGCTTGGGTAAACAGGGTCCGGGTAAACAAAAAAGAAACATAGCAGAAACCTTATGGCTGATGAGTCATTTTATCTCTCATATTTAAAGACTTTAAGAAAATGTCTATAAGATTGGTTGTAATTAATTTATAGTTAACAATTTGGTGCGTTCAACACACTGGTGGGGCAATACTTGACATACTGCTACAAAACTAAGATCTCTGCCGAGGCCGTTGTGACACTCGTTTTATGAGAACAGTGCTCTTTACCTGCTCTACAAACAGACAGAGTGTAAAACTGTAAAATCATAAAACCAGGATGTGAGACAGGGAAATACCACACTGACAGCAGCACAAGTTGTAATGTTAAGTTGAAATCATTTGTGAATGAGTTGCTGTTTTTTGTTGCAGAAATGAGGGTTCATAAGGGATATAATGTTGTAGAAATCCCCCATAACACACACACACACACACACACACACATAAAGTGTTTGGTGTTATGAAAGAGTGACAATTGTAATATTAGTAAAAAAGAAGAGATACATTTTTATAAAAGCCCCACATGCTCTTTTTTTTAGTCCAAGTGTCCATGCAAGTGCCAGATTGCTCAGACTTCTGAGCTGTTGTGGCAATCTTGCATCCTCACCACCAGCATAGGCTCTGTACTGATGGACCCTTTAACCACTTCCTGAACCCCGTCCCGCCATCCCTCCTTCCCATCCTTTTGTCGGGACCTGAGGACTAGTATAATGGTGACAATGATGAGTACGGTCAGCAGCAAGCCTACCAAAGCCCCTACAACAGTCACAAGACCCTCCTCTTCCTCTTGTGCGCTTAGCTCACTTGGTTCCAGTCCCGGCTTGAGCTGCTTGTTTGAGCCCACTGCTCGTTGCTTGCTACGGTCCAGAGCAATATGCATAATATTGGTACCACGGTTGTTTTCTGCACCGATATCCTCAGCCGTCTCTGGGATCTCATCACCTGCTGAGCGCTTTGAACGATGACCTTTGCTGTCCAAAGAGAAGATGATATCACTGCTTGCAGAAACAAAAGAGTGGTACTCAACACTGCGTTTCCCAATGCCTCTGTTAGCATTCTCTCTGGAGCGAACAGTATAGATGGTGTGGATGTACCACTCACGACCTGTGGCAACCTGCATAGAAACAATTACACATCATTTTAGTAGATAGTAGATTTTGTGGATCCTACAAAATGTACACACAGCATGTCAGGCTCAGAAAATTACAAGGGATAAATAAATGGAGAAAAAGGAGCACGTACCTGGAACATAGCGGTAGAGTCAAGTCTAAATCCATCAGAACTTGGCTGTCTGGCTAGAGACATGGCTGATGGGTCATCCACTGCCAGGACAGCATTAAAGGCTACATCCCCAAATACACGCGCCTGTGTCTCAGGCTGAGCCTTGTCCTGGTGAGATAGTAATGATTTATGTTGACTAAATTATTATTCTCAGTTACTGAAATAAAAATATTACAGGCCTCTGTGTACTCACAAGAATCTTGAACCTGTACAACAGTGATGGAGAGTCAGCCAGGCAGCCAAATTCAAATTTGGTAGGATTGTACTTTGGTACATATCCATCAGCGCCAGTGCAGAGGAACACTTTCTCGATACTGCAGAAGAAAGAGTCTCCTAAGTTCTGCACAGGGTCCACCATGACACGGCCATAGATGGTGTCACCTGTAATAAAAGATAAAAGATCAAAGATAGATCAAAGTCCACAATTGAGGATTCACATAAGGTTCAGGAAGGGTCTTCTTTTGGGGGAAGTTTAACAGCCATTGTATTACTGAAAATTCTGACTTTGTTATTGCTTACCCTCAGAAAAGGCTACATCGCTCTCTTGACCAAAACCCATGGAGCCATCAGACAGCCACAAGCTCCTCTTTGACAACAAGAACATCTGAGTGTTCAAGCTGAACTCAACTGCAACTGGATCACTCACCTACAGAGGCAGATAGAGGAAAGATCAGACCCTGGCACTTTGGGATTCGATCAAGTCAGTGGTAAGTAAATTCAAACATCTTACTTGCTGGAACCGGATATCTAGGTCAAAAGTGACTGGTTCTCTTGGACTACAGACAGGTGGGACAGTGTACTCCATATTCTGGGCTGTTGTACATGGGATGAGCTTCAGTGTGAAGGTCCCAGAGTAGTCCCTCACCTGTGTGAAGTGAGCAGAGTAAAAGTACCACCAATACCAGCCCACTCTTCTGATATAACTGATTGTGGATTTAAACAATTTAAAGTGTGGTCATACTCACAGCAAAGTCAGAGGTGAATGTCCACTGCTGGACTGGCTGGTTGTAGGTCGGCTCACTCCTCACTAGGGTCAGGTTGAAGGTGAGCCCCGGGTGGTCTACACTCATCACCATGGACGACACTGAACTGGCTGAACAAGACATTATGACAAGGTTAAATTAGGATAAGATACGATTGGTAAATAGAGCTACACAAATATAAAAAAAATAAAACCTGGTCTTACCTGTTCTTTTGATGTTGCCTGCAGAACCGGACTCCACAAACAAACCCCTAAAACGAGCCTTGGTCCGGAAATTTACCACCAAGCGTCCCTGATCATTGATACGCATGCTGGTAGGGTACAGTGCACCTGGTACAATCAAATACACAAACAACATATTTATATGTAGATGTTTGTCATTTAAAGGGCTAAATATGATATTCTCAGAGGGACTCTTACCTTGCAGTTCAGCTTGTGGGGGGCTTCCGATGCCCTCTTTCCACAGGATCGCAGTGTCATACACAAACGTGAGGCGCAGCTCTGAGTGCAGGTCAAAGTGCTGCCAGCCCCCGGTGCCCACAGGAGAGTGAAAAACGTACGACACATAGAGAGGGACGCGCAGTGTGACATAGGACTGGACCAAGTTTAGCACCTGTCAGCACAATCATATCAGAGTCAGATTGAGTCTAAATAAGAATGATTACAATCCTTAGACTTGCTACTGAACAAAAAAGTAGGATTAAAAGCATTGTCTTTAAAAGTTTGCAGAGTGAGTGTAGGTAGATGTGATATAATGTGCAGTGAAAGCTACAGCAGATCAATGTAGTGCCTCCACAAGGTGCCTTACCTCCCACTCAGTGTTATCAAAGAGTCTTTACGCGGTACACAACAGTTACATTTCATAAAATATAGGTTTTAGCTGTTTTTGGTATGTTTTTTGAAATTGTTAACCAAGAAGAATTATTTAATTATTCTATTGTATTGTTTTATATGATATAAATTATGCATTTATATGGGTTGTCTTCTATGAATTAAAAAGTGCACATACATAGGTAGAACCAACTAAATATTTATTGGAAAAAAACTGTATTCACTGTACATCTAAATATAAACAAGAAGAGAACAAGAAAAGTCTAAGTCCTCTGCCCTGTCGTACTAAAAAACAGCCACTAGGTGTCTCTGCTCATCCATGACTTTAAACCAAAGTTTGACAAAGCCACAGTTTGTCCTCAAAACTTGAAGCTTTAAAACTACAACTTAGTCTTTTTCTTTGCTTGAATTCATGTTTAGTTTGCATAATGATTTTCCAAAGTCAAAATTTTCTGGGGAATTTACATAAGCTCTTTCAAGTACAAGAAATTATTGTAACAATTATCTAAACACTTTTACTATAGCTTTTACTATAGTTTTGTATTTGGCAAACCTGCCTTAAAACAGAGTGTAAAATATAAGTGTAATTAAATATACTTCAATTTTAAATGAACTTTAACTCAAACAGAATATAATTTTGAGACACTCAAGATAATGCTGCTGAAATCCAAATAGATTTTTAATGTTGAAGTGGATGTATTTTTATTTTCATAAACAAAAACCAACACATAGCAAATTTCCCTTAAAGAAGTGGACTTCTTGAAGTTTCTGAGCTGACTGGACGAAGTTATTCTCTATAAATTAATTCTCTATGTTCCATCTTACTGTCTGGCGGTCCGTGTGTTTGTCTCAAATACACAAATTCAGCAACTAGCAGCTCACAGATGAAAGGCTGGGGCACACAAAAGAGCAGCAGGACATGAGCAAGGGAGCAAGAGTCTGTCTCCTGAACCACAATGAAAACCAGCAGCAGCTCAGAACAGCACACAACAATTGCAGCATCCATTACAGTGATGCAACAACAACTGCAGCTGTAGGATGGTTAAGATCGAACTGACAACTAATGTCAAAATGTGACACTAATAGCATATTGCTCTTGTGACTAATCAGTTTTCAAACCAGCAAATGAAAGCAAAGTGGTGAAACCATAACAATAAAGAGTTGATGAGATCACACTGCACTCCTATTAATCTGCGCTCAGAGCATTATTGAGCATTAGAGGAATGACTGACTGACAGGCTGGCAGCACTGTGCAGATATTTGCAGACACAAACACACACACACACACACACACACACACACACACACACACACACACACACACACACACACACACACACACACACACACACACACACACACACACACACACACACACACATATGCAGGGACTGAGACATAACTAGAGGCAAACATATACAGTGCCAATCTGTCTGTGTGACCCTTTTAATCAAAAACTGCAAATAGACTGAACACACAGACAAAACACACGCAGGTGGACACAGGCGCACAAAGGAAACAGTTAAACAGATGCACTAACATGCAAAGCCCAGAGGAGAGTGTACCAGAGACAAACACACACCTGTCCATCAGTCCCTATGGTGCCTCCGCAGTCAGTGAGCAGTTCGGACATGTGGTAGTAGCTGGTGAACTCCCACAGACAGGCCTCCAGGTTTAGGTTCTTGTAAAAGCGTAAAGTGCTGTTGCCCCGCAGAGAGTCGCTGAACTGATAGGGCACAGCATCGCCCGTGCTCTCGGGATTCCGCGTCATTGCGGTGATGAAGCCATGGCCTGTGGTGACCTCACTGTAGTCCAACAGGTTGGAGCAGCGGTGGTTCCCCACGCGTGTGCCGTCAGGACTCAGAGTCAGGTCATAGTTCATGAGAGGCCGAGTGGAGATGACCGGAAGCATTCCTTTGGGGTACATGAATATTGTTTTTAGTGCATTCAGCTACTGTACATTTGATACATCCATTATTTATAGGATAATAAGGAGGCACTTAACAGAGGGTACATAACACCCTTTGTTGTAAGACCCTCCGCTTGTTCAAGGAACAACTCAAAGAACCCAACTATTTGAATAAAAAAAAAAAGAGAAAAGCCAGGGGAAATAGTAGAAATATGAATCTTCTCCCTGGACAAACACATATAGTCCATCTTTCAAACAAATGTCAAAGTCCAATACATATTAATTATATACACATTAATGCATTTAACACTTTAAACACACTCAATTTTCTTTTGTAATTTTTAATGTCTACAAAGTGTGACTGGTCTGTGGGACCTCTGTACGTTCATTGTGATGACTGGCCCACACAAGACCAATATACTGTACTATACTTGATAGTGGACAGTCTCCAAATGTGGATTGATGACATCTAGAAAAATTTTTTACCTTACAAACGCTCGAAAATATTGGTGTAACCTGACTGAAAATGCAACTTTTGTCATGGACATCTTTTCATGAACAAGAAAGAAAGAAAAAAAAGGGCACACCACAGTTGGACCAAAACATTGTTCAAATAAATATATAAATGAAAAGTGAGACAGTGTGAGGGAGCTTTCTTGTTTTTTCTAAAGAGATAAAGTGGAAACGCACAATAGGTGAGCTATGAAACAAGAGGAGGAATAGATAAATGAAAAGCAGAGGATCTCTAGTAAAAGACAGATTATTTGAAGGAAACCTGGAGGAGACGAGGAAGAAGCAAACATTAAAAAACAAGAAGCGAATGCAACAAGAAGCGTGTGCTGGAAGCTTATTACAACAGGCTGCAATGCAACATGGTAAGATCTATTTTCTCACTGCAGATCGTGAACATTACACACACTACATTACACCTGACAGTGTCTGCTGGATGAGTGCTGGCTGCAGCTCAACTCACCGTCTATGTGCGGCATGGTGACTGTCACTTTGATGAGGTTGGGATGTTTGGGGTCATCGGCGCCAGTGTAGCGCAGCTTGGCCGAGAAAGGTTCAGCACCGACTGTCCCCATCTTTCGTGGCTGACACATGCCTTTAAATGACAGAGCAGAGGACATGTCAGGACACAGGACACACTGTACAAAATTTTACATGATGTGTAAGAATTGTAGTTTAAATTTTGTTTGTGTAGTTTGTGTTGGTGATACTTTAACAAAGAATGAAGGGACATTTTTGAAAAATTACAGAAATTTGACCCTGATCTTTACACCAGATACCTCTCACACAATCTTGTCGAGCACAGTAGGTGTTTGACATGAAACTGAGCTGTTATTGTGACATTACCTTCCTCCTGGTTAATAGTAACAGTGGGGCTGCTCAGCTCTAGCCCCTCGTCCCCGTTTGAGTTAACAGCCCTCGCGGCACACTGGACCCTTGAGCCGGCCTGGAAGTATACTGAGTCCAGAGTGATCATCTTGGAGGATGTGAAGAAGGTGTCAAAATCCACCTCCCCCATTGGACTGGTGACTCCATCGGGTCCCGTCGGGGCGCTGACAAGCCAGCGGAACCGAGTCAGGGTATTGTTGATGTGTTCGCTGACACAGATAGACCCCGTCTTGTCGTAGTCTGGGTATTTAGTGTCACAGGCCTGGAACAGGGACAAATAAAAAAAGACATGCCAAATATTAAGTGGATGTTGCAAAAGAAAAGAGAACAATCTGTTTGACATGCTTTAATTTTTAATGCATCTTTTGTAATTAGAAAGATTAAGGTTCTGGTCGAATCAGTAACATGAGAAGTGTTTTCTTTCTTTCTCTTAAAGCTGGTGGCTCTGTGCTTTCTAGTGAAGCACTTAGCGCTCCAATTTTAACAAGACTACTTCATTTTGTCTCCACGGGGACCCACCTACGCAGCTGACCAAAACACAGGCAACACAAACACAAAGACTGCAACACACAGTCTCAACAACACACAGCTGTCACCTGAGAGGCAGGGAACTTAACACAGCACGGAAATCCATTTAAGTACTGAACTTAGCCTTTAGCCATTCTCTTGTGTATAAACGCACAAGGGCTGTGGCCTAATAAAGTGTGTTATATGTCTTTAAGGACACAGCAGTTCGAGCTCCTGAAGGACAGGCTCACTTTGGATAACTGCAGATATCCTGGTCAATAATACTATTCACTTTTCCACAGGTTACAGACTTAAATACAAACTCAAAGGAACAGAAATGAGCTGTGACGGTGTGAACTGTATAATGTAAGGATACGTGGGGCATACAATTGTAGTGAAACAACAACATTTTGCTATATACTCTACATAATTGAAAGTGTTGACAGTCAGTAGATTGTACATGGATAAATAGCACTAGTTTTTATGACCAATAACTCTACAAGTGCAAATGTCACCTTTATGGTTAGGTATAACAAAAGTTGTATCTCAATGCACCAAATTTCAAAGCACTGCAACAAGAGTTGAGATATTTTAGTGTAGACCAGCTTGGTAGACTGCCAAACCAACTCTACACAGCAGACAGACCACCAGCTTGGCAATAAAACTCCAGGTACCGACAGCTGTGAGGGGACATCCAATCTACCAGATGCAAATAGTAACTGGACACACTGTGTTCCCTGTTAGTTTTGACTCACGGTGACACAGATGACGGGGTACCCAGCTGGTGGGTGGAGGTTTTCTTGTGTCCTAGCAACATCGTCATAGTGCAGCAGTGACACGACATGAGGTAGAGAGGGGAACGTGACATCAGCCATGCTATTGGGCTCCTCGATGTAAACAATTGCTTTAGTAACCTGTTGGAGGAAATATAGTAGATTCAGGACAAATAAGAGCAACAAAAGTGAAAATACACTAAAGACAAGTTGAATAAATCAGAACCAAACATCCTATATGTGTGGTGTGTATTTATTTGTGTGTGTCTTGAGCTACAACATTTTACAAAAAGCACCTTTAGTGTGTTTTAAATGTATTATAATTTCACAGCCTTTTTAGAGGAGCCTTTCCCCATTTCTTGTTTGTTCACTGTTTTTTTCTTAGATAATCTATTATTTATTGTGAGATGTTTTCATTCGTCTTTTGGTTGCAGTAAAGTGCTGCTGTTGTCTGGTCAAGGACACTCTTGTAAACGAGATCCCAGTTCTCAGTGGAGCCGACCTCCACAAATATGGGTCGATAAAACAGTAAAAAAAACTTTTCCATTTCTTTAAAGATTTAGTCAAAAATCTGTACTTTGGTTGGGCGTGATTGCTGTGTTGGTATTCGACCTGAGTTTCAGCCACCATGTTTTCATCGGGCTTCAGATGCAGCGTGAAGGCTTCCCTCATCTCTCGAACCCCGTCAAACAGCACCTCCACCTCCACCACGTGCCTCTTCTCGCCCTGTTTGAACTCGATGTCTGGAGACACAAGACCATGTAATATGCACAAAAAAACTCTTTTAAATGTAAATCCTCCAACACAACTTTCACCATTCTCATTGGAATTTGTGATAAGTCAGATGAGTTTTGAGTCATCGTTTCAAATAAATTGAGCCTTTGATAAAAATGGAAAGCAGCAAAAGTTATCTGGGTTCATGTATTATTGGTCCAGCTGAGTATACACTTAGCTAAAAAGCTTTATGGGTTTCTCTTCACATACTGCCAAAGGTGCTCAATCTCCTGAAAAGTTATATGGCTTTGCATTAGAAATGTTCTTCTGAAAGGAAAATATCAAGCAAAGTGAGAAATTCAACGCTGTGTGATTCAGAACTGCTGGGAAATGTGCGCTGTTTAAACGGTGGGTACGTAGATATGATTTGAACCAAGTGGATATATTCATATTTATTTCAAGCCTTGATTAAGCAAAGACAGGTTAACTGTACTCAAAGTTGAGTGAGAAGCGAGAGGGATTTTACCCTGCTGACAAAGCACTGGAAAAGTTGAAATCCAATTAAAATTTACATGGCCCTCTGATGGACTATTGAGTAAATTATCTTTCCCCATTTGAGATGAAAGTGGCAGTCAATGTCCTCTTTTAAAAATAAGTCCTTTTCTCTCATCATTAACCAAAACTATTACATTACATATAATAAATATATCATGAACTCATCTCCAACTTTGAGAGACTCGCTAAAACTACAGGAGACTTATCTTGACACAGTAAACAATGCATCCTGTGGAGCTTTAGACCACAGGTGAAGATGTTCAAAGGTTTTCAGCATTTATTATTTACATGATCTTATAATACATGCAGTTATTTTGAGTTACCCACTGTGAGTTACCGAGAGTGCAACAAACAGTTTTACACGGCACTGTGTGTTTGAAAATAGTGTGTGTGAAAGTGAACCATATAACCATCTTGTGTCAGGCGTGAAAAATGTGCATGAGGTTCACCTTGAGAAACTGGGTAATAGTCCTCTCCGGAGAGCGCTGACCCGTCTTTGGTGTGAACTCGCACCACTGACACCTTGGACGTATCTCCCACTCTCACCACAGGGATCTTCACGGTAGCCACAATCCCAGCCTCTTTGGGTTCACTGATGCTGAACTTAGTTTCCCAAAAACGGATAATGGGTTCTAAAGGAGATAAACATTGAAGCAGATGACAAATTTTCCTAATATAAACCTTCCTTAACAATACACAATGAAAAAAGTTTAACCGTTTATCTGTTAAACTGTTTTTAATGTGTATCATGCCTGTTTAAAGTTTCCAGACAATGTCTAAATTGGTAACAAGGTGCATTTAATGCATTCAATTATCTTAACATTAGTTGCCAGTTTATAAAATCCTAAACTTATAAAACCACCCTGAAGAAGATAAAATTGTCATGTTGCTGTCAAACTACTGCATTTTTTAGGGCTTTGTTTAGGTAAACAATTGACACACATTCATCCTTTCACTTACTGTCAGCTGTGTCCTTGATTTTCACCAGGGTCTCGTTCAAATCCCCCACTGATGCTCCAAACTGCGACTCGCTCTTAGGGCTCCCCAAAACTAACCGCAGCTCTTCTCCTTCTTCGTACAGAGTGTCGTCAACCAGCGACAGAATACACGGCTTCTCTGCCTCACCTAGAAAGTACAGCCAAACAGTAATGATGGGCAAGTCATCTCAGTCAGTTGAAAGCAGAAGAAGTTCAACATTACATCTTTTTTATAATAACAGCTTATTTATAAAACTATTCCTCATTTATTTGTCTGCTCCAGAGATTTTGAGAAGATGTAAAAGATTCAGTGACAGCGCACTGTGCTTGTGAAAGTGTCGATAAAGCAAAAGAAAAGTGTGACTGCGAGATGATAATTCCCACTGGAGCTGTGTGTTTAATTAAACCAGTGTAAAGTTTCAAAATCGCTGATAAATAAAAAAAAACAGATGTGATACTTGTGTCAAAGTACCTGGTAAGAAAGTGATAATAGATGCATCTGTGTTCGGTCGTTCGTCAAAGTCAGAGACGACCTGCGCAGATCCCTGTCGAGTGTAACAGCGAACCGTGGATTTGTGTCTAATGTCACCACTGCGGTACACCATTGCCGTGATCTGGCCCTCATTCTCCTCTCCAGTGTAGAGCGGCTCGCAGAACTGGACCTTTGGCACTGTCAGTAAAGAAATAAATGTTTTTTTTAAGTTAATAACACATCACTGTCACAACAGACTTGCTTGTCTCTAGACTCTAGACCAAGGGTGGGCAATTATTTTTCCTCAAGGACCACATCAGAACATGGGACTCTTGTGGAGGGCCGGGAAACTCAATAAAAACATGTTTCTCTTGCCTCCCGGAAAGGTATTTACAGTTTGGAGCATGTCCTATAGTGCAATAAACTGATCACTGCAGAATATTCAAGGAAAAGGAAACATATTTGCAGTGTTTAATTATCAATAAAATATAGTAAATGCTTGGCGGACAAGATTAAACAGCCCAACGGGCCGCATGTGGCCCCCGGGCCTTAGATTGCCCACCCCAGCTCTAGACTAAAACTGACACAGGTGACAAAATTAATGTGGCATGTTGTGCAAAATAAGAAAAGGTTCTTTAAACACATTTTCAAAGTGAACTCACAGTCCGACACAGAATCATTGATGAAGACAGTGGCCTTCGCAGGTTCCCCAAGAACCCCGTTGACCGGCATGCGCAGAACCAGGTCAAAGCTCTCGGGCCCCTCTAACTCGGGCTTGCCCAGGTCATCCAGGATGGTTACTCTGAAGGTCTGCATGCTGACGCCCGGCACAAAGTCCAGGTTACGACTGATGCCCACGTAGTCGATTCCAGCTGCGGGTTTACAAGGGTAATATGAGTGCTAAATCTTTTTAAAGTTAATTCTGTCTTTAGATTGAAAAAGACAGCTCACCTTCGGCAGAGACGGGCTCGGCTTTGCGAGAGCGGACTGTGACTGTGCCCGTTTTAGACAAGTCAGTTCCTGTCCTCCACACTTTGACCTCCACATATCCAGCGCTCTCATCAACGTTGTACTCCACTTCTTTAAAGTAAAAGACAGGAGCTGCAAAAAATATTCAATAGCTGTATTTTTTAATAGTCTTCATACAATACAATGGAATAGAACATCTTATTTTTGTAGCCACACTAACCAAAACTCACAATAATAATGGTGATTATTTGATTTTAAGCGTTAAAGTCCCATGTCCACCTGTCCGTATGTGCACCTGTGATAACGTTAGACCTACGAGCAGCCAGCGGAACTTGGACAAGACTCATTTGTAAAAACAGCAGCCGCACACAGAGGTCAAACAGCGACAGTCCATTAGTCTGAATTAAACAACAGGGAGCAGTGCCCTTTTTGACCTGTCCTGCCCCTGGTCCCTCCTTCGTTGTTGTCATTCTTCAGGCAGGAACCGCACTAAGCACCTCAAACATGAGCAGTGCTGAAAAACGAGTGTGTCTCTTTCAGTGTGGTATAGTGCGACAGAGAGAAAGCCCCCCCCCCACGACTGCTCAAAGGCTTGTTTGAACTGGCATTGTTTCCTGAGGCAGCAAAGTGGAGGCAGTCCAATGTGGATTTGACAGCTTCATCTCCCCCCCCTCCCTTTTGTGAAGCCCAGACAACTAGAAATAAAAGTTCTCCTGCCTCTGTTTAAAGCCTCTTCTCTTCTTATATTGTGGCGTATAATCCAGAAATAGCACATTCATTTTTGAGACATGATCAAACGCATCATGAATCAAGATATTTTCAACTTAAGCGATATATGGACTTCATCTTTTATTTAGACTGGGCTAAAAGCATAGCATTTATCACTGAAGTTTGGAGTCTAAACTTGACAGAGTAAGTGACAGCCAAAGGCGACTGTTTCGAGTATGTCTCACACATCAAGAGGAGCCCGTGCCCCCTCTTCCCAACGCAGACCTTTTACCGTTCTCCTCCTACACACTTAGCTTCACAGAACAGATGTAGAGCTAGATTGTAATGCAAATGTGGTATTAGCGCCGAGTAGAAAAAAAATTACAGGTTGTGTAGGTGGGAAAGCATAAAAACATCTGACCGTTCCTCTGGTAAACAATGCGGGGGCTGTTTTTGTGCTGTTTGGTTTAGGAGTGTTTTTGAGTATAGATGGCTACTTTCAAGGTGAAGCGGAAACAGGCATACTATGAGTAAATACTCCGTGACACACATTACTTTAATACTTAGACAGAAAACAAGCACTAATAGACATGTCTGCGTTTGGACATGTCCCGACTGCACTAGGGATGACAAATTTTTTGAGTGATGAGTGATCAGTGCATCCCCTTTCCCTCTGGGGCTGCTCAGGTTTTGCGCTCAGCAGTGTGTGAGGGCTGGGAAGGTGTGAAGCCAAATTGTGATAATTACTATGTGTGTGCGTGTAGAAATTTGTGTGTCACTGCGCTGTTAAATGCTGTTTACGGAGCCTTTTCAGCTGTCCTCTGAACGGGGCAGAAGAAGGATGTGACTAACTAGACCTAAGTGATGTTCCCTTTCTGCTGCTTTTATCCTCCACACGGTTATTTAAGACATCACATTTCTTTACTTACGGTTTAAACAAAGGTGCTTGTCCTGGAAGGTGTCTATTTCACATTGTGCTTAGGGTAAAATATAGCTGGCTGTATGTTGGAACGCTAAAGGGAGGGTGTTTAAAGCCTGTTTAATCATGGCCTCTACATCAATCAAGTGTTTCCTCACAAATATCATGCAGTGGTCTTTCCCGGTCCCTTAAACACACCCTTAAACACAAATGACCCCATATTCACCAGGTCATAGGTAATAGGCCGTTCCAGCTCAGGCTTGTCTGTGTCATCTAGGATAGTCCTTCTAATGGTCTGCATACTAACACCCAGAGCATACAAGCATAATGGTTCCTAAGACACTTAAAGTTTGAAAAATAATGTATGCGTTTATGGTTCTTTTATAATTCACTGTGAAATACTTAGTGTAATTGCATTTATTACAATACACCTTCTCTAATTTGATCTAATATCTATCACAAATGAAAAATTGATGGCCCCTTTTTAAAGCCTTTGTGTGAAAGTATTGTGGCATCTAAGGTATGTAATTTAAATAGTTTTAAATAAAGTGTTCATATTTCATTTTCAATCTCAGTAAAAAATATAACTCCTGATATAATTCACATTAATTCACATACATTTCTGCTGCTTTGGGAGTGTGCTTTACAGTATATCACGGGTGCCTCTCATTTGCATTTCTGCATTTTAAGATCTACTGTGTTCGACCAAGTGCACTGGACGCAGCAACAGCGATGGCACAAGTCTCCTCTCTCCTTGGCAGGGGACAAGGAGACGACACTCAGGCTCAGTCGGGGGGTGCAACCATGCAGAGCGCAACACTGAGGGAGACAGCTACTGTAGAGTGTAATCTGATAAAGTACTAAATCTAGCTGACACCCCTGGGCCTTTTTCAGCTAAAGTGAGAGAAGTGGAGGAATAGATGGAAGGAGAACGGCAGGCTGAACTTGACTTTGACCTGGGGGAAGGGAAAATGGGGCTAGAAAAAGTACTAACAGTTACTCTTGGACTTTTCAAGTGCACTTAACTTTGATGTAAAATTTGAGGTCCATATACTGTAAGTTTGGGTTCACACAGTAAACAGATTGTGGTTGCTGTTGCCGTTTTCTTCAGTGAGTCTGGGTCGGACTAGAGTGGGGATATCTGTCATGTGACTGTCTGGTGCAGGTATTAGAGCACTTTCCGGCAGCACACTATCCTCTGGGAGGCTAAAAATGACACATCATCTCTCTCTAGAGTCGGGCTTTCACAAACACATTTCCATTCCTTTGAACTCAGCACCACGTCTAAAGTCTTCTGACAATTTACTAACTATATGACAGCGTGTCATGCTTCTTGTTAACTAGTCCCCAGATGCCTCCACACATGCATGGTCTCCCATTCGACGTGGCACCCAACCCTAAATGAGTCCTCTGTAAGTTGTCACTGTTTTATTTATTCAACTGTCATCACTTTACTCGCCTAAAAGAATGTCCGCACTGACAATTCTCTTTATAATAGGGAGGACAATTAGAAATAAGGTCTATCAGGGAAAAAAGGTACAGATAGGACTGTCAAGGAACTCCCTTCTCTTTGAGACACAATTTTATCCCGCAGACAGATATGCTGCCAGAAACCTCAATTGCAATTTCAGAGTTAGAATCAATCATACACAGTCAAGTAATGTCTTTGCTAGATGAAGGCAGTCATTAACTTTTAGTGGTGAAGTTAATCATATCCATTTATCAATTGATCTTCATCAGAAAACAGCACTAAAAGCTGTACCAAAGTTAATGACAGGACAACTTTATGTGACCGACAGCTTCTGAATGGTCCCACTGACCTCTGCAATAATTACACTGCATTTAAAACAGTTTCATTGCAACACTGTTCCCTCATCCAGATGAAAGAATATCTGACTTTTGCTGCAGAGAGCCTAAAAGCAGAGCAGACATTTCATTTGGTCTGTAAAGTAAATCAATTGGAATAGTGAGATTTTAGAGTGCCTGTAAATTGGAAAAAAAAAAGCCTTTCTTGCGGCTGTCTTTGTCCCAAAAATAATCCCTGGAATATTCCTCTCAGACAATCTAATCGAGTTTGCGATCTTGTCCATGCGACGCTGTAACGTGATGAATGCTTGGGACATGTTTGATGACACAGTCCCCACGGGCCTTGTGTGATTCTCACTGTAATTAGAAGCTGCCTGGGTGACAGTGTAAAGGAGTTTAGACCTGAGTGTCTGCCAGAGGGGCACGCTCTGTGTCACAGCGCTTCAACACTCATCTTTATCACTCAACACCCTGTAAGCAAGTCTCATTAAGATCACTCGAGGGATGCGAATGCACTGAAGGCAACTACAATCACTGTTCTCTTTAAACAGTCTACAATTAAGTCTATATGTGTGTGCCATCAACGACTAAATAAACCTTAACTTAATTTGACTTACTGTAACTTAACCTACCATCATCTGCGTCCTCCAGAATGTTGACTTTGGTGGTGGGGTAGTGAGTTCCTAGTCGCCCCCCCATGGGCAGCGACAGGGTGACGTTGAAGCTCTCCTCTGCCTCGTACAGAGAGTCATCGATGATCACTACGCGACAGTGCTTCTCCCGCTCGCCCTTGTCAAAGCGCACCATGCTGTCATGCTCCTCGTGGCGGGAGATGTAGTCTGAGTAGGACAGGACTGTGGTTGGGACAGTCCCAGTGGCAGAGCCTTTTGAATGAACACAGGCAAGACAAATTATTCAAAAATCAGCAGGACTTTTAATTGGAGCATGGATTATAGGGTACACTTTTAAATTATGTAGTTGTATGTCTTTTTCTGACCTTTAATTGCAGAGTGACTTTCCGGTCAGACACTGTATTTCATTTTAATGTCAGAACACGGTGTAAAAACACATCACCTACTGGGCTTCTGAAAACATTAACCTGTCGTGTCCGTGTCCTCTATTGCCGTTTAACCTTAATCAGAGGAGAGCCTTCATTTAACTAATCTGTATGCCATAAAAGATGATTTAGCAGGTGTAGTCAAATTATCAGGAGATCACTGCAAAAGAGAAAACTGATGAGTTTCCTTCCCACTACTGAACTAGTTTGGGGGTATTTTAAATGCATGATGATTTTAGTGTGAATAGTCTGAAAGAGGAAAAAAACACAGGAAAATAACACAACTTGTTCCCAAAACAATTATCTTCTGTGTTCGGGATGTTCTTGGCAATTTCACTAAAATGTCTCAGAAAAGAGAAAATCTCTAATAGGATATGGTTCATTTGTAAATGATAAATTGCACCTGTGGGATTAGTCTGAGAAGATATTTATGTTTTTTAAAGTGTCATTCATGAAAAAGCTGAATGCATTCTAACAATTTCACAGGCACTGACTAAGAGCCAAAATGTGAGGGGTAGCTCCATGCCAACCAATATTACAAAAACATGTGCACAAACTGAATAATTCAGCTTGACTTGACAGTTTTTTCTGATGCACTTTGTCGAGTGCAATGGTTTAACCTCAGTTGACATTGATGCCATCACAGCTTATACATAAAGATGTAAGTAAACAAAAAACAACAGTTATTTGTGAAACAATCATTTTGACTGGGTGTTGAGAGTACAGTGTGGATTAGAGAGTGAGATGAGGTGAAGAAGACTAGGCCATACCCTGCTGTGTGTAGCAGACCACCATAAGCTCCTGACTGATGTCTCCACTGCGGTGCACCGGGATGAAAAGCTCTCCAACATCCTCCTCCACTGAGTGTCTTTGCTCGGGAAAGAATACTGTGGACTCTATTCAGAGCAGAGAATAAAGAGTTAGAGGGAAATAATGATATGTAAAGCAAACTACAAAAATCTGCAGTACATTAAGGCCATTGAGGACTCATACAGCTTTTGTTCTGGTATCGCATTAGTGAGCGGCAGCCTTTTTTTTAAAGGCAGAACTACTGGAGTTGCGTTCCTGCGGTGGGCTTATTCATATTCAAAAATAACTCCATCACAGGTTTTTGGGTTTGATGCAACCAGAGGTGCTCTTCAAAGAGACCCCTCCGGAAGTTTTTTCTGGCAGCCCGGCATGTCGCAGACAATTACATATATACGAGTCTATCCGTTCAACCCACACAGTCAATCAGCTAGGAGTTTTACAGATCACATACGGGTCAGGCACATGCACCTCTCTCATTTTCAGCCCCTCTCTGTCTGTACCTTCTTCACTTTTGCCTCAGCGGGAGAAAATGTGATTGAGAGAGAGACTTAGAGCCAGTGAAAGCATCATCTATCAAAATGAAGAACGTAGGGGTATTATAGAAACAATAAATGTTGGGAGCTGTTTTCCACCGACGCACAGGGACCAATAAAAATACTAACAGGCTGTATTCAGATTCAGCTCGCTTCTAAACTTCCCATTCTTCTTCTTCTTGTTCTTTATATGAATGAATGAGGGAATACTGTGAAGTTCAAGGCAGCTTACTTGTTCGACAAAATGGTCTGCCAGAGTGTGACAAACCAGTGAAACATACATAGAAGGGGATTATTCAACAGCATAAAAAAGGATTCAACACCTCAGATGACTTTTTGCCGATGGAGTCATCAACATAAGACAATCTTACGCATGGCAGGGGGTCAGAACTTCTCGCTTCTCTCCCTTAATTGTTGTCTCCATGCTCAATCTTCACTGCTTGCCTCCATTTCTGCTTTCTGTTACTGCCCACAATCTGTGACTCCCCGGGGGGGCTACACAGACTCATGGTGGGGGATTGGGGTCCACTCTTTACCTACAGTATTCCACACACATCTAAACTAGACTCATTTTGTTTGCCCAAGATTGCAACTACACGCTTTCCTAAATATATCTAAGAATTAGAAAAGCCCTTTTTTTTTTTCAGCCACATGGGTCAAGTTCAACTCCGAAGGCTAAACACAGCTAATTCTAAAACAATGCTATTATCACTTAACTCATACATTATATATATACTTTTATATATATTACACATTTTGCAACAAAAAAATTGTCAACAAAATTTACTCCAGAGAAAAGGCAAAAGCAATTTCTCACTAAGCACATAATTTGTAATAATTACTGTTTGTAGTGTCAAACCAGTGTGAATGTGCTAGGCCTGAAAAGGGAATTGGTAATGGGGCTTTGCTGCAAATGACTCAGTGGATAATGTTTGTAATGTGGCAGAGTTCTTCCAGGCAAATGCACAAAAGTGGTAGTTTAAAGTATCGTCTAAATAAGTTTTGTCCCAGTTGCTGACTTTTTCGAAGGCTAATCTTTACACGGTTTCAGTTCTTTTGCAGAGAAAAAAAACTCATAATAGCTCATCACTCAACATTTTTTTTTATCCTTAATCATACTGTATTCAGTATTTTAGTAAATATATACAATTTCATTTGGGCGACAGCTCTGAGTAAAGAACCCATATTAGAATAATTATTCTTCCCCGAAACCATGTCTCCTAAAGCAAATGTAATATTTTATATAGGCCTACATATTGAACAAGAGAGACAAAATATAATGAAAACTGATTTAGTTATTACTTATAAATTCCTCTAGAACCCTATATTTCTGTCAAACCTGTAAATCTGCATCAACATTTAAACAATAGACACTAATATTATGTACACATTATTGATACATACTATAAGGTCTGGATTAAGAAGCATTTTTATGTGCTGAGCTGCAATAGCTTCTGGTTTTGAATGAAAAATGTGATTTCAGGGGTGGACAGTGTCAGAGTCGTGAGATAAATCCCTGCGCCTGTGGCTGCTCTCTGCTACTCCGGTTTCTTTTGGCAGGTATGTGGGTGAATTCGTGAACATAGTGAATGAATGTGAGTGTGGTAGAACTGCGATTAACTGGTGATTGTCCCGGGTGTACTCCAGCCCCCCCAGGACCCGTAAATGTTTGTATAGAATGCTCCTTGAAAATCGGGTTTGTAACATCCTGAAAATGAATGTGGGAAAAGTTCCATATTTTTACTGAATGGAAAAGGATGTGATGCCTCTACTCTAGTATGAATATGTAAATGTAGGGAAATTAATAATAGATATAATAGACGTGGGAAGTGGACAAATCCTTGTGGGAGTTACAGGTGGACATACAGTGGCATCACCTCAAAGAGACCTCTCATAATTAATTATAGCGTTAGAGACTCGCAGCAGTGGTGTCATAATCAAAAGAGAAAGAATACAGTTCTTTATGATGAAGAGGAATGACCCTGGCCCATAATGCAATGGGAGCCACTTTACACACTGTGCTGGAGCATCCTTGCTGAAGAGGAAACTACAAAAGGTCTCTAGATGTTGTAGCTGCTTGTAGCAAACAGTAAAACAGCAGGCTGCCACCTTCATCTTGAGTCAGCACAGTGCATGGATAATATATGAAAGAAAGTTTTTAGGAGGCGAGCTGGGCCATAACATGGTGTAATTACAGAGAATTGGGTGGGTGCTGCAGCACTGTGAGAGTGGGCGTACGACAAAGACACTGAAGGACAAAAAAGTATTCTTCGTTATTAATCAAAAGCAGCAACAGGCTAATACAGAGGAATGGTTACTGTCTTCTGACAAAAAGAGAAACAACACAGAGTGGCTTCAGGCGATTGTTCAGATACAAAGACTGCCCATGTCATTAGAGCTAACTCCTGCTATGTTTTTCTTAATTTTCAGGCACTTTTGTTTAACGCGCAGCAGTCCTCTCTCCTGCTCTAAAGCTGGGCTTAGCCTCGCTGACACGTCGTCTGGGGAGGTGAATCCGTATAGTCTAACCAGTAGACCAGACAAAGCTAGTTTTCATCATTAGACGAAGAAGCTGAAGAGCAGCTAGTGCCACAGGCATAGCTAAAGCTTCACTGGGCCATTAGAGAATGGAGTGGCACATATCTGTCACATTAGGCAATCTCA